>CM060417.1:166015734-166615734 GCA_030545235.1 Helianthus tuberosus | reverse complement strand
GGTCACGTGGGTGGATCCGTATCAGCTACAATGACCACGTAAACTTTTATTTCTTTATTTTATTTTTATGTATGGCCATCTAATATAAAAGTTTAATCCTTATGAAATTGGTAATTTGGGTGATTTTTTTCTCAGCATCACACAACCATAGAGTGGGTTGAACTTTTCATGTAAAAGGTGGAAAAGGAAATGATTTGTTTTTCCTTATCCCAGAAAAGGTGAAGTTTCTTCGCTATTTAAAGGTGTGTTGGGACTTGAGAAATATTATAATTTTAATTTTTAGTTTCAACTTTTTATTTAATTTCAGGTTGTTGTCGATTGTTAGGCCAGTTAAGGAGTACGAGTTTGATGAAAAGAAGATGACCAATGTGCAGCCTCATTTGGTATGTCCTTGATTGGTTGTTGTAGCATAGTTATAGCAGTTTTTTGTTAAATAGGTTTGTTGATGCAAGAAAATTGGTTGGCACCAATTATTACTTGAACAAATCGGCTGAAGATGTAAGCATATCATACTTTTTAGCCAACAAAGTTAAACAAACATAAATTTAAAGAGACTGGATTTACAATAAGTTGCATTTTAAACAAAAGGTACATCTGATTTAGTTGGCAAAATAGTTATTTTGTATACCAAAAATCATATTTAAACTGCATTATGGCTCTTGATTATATGCATTTCCACTAAACGCTTCGTAACAATCTTATAATCGGATTGTTGCTTATGTTTTTTTTTAATCTTTGATGCTATTTATGATTGTTTTAGATGTTGTTAATATGTGGAGCTGGCCACATAAGTCACAACTTTTCCAAAATGCATAGAAGTGTAAAACCTCCCGAATCGCTGAAAAAGACCATATAACATATTAACTTTGCTTCTTGACAGGTTAAAGTTCCAGACAAATTGCAATTGCATAAATAATTAATGGAAAGTAAAAGACTCAGGAGATTTAGAAAGATTAATTGAAGGTTGATTACCATTTATCTCTTCTGAGTTAGCTTATCGATCTTGAGCATTTTTAATATATGATTTTTAGTTGTAAAACAAGGCTAACAGGATTTGGGCAGGTCTGTTCAGCGATCAATACGGGTCAAGTTGATCTTAGCATCATATGACCCAATACGATTCGTATTGAATTAGTAATTTTATCATACACGTGTTGTATTAAATTTTGACAAAATACTAAAAATTTACGTTTGAAATCAACTTTTAGGGATTTTATATATTGATAATTTTTTATATGATTTAGTCAAAATCTGACACTTCAAACTTTGAACAGGTCAAACTGTTTTGGGGGATAATGAATCATGGCACTTCCTAATGTTGTCATGACTTAGATTTCTTTTGATTAGAGGGCCTATTTTATTAAATCCCAACCATTACAACCTTTTAGCTGCACAAATAAAAGACATAAAAGTTAATATACTTATTATATTTCAACTATTACTATACTTATATAATATAATTCCCTGACTTACATTTTTATGACATAAATTGTATTTTTAATATTAATATAATTACTATATTTCAAATTTGGGTTGATATATATCAGATAGATGATAGTTCGTTTAGGTGGACAAATTTGGTCCCAAAAACTTAAGTAGTCCGATCGAATGGTCCCAAAAATACGGGTACTCCACGAGGTCCCATTTATCACACGAGTACAGATAGATGATAGTTCGTTTCCAAGAGATAGAATGGTCATTGGTTCAACAATATAGACCAAGAATTGTTGTTATGATTGTAATTTTACAGTCGAGATCTGACTCGCGCGTTGTATTTTACCACATTTTATTCAAGTGTAAAGATTGTTTTATAAAGATATGTAACTAAACGCAATCAATTTAAATGATATATTATAATCTGTTTTTTAGGGTTTGATTTCAATCGTTATTAAACCTACCCGTGTGTTCACACGGGTCCTACAACTAGTTATAATAAAAAACATTAAATTCTGCCTCTCTTTTTTTTCTATTCACATCTTCTTTACCTTCTATTTCTTTTTCTCTCCGGTAACGCTTCCTCTCCAAATATAAAGTATCACATGCTTGAACTCAAATATGAAGTATCACATACTTGACCAACATTCAACTATGTTTAACATTTTTTGACCCTCAAAACCTAAAAACTGAACCGCATCATCCTTGTGCTCCGACCACTACCAAGCGTCGTCTTTTTCTGACCTGCGACCAGCACCGTCGTCAACCAATATCATCGCCTCCACACACCACCTTCTATCATTATCAAGTAACCAGGTCTAACTACTTTAAGAACTTGTATTGAGACATAATCTGGATTATAAAATGGGGGAGTAAATTACAAAAATCGTCCTTTATGTTGATACTGGATTGCAAAGTGTGTCCGTTGTTTTCAAAAAGTATAAAAGACATACTTGGTGTTAGCAAACCATTGCACATTATGTCCTTTAGGCCTAACTCAGTTAGTTTTTATGGTTAAATCTGATCAATTGAACCCCACATGAGGATATTTTGTTCATTTTACCCTAACTATAATAATTATGTTAAAAAAATATTATACATATGTATTTTTAACTATATACATGGGTAAACTCCATCTCTCTAATTACCTTAAACGGGTTCTTCTCCATGGACTATTTCAAACCAAGATGGGGATTACATGTACAAACAATTTCTCTTAAAATATTTTATATAAAAGTGGAGTGTGAGGTGAAGGTTTGGATTTTTGGAATGGTTTAGGGTTAGAATCTAATATGACAGTTGAGATTACGGTTTGGTATTTTATACCATTGTGGTGCTCCAAAAAAAGAAGAAGCAGCGGGTAGCTTTCCAACGAGTTTCAAGCCACAAAGCTACATTTTGCATTATGTTTTTCATAATTAATTAAGATGTCACCTTCTATCTAGTAATGTTAATTAAGCGATTACAATAATAAAGGACCAAGTGCTGAAACAACACTACAGTACAACATACTAATAAGACAGAAATCAACTGCTCAAACAACCTTATTATATATGACACGGGTTAATGCTATTCTTTTAAACATTAGCCCAAGACAACAGTTTAAAAGTTTATTTGAAGATAAAGCCGAAATCATAACTGGACTTGGAAAATGAGCCCAATCACAGTAACCATTGTCTTTTTCGAATGTCAAAATTCCATTTTGATATCATTACCTTTTTTGTAGATATGGTTAATTTATTTTTCCTTACTAAAATAAATTAAGAGTTTCATTATTACCAAAAGTGTCAAGTGTCAACCGATCCTTGTTTCTTGCCTTAATATATATACGATTTTTCAACATTTAAGCAACAAAAGATATTAGTTGGATTGAGTATGGAGAATACACATTGCCTAAAAAGAGAGGATGGGTTGCCTTGGAAGTCCTTCCAAAACGCCTAGAAAGTCAAATGTGGGGTTCATTTAAGTAACATTCGTTTTCAAAATTGTTGTTACTAGATAAACTTTTTAACAAAGTATCAAGATGTGAATCGTGTGTTAGTTTTGTAGATTGATAGGTTAACTTGTTCAACCTAAACACGCCATATGTTTATACGCATAAAAACATCAAATATAACTCGGATATACTTAAATATGTAACGTGAGCACAGCTCGTCTAACTTGTTTATCTAAACGAATCAAGACGGTTGGCAAGTTTTAAACATGCTACTGTAAATATGACAAACGGGTTAGAGGGTTATAATAAATAGATTAAACAAGCCGTAAATAGTTTGATTAGTCAACTTATTTAATTAAATGAGTTGATAGGTTAACACATTTGATTAAATGAATTAAACAAGTTATCATAAACATGACCAATTTAATTAAATATGTTAAACAAATCAATCCAAACACTACATCTTTATTAAATAAAAAAAGTAAAATGCAAGAGCCTATTTAATTAAATATGTTAAAACAAATCAATCCAAACATTACATCTTTATTAAAAAAAAAAAAGGTAAAATGAAAGAGCCTAAATTCTAATTATTTGTTTATTTTCGTGCAAGGAATCATCAACTCTCAAGACTCTCCCCATCAATTAATTATTCGTAACTTGGGTTCTCTCCTTAAGGTTCCAAGTTCAACTCCCACATCACTTTAAAGGATATTGGTGGTAATGAAGTTTAAAACTAGGCCTCTCTGGAGGTCGTCAGTTCGAAACCGAGCTGGACCGGATTTTACCGCAGTAGGCCTTTGGGCTGGCGAGTTTTCCCCAGAGCTGGTGGCTTGGTGGCTCAAATACGCATCCAACTCTGACCGTTATGAAGGAGGAGATGCATTTACTCGATTGAGGACATCCCAGTATTCTTATCCAATGATTTAGTTAGCCATTAAAAAAATAAACTAAAAATTAATCTTATCGTAACCCGTGATAACTATTTAAATACAAGGATAATATATACACCAAACGTAAACTAGTGGCAACTAAAGCTGAAAAAGACTTCATCATTATTGAGGACTATATATTATACTTCCCCAAATCCAATTAACACCAAACCAACATGGGTTGGAATCTCTCATCTCTTCTTCCTCTCCTCCTCGCCACCGTCTTCCACCACCATTCGACGGTGGCACTACCGCTCTCCACCAACTCACGATGGATCGTGAGCGACGGAGAAGGCGGCGAAAGAGTAAAACTATCATGTGTGAATTGGGTTAGCCATCTGGATGCCGTGGTGGCAGAAGGTCTAAGCAAACAACCGGTTGATGTGATCTCTAAAAAAATATTGGATATGGGATTTAATTGTGTTAGACTCACATATCCACTTTTTTTATTCACTAATGACAGTTTAGCGTCAGTTACAGTAAGGCAGTCGCTTAAAAAACTTGGGTTGATAGAGTCCATTGCCGGATTTCAAGCCAACAATCCTTCTTTTATTGACCTCCCTTTAATCAAGGCTTTTCAGGTATATATTTGCTTACACTTCAAATATTAAATATGTGTGTGTGTGTGTGTGTGTTTGAAGATGTTAAGAATATATTAATTAGTATTATTAATATTAATTATGAGCTTTTTAGCTGGAAAAATTAGTTATTGACTTCTGGCTGTGACATTCATCTTATCCATAATTGTCCACTAGGACTAGGACCACTACTAGGCATTTTTATAATATGTTGGATTTAGATCAAATTATAAAAATCTAAAAACTTTTTTTAACCACAAACCAAAAACAATTTTTTTAACGGCAAATTGGATCATTGACTGACCACTGAAATATTAACGTGTCACGAGTGGAATAAATCTGGAAAAACCCCATTGTGAGAATTGAACCCAAGAAGACCTAAGACCATGGGGTATGGTGGGGCTTGGGTTGGGGGCATGAGTTGACACGTGGAGTTCGAGCCCCCCCACCGGTGAGTGACGTGTCCGTGGGGTATGGTGGGGCTTGGGTTGGGGCGTGGCTTGGCAGTTTATTAAAAAAAATTACAATTTAAAATTCAAACACCCCGCTATGACATGGCCAACAAAGCGAATAGGAGGCCGCCACATCGGATAGCTAGCCCCCCCACGCCCGGCTTCAAACCCAAGCCCCAAGGGCCACGCCCCAACCCAAGCCCACCGGGGTGGTGCCTTGGGCGTTTTCCCCCAACCCACGCCCCAACCCAAGCCCCATATCCCACAGTCTAATGGTACCTAAGCCTTATCTCATCCCCAAGATGCTACTAGGCTATAATGTCATGTGCACAAACCAAAGACAATTGGTACCTTTTATTCATTTTAATTAGTTTTACATAGTAGAATATTAATTTTCGCAAGGATTGGTTAATAATGAAACAAACAAAATAAAAAAGATTCTTGTTTAAAAGAAAATTTCAAATTTAGAACTCAACTTGAGAATATAAGAATACAACAAATCAGAGATCAATCAAGATAAAGAGTATAAGTTAAAACAAGAATCTATTGAGTGTGAATGACAAGTTAATTTTTTTTGTGTGTGACAGGAAGTGGTTGCAAGCCTTGACAGGAATAATGTTATGATGGTATTAGATAATCAAATAAGCAAGCCCGGCTGGTGTTGCAGCGATTTTGATGGCAACGGATTCTTTGGTGACCGATACTTTGACCCTGACGTGTGGCTCAAGGGTCTCGCTAAAGTTGCCACCATGTTCAACAGCACAAAAAATGTGGTTGGTATGAGTTTAAGGAATGAACTCCGAGGCCCTAAACAAAATGTTAGCATTTGGTATAGGTACCATACAAATCACCTTATAATCTTTTATTGATACACGATGGACAAGTGATCTTAAGAAGGGGGGGGGGGGGTTAAAGGGAGACTCAGACGTTTACCATTGTGCGTCTGCACTATCCCTTTGAAAGATTTGATGTGATTTTAATCATTATTGATACAATTGTTATGATCAGGTACATGCAAAAAGGCGCGGAGGTAGTCCATGCGGCAAACCCTAATGTTTTAGTAATCTTGTCCGGCTTGAGCTACGACAAAGATTTATCTTTTATTCAAACTCAAGATGTAAGCTTAACATTTAGCAACAAGTTGGTTTTTGAAGCTCACTGGTACGGGTTTTCCAACAGTGAAGAGTGGGAAACCGGCAACCCTAACCAAGTATGTGGTCGGATTGTCGATAACATAATGCAAAAATCAGGGTTTTTGTTGGAGAAAGGTTACCCTTTGTTTATAAGTGAATGGGGTGTGGATCAAAGGGGCACAGATGAGAATGACAATAGGTACTTGAATTGTTTCATGGCGTGGGCTGCTGATACTGATCTTGATTGGGCTATATGGACCCTTGCTGGTAGTTATTATTTTAGGGAAGGTGTAGTTGGAATGGAAGAGTTTTATGGGGTTTTGAATTGGGATTGGTGTGAAGCAAGAAATTCAAGTTTCTTGAAGAAAATATCACCCATCCAATCTCCCTTTCAAGGTAGCTTTTATACTTGTAACAAGGGTCTAGCAGGTCCTAAGAGATCCAAACGGATGTCGGATTGGTCCACATTTTTTTCCTTGATTTGCGCGTGTTGGCTCTAGATATTATCACAAGCCTATTGCATCCTCAAGTGATGATCTTACCTTAGCATATTATATGTTTTTTTTTTTGTTTTTTTTTTGTGTTATGCAGGCCCGGGATTATCAAACACCCGTCCACATAAAGTAATCTTCCATCCAGCCACGGGGCTATGCGTGCAACGACAATCGTTATTCAAGCCGTTGACTTTGGGTGCATGTGCCGAAGCTGAGCATTGGGATTACACCCAAAAACAGACCCTAACAATAAAGGGTACATATTATTGCTTGCAAACAGATGGAGTAGGGAAGAAGGCAAAACTAGGCTTAATATGCACCGACAGCTCATCGAAATGGGAAGCCATATCAGCCTCTAAACTACACCTTTCATCCAAGACCAACAATGGCACAGTTGTTTGTTTGGATGTAGACTCTGAAAACAACATTGTCACAAACAATTGTAGATGTTTGACCAGTGACAATGGGTGCGACCCCGCTAGCCAGTGGTTTAAAATCATTAACAGCACAATGAGCTCGGCTTCAGAACCCTACAGTCGGGTCGATGCTATCCTGCAGTCACTCGAAGCTAATTTATTCGGATAAAATTTTACTTCTGCATATTATAAAGTGTTGTACTATCTGAAAATAACATTTAGCAACTTTATTGACACATTTTGCATGATACCAGTGGCAAGGTCGGCCCGTTTGACTAAAAAACAGGTCAATTTGAGTTGTATATATCTCCACAAACACGCCAAATATGTAGATTGTGTCGAAAGACATGCAAAATGCTTTCAAATGCATAACCTCTTATATATATCACTTACTGAATTATTGTTATTTTATTGACAGTATAGGTTTCTAACTTTCTATGATCTTATATGTTACAGTTACTCGAAAGGCTCCATTAATATAGACGTTAAATTTCCCGAATACATGGATATAAGAATAAGAGAAGCAATTCAAATTCTGGTAATCAACAATCTTAACATGAATTGATGACAAATAACTCAATTCAATGTCACCGAAATGCAAGTTTGAACACTGTTTAAATCTCAAGCAATCGACGTAACTTGCTGAAGAACTCCATATAACGACAAACTTATTCTTCCATCGCATCTCCTCCCACTTGTACCACATCAACCAGCTCCTTGAGCGGTGTAATCTTCGTATGCAAAACTTCTGTAAACGCAGATTATATCATCAGAATCAAATTACGCATAAACATGTTGGATTCTCAGATGGAATTACTAACCTGTCTTTTTCGAGAAAGTGTAGCCCTTTGAACTGATGTAAGTGCGAGGATTTGGAGTAAGGTGATTCCTCAGATATTCCGTCTTACCCTGATATATTAACAAACATGATTAAGAAAATCCACATTACGATTAAAGGTGCTGAAGCATTGTCAAAATGAGAAGAACAAAAAAACAAACAGACCTTTTCTATCACACAAATATCTACGTTGCTTCCACTTCCCAAATCGTTAAATATGCCAGAGCATATAGCCTTCGTTACCAAGTTCACTCCTTCATCCCTCTGTAATTTTTTTTAAACACGTGTTATGTTAACCATCAAGATGTGTGTAAACAGTAAAAGCTAGATCAATGGTAGTGAAAAGTTAAAACTCACAGTAAGCCCTTCACGATACTCTGATTCAAAGATGGCCATTGCGGCAAGAGAACCAGAGCCCATTGTTGCAAACGGGAGTGTGTCTGTTGATCCATGAGGATAAATCTAAAAAATGAGAGATTTAAAAGCATTAGCGCATTGTCTTTAAATTTAAAAAACTTCACAGATGCGAAAAATAGCATCAACTCACGGTATGTAGATGTGGCCCTGTCACATCAACTCCACCAAGCACCAAAGCAGCCGACACATGACCTTGGTAACTGATAAGCAAAATCAAAGTTAGATACTTCCTATAGGGAAAGAAAAAAATCATCGACAGAAGAAATTACCGGAAAAGATGAGACTTTAATAATGTGAGTGCTGTTACAACCCTTGATTCACGACCAGTATGATATCTGTGCAGCTTCAGCTGAGAGCTGATGTTATCTACCAAAAAGAGATGTCTAACAATTAAGGTTTATTGGAGGGGATCCTTAAAAAAAGAGTGAAAAATATGTGACAAAAAGAATACCTGTGACAGCTTCTGTATCAGCAGCAGTTCCAGCTCCACAACAGAGGATGTTTGGAGCCATATTATGAATCTTTTCACAGTTCTTGTCAGCAACAATAGAACCTGCTGTGGCTCTGGTATCTGCCCCAAGAACGACACAGTCCTGAAAATGATATTAAGATATATAATTCAGTCATGTTTTTTTGTTCGTATTGAACACTTCCAGACACCTTTTAAAACATTGTATATCATGATGAGAGAGAATGACAAGGAATACACTTCTACAATTTAGATTCTAAATCGTCCAATGAGGGATTTACGAATCAATGAACAGCTTGGTTCCGTCTAATTAAGGGGCACAGCTCGGGTTTAAACTTCAAAGTTCAAACCCTAAACCAATGTTGTCAATAGTGAATAGCAGACGATAGCGACAAGCTACCTATAGGCTATACGTTTCGTAGCTATAGTAATAGTAACGCTATTTCATGATTAGCGATACACTCGAAGAAAATTTTAGAAGTATTTTACATGTATATTTTATAAAAAAATCCGGCAAATATGGAAGAATTACGCTCCTTTTTTCAAATCTATCTATATTTATCCGCTATTTATCCCAAAAAAGGAAAAAAAAACTAAATCCGCAATTTTCACGCTATTTAGGCGCTAAACATGGCATAGCGGGAAACTCCCGTTTCGCTACGCTATTCGCTATAGCGAGCGCTATGCTCGCTATTAACAGCTATGCCCTAAACCAATCAAGTTGGTCAACAAAAATTCAAAACCAATATGGGTTCAAACCAGTTCGGGTTTGTTGACAGGTTTGAGCACTTTTGATTGGTTTTTTTACGATTCGGTTCGGGTTCAAACCGGTCCCAAATCTACTATTTCTATCCGGCTCTTCTCCATATCAATTCCAAACCGATTCGAATTCAGCTTGAAACTTCGGGGTCAGTTCACGAACCGGTTCGAATGTGCACCTCTACCGTCTAATATTTACCATAACAAAGTTCCAATTGGAAACCCTATTTGTCTGATTCATTATTTTATACTAATACTAATTACACAGCTTAATCACATTCTACAAAAAAAAAAAAAAAAAAAAACCTAATCAAAATCAAACAATATACAAAAATCTATTAACACAGCAAGCAAACAATCAAACATAGTAAAACCACAAAATACCTTACAGACTACACCGACAATGGTAGTTCCGGTTTTAAGATAGCCCGGAGGTTTTAATCCTTTCTTCGTCAGCATATTGTTTCTACTGCACAGGTCGAAACTGAATCCGACCTTCGGAACATCCGATGTTTCAGTTAACATCTTCAGATACCTAAATTTCCACGAAAGAAAAGTTGAAAAGATTAGAAAACAATGTGAATAGAAGAGCTATAAACAAATGGAAGAATGCATGTTTTGATCATTACGTATGATCCAAATTGATAGAGAGCGTAATTGATTCGTACGAATATGAAAGCAGAGCAGCAAAGTGATTAAATTAGCGAAGAAAGGAAGAAGTCTTGAGCAGCAAGATAAAAATTAAAAACAGGGGGGTTTCTCGTTTACATAGTTTTTTATTTTTTATTTTTTTTATTTTTAAGGACACTTGCACCCTTTGAGTTTGAACATTGTTTAAATATGGTACTTAACTTTATTTTGGCATACGTTTCAATATAGTTATGTAAACTGGGACGACTTAATGAAGAATAGAACAGACACACGATGTGCCAAAGAACAATACAAAAGTGTTCCAATGTAAAGAATGGGCACATGGTTGTACCGGAGAACCCATTAAAGTGTTACAATGGAGAGCATGTTGATCCTAGACTTCGAGAACTACTCAAACCGAAGAAACTGTTCTTGAAGCCCCACAAAACCCGATGGAGAATATGAGTCCACAAACTGAGAACAGTGTTGAGAAGGAAGATGCACAAGTTGAAGATAATGGGCCCTTGCGTGAAGATGAGCAACATGGGCCCAAGTTCGGAGGGGTTTGTTAATGAGCCACCTGAGCTCAATGCTGAGAATTTAGAGCAACTAAGGCGGAAAAGAAACAAAGTTTGCCCCAAACACTTTGACGATAACAAAGTCAAACTTCCCCCATCCCTAGACCATGAGCAGACTGTTCCCAATCAAGGGTCCTCTACGTTACATCTCTTAACACACTATGTTTCTTATGATACCTTTACTAACAAATATAAAGCTTTCTTGGAGGCCATTACTTCAAATGATGAGCCAAAACATTTCAATCGGGTCGTAAGGGACATTAGGCAGAGAGAGGCCATGAAGAAAAAGGTACAAGCTCTCGAGGAAATGAGACTTGCACCTTAGAGAAACTTCTAGAAGGGAAGCATGCAATCGAATCAAAATGGGTGTACAAGATAAAGTACAAGCCAAATGGGGACGTTGAAAGATACAAGGCACGCCTTGTAGCAAAAGGTTTCACGCAAATGGAAGGGGTTGACTTCCATGAAACCTTTGCTCATGTTGCAAATTTGGTGATTGTCCGCACTCTCCTGACTGTGGCCGTGAAACGGGGATGTCACATTCATCAACAAGATGTCAATAATGCCCTTCTACATGAAGATCTACACGAGAATATCTACATCAAAATACCTCAAGGTTTTACCGGGTTTGTAAGCTCAAGAAATCATTTTATGGGCTCAAACAGGCATCAAGGAATTAGTACCAAAAGTTTACCAATTCCTTGCTGGGAATCGTGTTCAAACAAACAGGAGCAGACTATTCATTATTTATATTCAAAGGAAGGAACATGTAAGTTGCTGCATTAATTTATGTGGACGATGTTATCATAGTGAAAGATAACTTAGAGAAAATAGAAGAAACTAAATCTTTTCTCAACAAAAAGTTTGGTATTAAAGACCTTGGTCCACTGAAGTAGTTGCCCGGACAAAGGAAGGAATGGTTCTAAGTCCGCGAAAGCACACGTTAGATATCCTAGAAAACACTGGAATGTTGGGTTCTAACCCAAGTTTATCTCCAATGGAACAAAATTTAAAGCTTGGAAAGTGTGATGAAGAGCAACAAGTAGATGCTAACCAATACCGAAGACTAGTGGGGAGACTTCTCTATTTACAAGCAACAAGACCTGATATAGCTTAGCGGTAAATATCTTGGGTCAATTTTTTAGTGACCCAAGACAAAGTTACATGGAGGTTGCAAACCAGGTTCTGAGGAATCTTAAAACAACTCCAAGGCAAGGTATCTTGATTCATAAAGAAGGAGAAACCAATCCCACAGTCTATTGCGACTTTGATTGGCTTGGGTGCCTGTTCACAAGAATGTCTAGGATATGTTACCTACTGCTTTTGGGAGGAGCTCCCATATCATGGAAGTCCAAAAGGCTATCGATAGTCTCTCGATCATTGGCATAAGCCGAATATAGAGCAATGGCGAACACAGTTTGTGAAATTTGTATATATGGATACCTTCATCCTTTGTATTTTCCTGTACCTTCAGTTGTAATTAATCAATTGCCAGAATCCTTTGACCATAACAAAATTGTTACCAACTACCTATTTAGAAGAGAAAGTTTATGATATTTCATTTATAGTTTATATAAACTTTGATTTGTTTAATGTAGATATGGCCAAATGTAAGATATGTTTTTAATAAGTCTTCCGTTGTATAATAGTAAAGTATTTATTGTAAGAAATTGTGTAAGTCCAATACGCCTTAAAATTGAAATATGACATGAATCAACATAAATTTCATTATATCTCACATACATGTGTGACATTGAACCCTAACTAAAAATACAAGTAAGTTCATAACCATTACAATAAAGAAGAAGAAAGGACCCCATGATGTAAAAACTAAATCTAACATCAATCTAGAAACTTTAGCCTAGGCTCCATGGTGACCAATAGTCCATGCTTCATGTAAAGTGTAGTGTTAATTTTTGGAGTAACCTTATGACCTTCAACCAGTTTTAGTGTATACCTTAATAGAATAGAAGCAACCACCATTTTCATTTGCATATATGCAAACTTTTTACCTACACACAGCCGTGGACCTCCGTTAAACACTGTGTACTTGAACTGACTTTCACTCGTGAATTCACCATCTTTGATCCACCTTTCGGGCCTAAACTCGCAACAGTCTTTTCCCCATAAGCTCTCCATCCTAGCCATGCCATACATGCAGTAGACAACTCGTGCACCCTTTCGGATAGGGGTCCCATCTGGAAAAACGTCGTCTTCCTTTGGCTCTTTGTGGTCAAATGAGACCGGAGGGTACAAACGTAAGGATTCGGATATTGCTGCTTGTAGATACGTCATTTTCTTCAGTTCATCTTCTGTAAATACTATATTTTCTTGATTTTCTTTGTAAGGTTTTTCGCGTTGTTTTAAGATGTTGCGGATCTCTTGGAGAATTCGTGTTTCTACTGATGGGTTTTTGGTAATCAACCAGAAAAACCATGATAATCCCACTGAGCTTGTGTCTCTACCTGCTAAGATGAAACTTATGCAAAAATCTTGAAGTAATTTATCAGTAAAAAACACTTCTTGTTTATCTTGTTCCATTATGATAAGCCTTGACAATAGATCACACCTTGAAGTACCATTTATGCCTTCTTTGGTGGATAATAATTCCATCTTTCTTTCTCTTACTGTTTTCTCAGAAAAATCATGCACAACTTTTACTGCCTCATGCAATGTTTTTTCAAATCCTAATTTGAAAAACTTCATTGGCTTCCACCAGTAGTGAGGGATCAAGAACCTCATCAAACTTGCAAAAGTCACCTTTTCGAATGCCTTCGCGAAGGGAGTTTCCGGTAATTCAACTTCCAAACACCCCGAATCGACACCAAATGCCACTGCGCAAGTATTGTCAAAAGTAAAACGAAGCAACACATCTTGCAAATCAATAACACCCCCTTTTTTCGCCTCTAAAACCTTCAACAACTTGTCATGCACCAGTTTTTTGACGGAGTCAATGGAGAACTGCGTGAAGCGAGTCGAATGCATTTCAGAGTTAGCCACACGACGCTGCGTCCTCCACAACTCATCATCAGCATTAAAGATTCCATCTCCAAGAAAGTCGTAAAATCTTTCTCTATAAGCTGTCCCTTTTGGAAAGTTTTTGAAATTTGTCTTGAGCATGTATTCGATTTTAACAGGATCACTCGTGACAATCCCAAAAGTACCACACATCCACATACCTCTATAGTAAAAGGTTCCTCCATATTTGATCAAAGCATTGCTGCCCCATTCATAAAGATTGGAGACGTGTAAGGCGATCGTTGGAAGTATCCCAAAAACCGGCCATATCATAGGACCTTTTATGGTGAATCTTAGAAGTATGGAGTTAATGATGAAGATGAGGAAGAGCCCAATTGCTATGTCTGAGAACCATAAATGGGAATACAACCATCTTGTTGAAAAGAATACGAGATTGGTCGTGTTGTACTCCATTTTTTGTTTTTGTGTAGGGAATTGTTTAGTTTAATGAAATATAAGAGAGAATATTGAGAATGGTAGAATAAATCAATGAATTCCAATTAAACTAGTCTATGTATGTGCTTAAGAACAAATCTGATTGGTGGTTTATTAAATTTGGTTAAATTAACACATATGTTCATAAACTGAACTATATATGAGTTCAACACGACTCTTTAATTTGATAATTTATGAATCATATTTTTGTAACCACCCTACCATGCACAATGTGTGATTTTAATGTTGGTTTTTAGTTCAAAAATCATGTTAGTTACGTGTGCAACATTTGTTTCCCCAAACAACTTGAAAAGAAATGACAAAAAGGTTGTAGATGTCACAAAAAAATGTATCATAGTACAACATTATGTCTGAATCTTTCTTTTAACTTTGAAATTTTACTCAAAGGCTGTGACAAGTCATCTTACATGTTATAATGGTTTTAAGATGATTTGTAGGTTATCTAAACACTTACCTTATCTTGGAAATTTCCAAAGACGTCCTTGAGATTTGGAGGCTCTGTGCGACAAGTAAAAATGGGCCTCATTATACTCAAGTGTATTGGGTCACAATTGGTTAGTCGCCAATCTCAATTCTTCCTCAATTCCAAATTGACGCTAATAATTATTTGTTAATTAGGAGGTATTTGAGTTAAATTATTAGTTGATTAATAGACAAGATGGTTAGTGATCATCTTAGGTTGGGCATCGCTCACCTAGTGATTCTGGCATGCTTAATTTACACATTTCGATCTGTGCGAATATAACTGCATCGATCATAATGTTTTTATGCAAGTCTCATAACCATAATAACTAATAAGATAGGCACAATTTTTGAAAGACCATTTCTGCATCTATATTTAGGGGCTGTTTGGCAACTTCTAAATGGTTAAGTGTTGAACCAGTAAGAGATCCGAACCATTAAGTGTTGAGTCAGTAAGAGGTCTGAATCGTTAAGAGCCAGTATAATGCTTAATCATTTAGAGGCAATTCAGATAAGAGGTTTAACCATTCAGATTAAATATAATGCTTAATCATTCAGAGGCAAATGTCTGAATCATTCAGACATCTGCTCACGAAACAAACAATCTGAACCATTACGTGCTGAACTAGTAAAATGTATGAACCATTAAGCGCCCCATTAAGAGCTAAACAAACAACCTTTGAACCATTAAGAGCCCCATTAAGAGCTAAACAAACAACCTTCAATCCGAATCTTCCTTTAAATTGGATTTTACTCAAAGGCTGTGACAAGTCATCTTACATCATTTAGCGGCAACTAATTAACATGTTATAATGGTTTTAAGTTGATTTCAGAGGCCCCGTGCAACAAGTAAAAACAGGCCCATTAAAATAGAAACGTATTGGGTCAGTAGCGATTTCAATTTTTCTTCGATTCCAAATTCATGCTAAAAATTAATTGTTAATTAATCTATTATCTTAAGTGATTAAATGGATCAAAAGATACATGAGTTAAATAATTAGTTGATTAATGGGTTAGGGGACCGCTAAAATGAGAACCACCTCCAGTTGTAAGAACCGTGAGAACTACACCGTACGGGGCGAGGTGGACCAAATTTTTTTTTTCATAAACATAGATGCATGTATTATAAACACATTTGTAAAAAAAAAAATTAAAAAAAAAAATGTCGGGTGTGTAGTTTTGAGCACCCAAAGTTTGCGTTTACGGGACCCGTAAACAAAAACTTGTGGTGTTCAAAACTACACACACAACATTTTTTTTTTTGAATTTTTTTTACAAATGTGTTTATAATACAAGCATCTACGTTTATAAAAAAAAAATTGGTTCAACTTGCCCCGGATCAAAAAGTTCTCACGGTTCTTACAACTGGAGGTGGTTCTCATTTTAGCGGTCCCCTAATGGGTTATAATGGTAGATAGTTATTTACTTAATTATATACTAGTGAGAAACCCGCGCGTTACAACGGAGTCAATAATATGGGCGGAGAACATAATTCAAACCTAAAAACGTTAAAAAAATAATATATACGTTATGTGTGTATATATATATATATATAAAATCCCTCACGCTTCGCGGCTGCAACGCACGAGAAACCCTTATGATAAACATTATATAATGTACTGCAACATTTTTTTATCTAGTGTGAAACTCGCATGTCGTGGCGCGGTCGACAATTTACATCTAAATTTTTAACTAACTTATCTAAAATTACAAAACACATTTTATGTTAAATTAGATTAATTTTGGTTCACTAATGACTAATTAGTCCTTTAGTCCAAATATACAAATACAATATAATGTATTTTTGAATATACGTTCTTGATGACGAATGTGATGAGCTTATTATCCATAAGCTTATTTTTTATTATTTATAAATAATCTAATATATAGTACAAATTTATTAAACATAAATGTAATTGATCAAAGGAAAAGGGGTATGAATTGAAGAAAATGTGAAAAAGTTGGACATTTTAACTTGATCTTTCATGTGTCATGTTAAAATTTGATAGGAATTTACTATTTTGTACATTAGAAATGCTTTATATAGTAATAACGGTATACTCTATTTCTTCTTGTTGATTGAAGTAGTATGCGAATCCACTTTCAACAAGGAAAAAAGGTATGAGCGTGATGTTTTTTCATATAAGTTGGAACGTCCCCAACCAGATTAAGCATATTAGAATAGTCGCGAGTACTTGTATTTTTAAGCGCACGTTCACTTCACAGATCAAATGAAGACTTATTATTTTATCAATCATTGAACATCTACTATACACGGAACATGTATTACAAATAATAAAAAAAAGTTCATCTATCAAAATAACTAGGTGTATTCGATCGTTCGCGCGTTGCGCGACATTAGATGTTGGTCTCACTTTGGCGAGAATTCGTTATGCCAACTGAGAACCAAGTTATGATGGTGCTTTAACATACGCAACCATCAAGAAATGGTATATCTAGGCATACATATTAGTGTCATTAACATTCAACCATTACTTACATGTTTTACATGGCTGATGTGTTGCGCTGCTTGTAATTAGTAGGCAGTCAGTATTATTTGAACAAAAAGAATTAGCTGATTGTTCCTTGCTCTTAACTGCCATCCCACCCGTGTTTGTTGTTTTGGGTGGACAAAGGATAAATTTTGGTGAGATGCCTCCTTTCTGAAAACTGTATTTATCATATAGTCATGGGCTATTGTTAATAACTTAAATCGTTGGATAAAAAAATTATGTGTAAACTGATAAGAGTTGTACCTTTCAAGGCCTTGTTTTACACCTTCAGAAGTAACATCAGGTAAAAAGCATCCCATGTGCACCAGCCAAACCAATCCAAAATGTTCGGCATCTAAATAAATTATAATCCGTAAAAAAAGATTATTAGGTTGTTAATCCATCAATGAATTACCTACAACAATGTAGAGAACTAACAAAATTACCTTCTTTCTTTCGCGATGAGAGAATGTTTGTAAATGTCTCTCCACACTCCTGTACATTTACTAAATTCATAAATTAACTATAAAATCTTGAAATAAATGAAAGCTATAATTATTTTAACATGCATACTTGACTGCGTTGGTGATAACATCGAACGGGTCGGGTCCAGCAGCCACAAAAACCAGATGACCACCTTCAAACTCTTTTACAGCAGGATCTCCTACAAATTAAAACAAATTCATATTCATCTACTTATAAAGTACGACATAAAAACACATTTATAAATGAACAATCTTCCATACCACTTTCCAAGCAAATCTCCAATTCGTTATTAGAATTTCCTTGTATAACCGCTCTAAAATCACCCTCAAGAATTGGCAAGAAGACTGTATATAGAGCAGATTGGTGTGATCCGTCATCGATTTCATTATTTTCTCCGAAATGTGAACCTTCACTCGTTTCGACTATAAGAAACTGAGTTTCAGTAGGTATGTCCTGACCGCAATTCCCCATTCTTTGTGTCATCCACCATAGTTTGAAACGGAACACACACATAAACCTCAATCCCCTGCATTTTGCATCCAATATTATGATCAATAACTCCAGTGTACAAAAATTATATCTCTCTAGCATTTTGAATTGTTATTCTCAATAGCATTCTAAATCGAAATAAAACTTATGATGTAATCGAAGCGGAACACACACACATAAACCTTAAGGGAAAATCATCGAATGATCATCTTGACCATTGAGTTCGACATAATAGCCTTAGACTTAAAAGTTTTCCAATCAACAGTGTTTGACAAGTGTCCCTTGGAGCAATAAATTTCAATCTTGGCGCGCCAAATAGAAATCGGCTGCCAGGTTAAAATCTGTTGCGTGGAAGCCTCTGGTTGGCTAATTCAACATATACTTAACTAAAACAAGAAAAGTCAAATGATATTTTGTAAAAAGAAAAAAGTCAAAAACTATTTTGTCAAACTCATCGGGTCAAAATAGTCATTTTCGTGATTTTCCCAAACCTAAATTGCAGCATTTTGCATCCATTATTTGAATCAATAACTCTACTCACAAAATTCCTATCTCTATAGCTCAAAGAATATTATCTTCAAGAACACTCAAAATCAAATAAGTCTTAAAATATGATCAACCGAGATAAACATAACCGTTTATAAACCATCTCTCTAGCATCTTAAACTTAAAGCATATTATTCTCAATATCATCCAAAATCAAAACAAATCTCACAATACAATTCGAAGCAAAACACACACATAAACCTCAATCGCCTCATTTCACATCCATTATTCCAATCAACAACCCTATTCAACATAATCCTATCTCTCTAGCAATTCAAATCATATTATTTTAAAAAACAATCAAATTTAATGAAGTCTTACAATATTATTCTAAAAAACTCCAGTTAACAAAATCCTATCTCTCTAGAACGTTGAAGCATATTATTTAACATTCTAAATCAAAACAAATCTTACTATGTAATTGAAGCGAAACACACACAAAAACCAACAGAACATTATCGGACATTCAATAAAAAAAGGAATAGAATGAGAAGTAGCAGGGGGTGTTACCGTAAACTTCGTCGGCCAAACATCGCTGCCGCCGCCGCGGCTCCGCCGCTGACGGCGGATCGTCGCCGTCTTTGATTTCTCTTTCTCATCTCTCACGCTCTTCGTTTCTCTCTCTTCTCTCGTGTAGCAGGGGGTGTTACCGTAAACACCACGACCCAATTTCAGTCCGTTGTAACCTGTAACAGGCTGGAACGATAATCAGATTGCCCTTTACTTGTTTTGTTTACTTTTGTTCTGATGAAGCAATATTCAAACCCTAATCTGTTCAGAACTCATTAAACTCAAGAATCAGGGGATTTTTAGGCTAAGTTTCTTACCAATCGAACCCTAGCCGCTGATGATTTGAGTCGACGGCGGCGACTTTCCGATCCAGCCACACCTTCGAACCCTGGTGGATCTCTCTTTTCCTTTAGCATCTCTCTTCTTTCTCATCTCTCACGCTCTTCGTTTCTCTCTCTTCTCCCATCTTGTGCAGTCGCCGCCATATGCGGCTTGTCACGTGTCCCAGGATACTATTGCCGGAGATGGTTGGTGGAACGGTGATGGTGGGTTGGGGGTATCTCAGATGAAATTAGGGTGGAGAAGATGAAAGGGGTCGATGAGGTTTTTGTGGCTTTAGGGCGATGGTGAAGTGAGGGAGGCAGAGGTAAAATCCCATAAAAACCCCTGGAACTATTCATAAGGTTGGTTTTTTAATATATAAGATAATTTGGAAAAAAAAACAACAAACCTCCAATGTTGACAGGCTTTTCACTGTAATCCACCCGTGCACATAGCACTATGAAAGCTCCAACATACCAGGGAATAGCCCCACAAAAGAAACCAAGAAAAATTTTGCATGAGAACCAACTCCTTAAATCTTGGAAAAGTTCATTGAAATACTATCTACCGTGTGTGTACACTGTACGAACTTTCTTGTAGGTGTATACTTAAAATAAGACTAATGCCAGCAAACAACTTGTGACCTAAACCTACAAATCAATGTGAAACATTCATCAAAATTGAATGTTAATAATTACAATGGCCAATCAGAATCGGAAACTAACTCGTTATCTGTGAACCAGATCTGAAAAACGTTCTCTGGAGAGTCAAATTGTCTTCTCTTAACGGTGCCGGAGATCATAACATCTTCATCTCTACTCCGACAAACGGTTCCACATGGAACTGAAACCTCCATCACCGGAAACAGACGATGCGCCACATCTGATGACATCGGCATCAACCAACACCCACATCTATTACTATAAAGCACTCAATCAATACCCACATGTAGACAGGTCGTGTTTGCGGGTTGGTAGGTTCAACCTGACCCGAATCCGAAAATTTCACACGAACCCGAACTCGACCCTAACCCGAAAATCGTATCATACATATTAACACCAACACGACCCGAAGTTTTGTGGGTTAACCCGAACACGACCTGTTCAACCCGAATTTTTTAATTTATTTATGAAACTAATATATTAAAATTAAAATTTACTTAAAAAACACTAATGTATATAACTCAATTATATTTAAATTATAAAATCTCATGTTAATTTCTCTTTTTAAGTTATAATTATAACATAAAATACATACTCTATTTAAATTATGACATAAAATATATTGTAAAAAAATTAATATAATATAAATATGTTAAACGGGTCATCCCGCCAACCCGACCGGGTTGACCCGAACCCGACCCGTTAACCTAAACGGGTGCGTGGGTTCAACCTGAAACTGACCCAAACCCGTTAAATCTAAACCTAAACCCGCGAATTTCGTGTTAGGTTCGTGTCGTGTTTTCGGGTCATGTTAGAATTTACACCCCTAACCACATGTATTACTATAAAGCACCGAAAAAAAAGGATTCAAAACTATTACCTTCAGGATTTTCACGTTCAGCCTCTGGTTTCTAAATGGAATATTTTAACAATAACAATGCACCATTTGCTAATAAAACGATCTTCGTTAAATACATGCCACTGTTCTTCATGTGTTGCAAGAGTAATTTCATCCCAAAACGCTACATAGGAGACCTGCATGAATCTATCATGTGAGACTATTAAAAAGGAGACTTCTATTAATATGAATTTTGCATTTGAATATGCAGACCTTCTTAATTGATGTATCTGACATCCTTGCTTTTGCTTGTAACTTTTGTCTTCATCTGATATTGTAAAACCTTCATCTTCACTGTAGAACCACATTGTACATATGTAGTTTCATTCACTTGTATTATCAGTAGTTGCTGATAAATAGGGCGCAACTTTGAAGGGGCGCGGGCGCCTGGGGGGGGGGGGGGGCAGCCGTCCCCGCCAATTATTTTGCCTAAAAATCTCATGACTTTTGTACTCCAGCTATAACGGCATATTGTAGTGCTACATATAGAACATTGAAGAGTGAGAGTCCTATATATCCCAACTCGGTGTAACGGAAAAAGATATAGAATATTGTAGTGCTACATATCGTACGCCAGCTATAAAAAGACATAGAATATTCCTAATCTCTTAATTCAAACACCCCCATAGTAAAAGAGTTTGACCAAAACTGAATAAGACTAAATAACAGAACTGAAAGGAAATTTATTAATAATTGATCATTAATTAAGTATGGTGTTGAGATATTCTTACCAGTACATGTTTTCCTTTGGCTGATTCTAAACACACCCCCCACCCCTCCTGATTATACCCCCCCTTGTGAGAGGAAAACTGCCGGTCCCACGCAGGCTTGTGCAGCCTTGTGCTATCAAATCATCTACACAGGAAATAATGTTAGGACACGACAAGGATGTAGTTATTATAAAAGACAAACTGAGCAGCCATACAATTAGATTTAGGCTTATGTGTTCATACACATGTAGAACAACTTTTTTTTTGTTTTTGGTCTCGTTATCAAATAATTGCATATGTTACTGGATATAAATTAACACACAATCTATGGGAAGTATGGCGGCTATATCAAACACATCAGCTTACAAACTGTTATTTATCTCGAATTTTAGGAGATTGTGTAGGATAACTTAACCCAAAAGGTTAAATGTCGTAAATCAAGATTCAAAACTAAAACTGTGTGTTCTATTAGTGAGGTGGTGGTGGTGATATAGAAGACCATGAATGCTCATTCTGACCTCTATCACTGCCATTTCTCCCAGGACTTGAACGTCTAGACTTCTGTCTTCTACCATCATCATCAACATGAGGTGGTGTTGGTGATATAGAAGACCTTGAATGCTTATTCCGACCTCTATCACTGCATGTAAAGTCACATCCCATAACTTACCATAACTATGATTTATATAATTATAAAATTTAAATGAGATTTTGGTATGATACCTTTTTTCCCAATCGCAAGTTTTGATCAAAAACCCTAAATGGGTCATCACACTCGCCAGTTTGGCAGCATATGTTTTCCGACTCCATTATTGTCGATTCTAAAGCCCATAGGGTGGAGCTCCACCGTAGAAAGCACTGTATTCAGCCATGTTTGACCCTCTCTGTCATCGATTTCACGAAAATTTCACCAAGAAACCCTAATTTGAAGAAGATGACAATGTCACACCCTGTATTTTGCGGAAGCGTATGATGTGTGACTGGTTTAATATCATTGCATTCAATCATAATAAACAACTACATGATCAAAACGATGTTCATCCATTCATAAAATTTGAATGTTACAAAAACTTGTTACTTATGTTTTAAAACACAACCTCTGAATATGTTACAAACCAACAAAAGTGGATGACACCTAATACTGGAAATTTACTTCTAGTTATGACACTCGCGCCCAAGATCCATCCTGTCACCTGAAATACATGTAATTTTGGAAAAAAATCAACAAAAGTAGAGGGAGTTCATGCGTTTGTATACCTTGTATGAAACATGGTATGTATCTTGTATAAATAAAATATTCTTGTGAAATAACGTATTCTTGTGATACAAATCTTGTACCAATAAAGTATTCTTGTAAAATAAAGTATTCTTGTGGTACAAATCTTGTACCAATAAAGTACTCTTGTGTAAATCAAGTTTTCTTGTGTACACCACGTACTAAATGGATGTTTGTACAAGGACATTAAGGCACAGAGAGCACTCGTAATGGCTCCTTAAAGGCATGTGAGGACATAGGGAGCATTAGTATTGGCTCCTTTAGGGTATGGGGAGTACTTGTTATGACTCCTTGTATGTGTCGATTACCCTCGACTGTGTCGATTTCCCTCGACTGTGTCGATTAACCTCGACTGTGTCGATTAACCTCGACTGTGTCGATTAACCTCGACTGGGACTCCAAAGCACTACTAGGTACTAGTTGTGACCATGAGTGGGGTTCGGCCGTACCCGTTAGATCTAACCCTCGTCCCTAATTAATGAATGTTTTTAATGGATTGGTACTAGTTTTCAGCAAGACTTTATGGCATTTTTAGTATTAAGTCTATGCTCACATGATCTAGTATTTCATAGGCATTTCTTAGAACGCATCATACTTGGTACTCGTTCTCACCAAGAGTGCTTCTTGTATTTTTGTATTCTCAAATTGCATCATACTTGGTACTCGTTCTCACCAAGAGTGCTTCTGGTTATCATACCATTTGTAAATATTGTAATATTTGTAACATGTATTTCACCCCCGAGAGTTATAAAACCAAAAACAGTTAAAGAAAATGGGGAGCATGAACTCACAACTTTGCGTTCCTGCATCGTAAACTTCACCGGATTTGCTTATCTAGCGTCGTGACCTAAACGTGTTTATTAACGTTAGTTACTAGACTTGTATCGCACAAGTACAAGTCACTATCTTTTGTATATGTGTTCTTGTGTTAAAAATAATTTATATTTTTAACTACGTGTCTTACTTATATTATTTTCTCAAAAATAAATATAAGTATCTTGTATTTGTCTAAGTAAGTTGTATGTGTATTTTTGTCTTTTCACTCCTTAGGAGTATTTAGTGTATTTTCAAGTCCTAATACACTATCAAGTATAATACATACTACATACACTTAGCACAAAATTTGGTGATCAAATATATATATTTTTCTCACAAATATACATACTTAATATTCATTTTTATTCTTGAAGAAATCCTCATTTCTTAACACAAAAGTTTGGGAAACCTTGGTAAATGTTTTTAGATACATTTTTAGGGAATAAGTTTCTCAAAACTTATATTTTTCTAAGTGTCAAAATTTATAAAAATTTTGGCAGAGTTTCCCCTAAAAATGGAGGTTTCCCATGTTTTCAAAACATGTGTTTATTTTCTTTTAAAACATCATCAACAATCAACAACTCATTTCTCATCTAACAAGTGTTAAAATCAAGTAAGTTACATGACAACATGAACTTGTTCTTTCTCAAAACTTGTAGTAACCTGGCAATGTCTCTAGTAGACTTAGTTACTCTTTAAAGTGTGTTTATCTCATCAAAAATTACATTCTTGAAAAGATTTGGCGTTTACAACTTGTAAACATAATTTACAAAAATGTTGATTTCATTAACTCTTTTGTTTCACAAGTGTTCATACACTTGTTTTTCCACCAAAAATAATATTGGTTTATGTAAGAATCATGATCTTCTAAAAATCATATTTTACACTTGTTTTTCTTGGAAAAATCATTCATAAATCTTGGATTTATAAGTTTACTAGCTTCTTCTGTTTATTACTTTTCAAGAAATCATCAAGCAAATATCATTTATGCACTACACAACATCATAACAACAAGATTCATCATATTTCATGCTTTATGTTTCAAGATTTAAGTGTATGTTCTTTAGTGTTCTTATGTTTTCATCATAATACTTCTTTTAACCAAGCAAAATAGAAGTAAACAAGAGTTTATAAGAATCTTACAACTAGCTTAAAGCTAGGGAAGAACAATGTGTTGATTGAGTGGATAATAGCAAACGAAGGTGGTCCTTCAAGTTCCATGAGTACCGAGCTTCGTTAGGCACCTTGTAACACCTTGTGAAGACCTTGGATTGCTAGGATGATAACCGAAAATGGAGGTGGTGTGGAGGGGGTCCTCGGCCGAGAGTTGGGGAGAAGGGAGGAGGTGTTGTGGTGGTGAGAAGTGTGAAGGATTGTAATGGATTGTGATCTAGTGCATTGTCCTTATAATCCCCAACATGTGTTTTAACCAAAGGACCTTATGTCCAAGAAGTACATAGCATATCTTGCAACCAACTCATCAAGATCCCTTAATTAGGCCATGTGGCCGATTTTATTAGTATGTAGGGAGGGGTCTAAGTGTAAATCTTAATCACAAAGTTATCTTATGGTACTTACAAGATCCAATCCAATCTTTCAAGATCACATCATATCCAAGAGTACCAATGTGAATCAAAGTGAATCCATGAGGGATTATGCAAAATCAAGTGGGATATTTGTGGGGGCCACTTCCATGACCGTCCACCATATGGGGGGGGGGGTAATGTGTAATTTCCAATCCCTAATTGTATAATTAAGTAGGCTTTCAAGTATAGAGTTTAGGGATTTAGTGTGTTATTTTGATATAAGAGGTGTTATGGTGTTCGGGGACCATAACTAGCTCAAAAATAAATAAACAATGCTTCTAGCAATATTTTGGTGTTCCGGCTAATGTCCGGTTGTTCGGTTAGATACCAGTTCGTTAAAATGCTAAATTGCATCGTTTAGTGTCTTTTAAGTACCCTTTTGTAACACTTTCGATTCCCGACACTTAGGGAAATATTCTGAATGTTAAATCATGATTTCTGCATAACTCTAATGTGTTAAAAGCTGATTTATAGCTGAATTTAATAAAATTCTGCACTTAAAGTGCGTTTCGGGTGCTTTTTAGTGCGTATTTTAGCTTTCGGCATGTCTATATGTAAACCCTTGTATATACTCTTGGGTTTTAATGTATTCTTGACGTTACACCTACACCTAGGCCCTATTTTTATTATCTAACTGCTTTCTGCAGAATTGTTGACACAGTGTGTCTTACCGGTGAGTTTACTAGTATTTCTGACGCAACGCTCTTGTTAATGCATAAAGCAGTATTTTGTAGTATAAAACGTGCATGAATTCACTTGCATGGAAACCAGAAATTTATTTGTCTGGTAAACTAAATCATGCATAGTCATTAAAGCACATATTACTGTTTATTTAGTGTACGAAATGTACGGAAAAGTGACGGTTGTCACAGTCTCCCCCCGTTAAAAGAATTTCGTCCCGAAATTCAAGCGATGCCATCGATCGCAGGGGAGTTGTGAATCAAATATGGTCACTTAGACTCATGATTTGTCTTCATGTTCCCATGTAATCTTTGGGTCATGTTATGAATTCTATCATACTCAAGTAAATCAATTATGTCTTTTCTGTATCTTGTGGACTCTTGGTCTGTAACCTTAACAGGTTTCTATAGTATTGTGGACTCTTGGTCCAAAACCTTAACAGGTTTCTATAGTAATTATGGTCATTTGTCATTGACGTGAATCTTAATTATGGGAACAACGACTGTTCCTTAAGTCAGACTCCTCTAAAGACTAGACACATGAATGCGTCGCGATCATTACTGATCTTTTTCTGGAAGTTTCATCTTGTGCGTAATGGTTCCGATCCCTACACCTGGGATTCAACCTTTTCGTTTTCCAAATCACACTACGCCTTCTCTAGGCGAGGCTCTCATTCAAGCCATACTTCTTGTTTCAAATTCTTACGATTTCTGCCTCTCATCGGCGCAATCTTTCTGTATTCTGCGGGCTGCCTTGATATGTTCACATATCTAAACGGTTTGCCTCTGGTTTTCCTGAACCAACGCGGGTCAGTAGATTGTTTATTCCCGGTCTCTGGTCAACACGACGGGGATCGATTTATTATGTTCCATCTAAAGCTTCACACGAAGCGGTTTAAACGGCGGTGTGATAAATACTGTTGTAGGAAGGCTCCACTAAGGGCAAGTGAGTGTTCTAGCTTTTCATCAAAGTTTATCACACAAATACGTTTCACGTCCATACAGTTTGCATCGTTCAGTAGTTTAGTCCATCTACGTTAATAGTTTAAGTTCTTACGATCAACGGTGTGCTGCTATCTTTGTGATCAATAAAGATCGTGCAGCGTTTTCTTTCAGGTAATGACGTCAAATTTTTGCGGCGCGCAATTACTGTATCTAGTTCAAGGTTTCTTCTCATGATTCCTCAATCAATGTGCCGCGTATGCAATGTTGTGGTCTCGTTGCATCGACGATCGAGACTTTGTCGAGAAACGTCACATAATTGCAACTCTAGCTCCTTAGCTCTTGGTTGCAGGGTTGGCATGAATTTCGTTCTTATCCACCATGTATCTTAAAATTTTTGCTTTGCGAATTCGAAATCCGCTTTTCGTCATCATAGCACATGACTGTTCTTTTCTCTAAGAGTTGCAAGGTAAATTGCAGCTGTTTGCTCACGACCTTCCTGGGTCGTTGGCCATATAAGAATGTAGTCAATAAGTATGATCGTGATTTATCCAGGTATGGCTTACGCGTTCGATTTCATGGGGTCCATGAATATTGTCGATGCATGTGTTAAGCCAAATGGTACGACAAGGAACTCGTAATGCTCGAAGCGAGTCCTAAAGGTCGTTTTAGGGATATTTCCTTCTTGTATTCACAGTTGAGGACATCTTGTCTTCAAGTTGATCTTTGAGTGGTATCTAGTACCTTATGATTTGTCTGTTCATGTTATCAGTCCTTGGCAAAGGATTCTGATTCTCAGTTCGCTGGAATTTATGCAAAATGGAACTGTCAACTTTCTCCTCGTGTCCTTAACTAAGGATGTCATGTCTTTAATTCATTCTGTCTAGTAGCTCTTGTAGTTATACCGGAAGCTCAAGCTTTGCGGACAAGTCTAGTCGGTATGGTGTCATTCGGTACTGGTGCCGCTCCTGGCACGAGGTTCCTCTTGTAACTTGGAGGTAATCCTGGCAAGTTTTCAGAAAAGGCTACTGGAGCTTCTTCCATAACGGGGATGTTCTCAGGCTCTATACTTGGATATCCAATCCATGCTGGCTATCAAATCATGACTTCTCAGGTCAATGGTAACAGAAGGTTCCGACCTTCCGTGTCCCTAACACAATCCTTAATTGCTTCGTCTATTTAAACTAGCCTTCTATATGCCCATTTCTAAAGAATACGAGACATCTATTTTACTTGAAACTAGGCCAAGCAGTTTCTTAAGTTCTAAGCATGCAAGGTTAGAGTTGATGCCAATATTGATTAAAGGTAGATGCATTTGGTTAATAGGGAACGTACCCGTAACCGCATCTGGATCCTGGCGTGCTTCACGAGTTTCGATCGTGAAAACCCTTCCTTGCTTGTTTCTTCCCAGGACAACCTTTTCTAAAGTGCCCTGCTTCACCACATCTGTAGCAACCTGGTATTCTCTTATTTCTTCCATCTGGGTCCTTCGCCCAACAGGCGTCCTTGCTGTGCCCTTCTTTTCCACACTTTCCGCACTTAGGCCTTAGACATTGACCTTCATGGTGAAAATTGCATTCTCCGCACCTCGGCTTAGTCCCCGAGTAAATCTTACCACCGGCCTTAGTAGCGGCTCCGTCAGTTTTTCTGCCATGCGGCGGATTCACTTTCTTTCTTTTGTTTGCTTTAGAGCTTCCATAGCTACCTTGTGTGCCCACCTTTAGGTTCAAAGGCTTCCTTTTCTTATTGCCTGATGACTCCACATGAGTCTCTTTCTTGTTATCCTTAGATTCCGAAAATTTTCCCGCACGTAGAGCTTCTTCAGTAAGTGTAACACTTAAATCGATAGCCTCTGCGATGGTTGGAGGCCTTGCGGTAGTAACCAAGCTCCTAATTTGAGGTGCAAGTCCCCAAATGAATCGTTCAATCCTTTTGAATTCTGGTTTGACTAAGTATGGGACGACTCTAGACAAGTCGTGAAATTGCTGGACGTATTCAGGAATCTTCGGTCCGTCCATTTTCAAATTCCAGAACTCCACCTCAAGCTTCTGGATTTCAGCCCTAGAACAGTATTTCTTTTCCATCATTTCCTAGAGCTCGTCCCAGCTCAGTGCATAAGCAGCATCTGCACCAAGGGTTTGAACCTGAAGGTTCCACCAGGAGAGTGCGCCATCCAAAAACAACCCTGAGATATAGGTAACACTCTGTTGGGGCGAACAGTTACTCATTCTTAGAATGGAGTCAGTCTTTTCTGACCAACGAACAAATGAAACGGCACCTCCTGTGCCATCAAAATTCAACGGCTTGCAGTCCAGGAATTGTTTATACGGCCAGTTGGAGGGTTATTTCCGGAAGTGCCACCGCTGTGTTTGGAGCGGAGGGCTTCATGTCGTGCAATTGCTTGTGAGATTCGTTCTTGAAGCTCAGCTTCTGTTCTTGGTAACGTACTGGTGTTTGTGTCTCATCTGGGCGGCATTCTCTTCTGTCAAAAGTTATGAAGTATGTTAGACAATATTCCATAATTGTCTATGAGGTACATATCACCATAAGCCATCATGTAATCACCCAATTTCACATGTATATATAATCAACAATGTATGAGTGAGGAATCAATTTCTGAGCCTTCACGTAGGCTTACCAACTTGGCTTATTGCTTGTATTGGGAAAATAAAATGAATTCGAGGCTACATCGCCTTGGTCATTCAAGCTTTATGAAATGGTAGTTGTTCACGTAGAGGTGATAGAGAGTGTATCGTCATTGATTCTTTCTGAATGTTATTCCTCTTCTCTTGCTTAAATATTGTTTCTCAAACGTCTCATACACAGGTAGACACGAAGTAGGCAAGACAGGTTTCCTACTTTATAAAGTGCTAGAGCACTGGTCTAGGTATTGTTCTACCATATGAAGGTGTGAACATCTAGAGTTTATTTTTGGAGGGATGGTGATCGTTAACTTGACCCGCAGAGTCCACCAGGATTTCTATGCACTACAAGTCGTTATTACGTGGGCCCCCGTAATAATAAATTGCATTGCACAGTTACCCCAAATTTTCTCTCGTCCAAGCAGATGATCGATCTAGGAGGGGACACTACTGTCCTTATACCTCTATCATGGAAAGGACCATTGCGGCAGTCCATTCGCTAACACTTGTTATCGTTACGCGTGAACAGGCACGATGATTAAAGGAAATAGGAATAAAGAGAATTCCTAGTAGTTGGAGGGGCACCTTCAAGATGAATACCTCATCTTCCTTTTCTGGTCAAGCATGTCGTCAATCTTGCTTCACATAAGCCGCAGGGATCTCGTCCCGTTTGATTGAGAATTCGTTCAAGGTTGCCGCCTCTGCCTCGTCATCATCACCGTAGTCAGGCACTTTCACGATCGAGAGGGAAGAGCAGCCATCTCCTACGGAAGCAAGCTTAGAATCTTGTCTGGTAATCACTCTAGCTATGAGCTTTGCAATGAACGCGAGGTCGATAGCTTCATCGTGCGAGTTACGTATAGTAATAGGAGTCGGAGTCGAAGGTATCTTATTCACGTCAATAATCATTCCGTACACTTATTTGTATGTATTCACGTCAATATTTATTCCGTACACTTATTCGTATGTATCGATAAACAAATATGTTACTTAGCATAAACAGGCATTTCGATGCATCATATCATGTATAACTCTCGTTTTTGGGGGGTCATTTTTCTAGTTGTCGATTCACGACAGACACACTACTTGGTACTAGTTATCACCAAGAGTGTATTTTATTTTTGGCAAGTCTAACTCGTGTAGACTATGCCTTAATTGGCATCTTATCTTGAGGGTATTTCCTACTAATGTCCTTGCCTTGTCTCTTTTTTTGAAAAGTGTTTGACTCGTGGATCTTGGCGCTTACGTGAATGCAATGAAAAACCTTTTTGTAAAATGTTTTTGTGAGAGAACTCTAGTGATTGTAGTCTAGACTCGAGAAGGAGTCCTAGTTCACTACAATCAAAGCTTTGATACCAAACTGTCACACCTTGTCTTTTGCAGAAGCGTATGATGTGTGACTGGTTTAATATCATTGCATTCAATCGTAATAAACAACTACATGATCAAAACGATGTTCATCCATTCATAAAATTTGAATGTTACAAACACTTGTTACTTATGTTTTAAAACACAACCTCTGAATAGGTTACAAACCAACAAAAGTGGATGACACCTAATACTGGAAATTTACTTCTAGTTATGACACTCGCGCCCAAGATCCATCCTGTCACCTGAAATACATGTAATTTTGGAAAACATCAACAAAAGTTGAGCGAGTTCATGCGTTTGTATACCTTGTATGAAACATGGTATGTATCTTGTATAAATAAAGTATTCTTGTGAAATAACGTATTCTTGTAAAATAAAGTATTCTTGTGATACAAATCTTGTACCAATAAAGTATTCTTGTAAAATAAAGTATTCTTGTGGTACAAATCTTGTACCAATAAAGTACTCTTGTGTAAATCAAGTTTTCTTGTGTACACCACGTACTAAATGGATGTTTGTACAAGGACATTAAGGCACAGGGAGCACTCGTAATGGCTCCTTAAAGGCATGTGAGGACATAGGGAACATTAGTATTGGCTCCTTTAGGGTATGGGGAGTACTGGTTATGACTCCTTGTATGTGTCGATTACCCTTGACTGTGTCGATTTCCCTCGACTGTGTCGATTAACCTCGACTGTGTCGATTAACCTCGACTGTGTCGATTAACCTCGACTGTGTCGATTAACCTCGACTGGGACTCCAAAGCACTACTAGGTACTAGTTGTGACCATGAGTGGGGTTCGGCCGTACCCTTTAGATCTAACCCTCGTCCCTAATTAATGAATGTTTTTAATGGCTTGGTACTAGTTTTCACCAAGACTTTATGGCATTTTTAGTATTAAGTCTATGCTCACATGATCTAGTATTTCATAGGCATTTCTTAGAACGCATCATACTTGGTACTCGTTCTCACCAAGAGTGCTTCTTGTATTTTTGTATTCTCAAATCGCATCATACTTGGTACACGTTCTCACCAAGAGTGCTTCTGGTTATCATACCATTTGTAAATATTGTAATATTTGTAACATGTATTTCACCCCCGAGAGTTATAAAACCAAAAACAGTTAAAGAAAAGGGGGAGCATGAACTCACAACTTTGCGTTCCTGCGTCGTAAACTTCACCGGATTTGCTTATCTAGCGTCGTGACCTAAACGTGTTTATTAACGTTAGTCACTAGACTTGTATCGCACAAGTACAAGTTACTATCTTTTGTATATGTGTTCTTGTGTTAAAAATAATTTATATTTTTAACTACGTGTCTTACTTATATTATTTTCTCAAAAATAAATATAAGTATCTTGTATTTGTCTAAGTAAGTTGTATGTGTATTTTTGTCATTTCACTTCTTAGGAGTATTTAGTGTATTTTCAAGTCCTAATACACTATCAAGTATAATACATACTACATACACTTAGCACAAAATTTGGTGATCAAATATATATATTTTTCTCACAAATATACATACTTAATATTCATTTTTATTCTTGAAGAAATCCTCATTTCTTAACACAAAAGTTTGGGAAACCTTGGTAAATGTTTTTAGATACATTTTTAGGGAATAAGTTTCTCAAAACTTATATTTTTTAAGTGTCAAAATTTATAAAAATTTTGGCAGAGTTTCCCCTAAAAATGGAGGTTTCCAATGTTTTCAAAACATGTGTTTATTTTCTTTTAAAACATCATCAACAATCAACAACTCATTTCTCATCTAACAAGTGTTAAAATCAAGTAAGTTACATGACAACATGAACTTGTTCTTTCTCAAAACTTGTAGTAACTTGGCAATGTCTCTAGTAGACTTAGTTACTCTTTAAAGTGTGTTTATCTCATCAAAAATTCCATTCTTGAAAAGATTTGGCGTTTACAACTTGTAAACATAATTTACAAAAATGTTGATTTCATTAACTCTTTTTTTTCACAAGTGTTCATACACTTGTTTTTCCACCAAAAATAATATTGGTTTATGTAAGAATCATGATCTTCTAAAAATCATATTTTACACTTGTTTTTCTTGGAAAAATCATTCATAAATCTTGGATTTATAAGTTTACCAGCTTCTTCTGTTTATTACTTTTCAAGAAATCATCAAGCAAATATCATTTATGCACTACACAACATCATAACAACAAGATTCATCATATTTCATGCTTTATGTTTCAAGATTTAAGTGTATGTTCTTTAGTGTTCTTATGTTTTCATCATAATACTTCTTTTAACCAAGCAAAATAGAAGTAAACAAGAGTTTATAAGAATCTTACAACTAGCTTAAAGCTAGGGAAGAACAATGTGTTGATTGAGTGGATAATAGCAAACGAAGGTGGTCCTTCAAGTTCCGTGAGTACCGAGCTTCGTTAGGCACCTTGTAACACCTTGTGAAGACCTTGGATTGCTAGGATGATAACCGAAAATGGAGGTGGTGTGGAGGGGGTCTTCGGTCGAGAGTTGGGGAGAAGGGAGGAGGTGTTGTAATGGATTGTGATCTAGTGCATTGTCCTTATAATCCCCAACATGTGTTTTAACCAAAGGACCTTATGTCCAAGAAGTACATAGCATATCTTGCAACCAACTCATCAAGATCCCTTAATTAGGCCATGTGGCCGATTTTATTAGTATGTAGGGAGAGGTCTAACTGTAAATCTTAATCACAAAGTTATCTTATGGTACTTACAAGATCCAATCCAATCTTTCAAGATCACTCATATCCAAGAGTACCAATGTGAATCAAAGTGAATCCATGAGGGTTTAAGCAAAATCAAGAGGGATATTTGTGGGGGCCACTTCCATGACCGTCCACCATATGGGGGGAGGGGGTAATGTGTAATTTCCAATCCCTAATTGTATAATTAAGTAGGCTTTCAAGTATAGAGTTTAGGGATTTAGTGTGTTATTTTGATATAAGAGGTGTTATGGTGTTCGGGGACCATAACTAGCTCAGAAATAAATAAACAATGCTTCTAGCAATATTTTGGTGTTCCGGCTAATGTCCGGTTGTTCGGTTAGATACCGGTTCGTTAAAATGTTAAATTGCATCGTTTAGTGTCTTTTAAGTACCCTTTTGTAACACTTTCGATTCCCGACACTTAGGGAAATATTCTGAATGTTAAATCATGATTTCTGCATAACTCTAATGTGTTAAAAGCTGATTTATAGCTGAATTTAATAAAATTCTGCACTTAAAGTGCGTTTCGGGTGCTTTTTAGTGCGTATTTTAGCTTTCGGCATGTCTATATGTAAACCCTTGTATATACTCTTGGGTTTTAATGTATTCTTGACGTTGGACCTACACCTAGGCCCTATTTTTATTGTCTAACTGCTTTCTGCAGAATTGTTGACACAGTGTGTCTTACCGGTGAGTTTACTAGTATTTCAGACGCAACGCTCTTGTTAATGCATAAAGTAGTATTTTGTAGTATAAAACGTGCATGAATTCACTTTTATGGAAACCATAAATTTATTTGTCTGGTAAACTAAATCATGCATAGTCATTAAAGCACAAATTACTGTTTATTTAGTGTACGGAATGTACGGAAAAGTGACGGTTGTCACAGACAAATCGTAAATTTAGTATAAATATCGAGAGTTGTTACCTTGAATTGTGATTAACATACAATAATATAATCAATCGGTGAAGCAGAGAATAATGAACATAATCATCAGTGATCAAACAGAATAATACAAATTTGGAAATAGAAAACTGAAGGATCATGAAATTTACCAGTAGAGAAAGTTCCGATCATGAAAACCGACGCCGCACCAAATCCGCAATCCTTCCACCTTCTTCATCATCTTCCATACAAACAAAGTGTCACTAAAGTTGCAAAGTCCCTTCCTCTCCTCACCGGTTCTCGTTTCCCCTGATTCTCTTTCAAGCGATTCATTCCATGTTCTCGCTCTATATGTAACTGGATCGATTGTATACATGGTAAAATCAAACTGCAAATGAGTACGCAGTTCCATGATGGGTTCGATGTTAAATAATTGGTGGTATGAAACGTATCTGAGAATTAAATTGGTGTATTGAATTAGGTATTGGGTTTTAATGTTTGGTTTGAGTGACCAGTAACGAATGATGGAGGAAATACGAAAGAGTTGAATTCCTTTGCGGCTGTAGAGATTCTCATAAACCCTATTTGAAAGAGAACGATTCAGCTGAACTGATGATAATATTCGGAGGATTTCATATCTGAAAGGGGATGTAAGGAGATGAGGACAAAATAGGAAGAAAAATGTAAAAATTTAGGTTTTATTTAAGACTTTTAGGCTGTCATCTTAAAAAATTGGTGTTAAATTACAATTTAGTACATGGGAAATGCTTATTATAGTATTATAGATATAGATAGTTAGATATAGATTATAGATATAGATAGATATAAAGAAGTAACCATTTGATATTGATACTTGTGAATCGTCACTGCAATTTGTGATTATTCATTTCAAGCATGGCATGCTTTACTTTACTTTTGCTTTTTGCACATATTATAACAGTGGCGTCTCTGAGAACTCATGTACCCAGTTCAAGCTCGAAAAATGTGCCCTTATGCGTTAACGATAAACAATGCAATTACGAAAATTACAAAATCGTAGTATTCGATAATCAATGTAATTACGAAAAATGAGAAAATTATAGTATTTGAATGAGTTAAATACCATAATAATTAATAAGCTAATAGCTAACTAATGATTTGTGCAGCCCTCCTTGCATTCTTCATAGCAAATTGATGGTTCAACTCTTCACAATTTATATTATCTAAGACTTCGTTTTCAATTAGTAATAGGCTCAATTAACTTAGTGGGCTGAATTCTAAAGTCTAAACCATAATAGGCTCAATTAAGTTAGTGGGCTGAATTCTAAAGTCTAAACCATAAAAAAAGATTTGTAAACGAGCCTTACTTGAAATTGGTATAGGTTTACTATTTTTAAAAAAAATAACATGTATATATCGGATTTTTTTTTGAAAACATATGCCCCTCAAAATCAAGGGCCCTATACGGAAGTCCTCCCCGCACACCATCTAAGCCTCCCTTGTATTATAATTATTCTCAGTGATTTATATAAATGACCTTTAAGCAGGAAACTGACACCATGGCAAGTTATATGCTTCTCAGTGATTTATAATTTATAAGGAGGCTCAGGGTTGATGAAGATGGTATAAAAGATTCATGGGAATTTTTTTTTGAACGGCAAGGAACGACGTGCCAATCATGGGCCAAGAAGAAGGTGATCCCTCACCGGTACAACTTATATGCTTTTTAACATTATGATTTGAAATTTGCTGCTTCAAGCTGCCTGTTCTTCTAAATTGAAGTATTCTTAAACTGAATTTTTTTTTCATCTGATGTTGTGAAGCCCCCAAAGAAGTCAACAGTCAAACCGGAAACCGGCTCAGGAAAAGAGCAAAAGAGGTGCCATTAGATCCTTTAGCAGAGAAGCTTAGACAACAGAGGTATGCACCATTAATAGTATAACCATTTATTCGCCTGAGAACTATACAATGCAATCATACAATTTCAATTTCAATTTGTTGGCTTTTTTTCACCTATGAACCATTTTCATGTTATAAGTTTTAATGTATAGTTACATGCAGTGACTTATAATGTAGTACCATTCTTTTTGTCATTTTATATGTTATGTGTTGTACCAAAATTTGGTTGACACTGTATTAAATGGTTCCATGATTAAAGTATCAAAGCTTGTTGATGGATATTTGCAAGAGATTTCTAGAGATTAAAGTATCAAAGCTTGGTTGACATTGTCAAAGTTCATTGCTTTGATCGAAGCCGTTCCTGGACTTGCAAGGCTGAAGCATGATGATTTTTACAAAGTCATTGACATATAAAGGTAATCAAATTTCAATATATTTACAGTAATAGTCTATTATTTTCATTTGATTTATAGTCCAAGTTTGTTAAATTAACCAGGCTGCCCAGCAACATTAAGGCGCTATTAGCTACCAAAGGTACTGCACCAAGCACCCCCGGTTCACTAGTGATGTGCTCAAAGTGGTCGGTTTTTAAAACAGTGTATTCAATATTAAGTGCTAATCTTTACCCTCTAAGGACATTAATCAACGAAATACAAAACCCCAATTTGACCAAATAAGGCCAGCTCTTTAAAATTCTTTCCACAACCAAGAACACCTTTTGAAATTAGTAGGAGTAAAATGCACGGATAGTCCCTGTGGTTTGGGGAAATTTCACCTTTAGTCCTCAACTTTTCAAAATTACACTCTTAGTCCCTGTGGTTTGACAAGTTGTTACTCGGATAGTCCCCAAAGTGGATGGAGGTTAGTTTTTCTGGTTAAGTGGGTGTGAAATGACAAGGACTATCTGAGTAACAACTTGTCAAACCACAGGGATTATCCAAGTAACAACTTGTCAAACCATAGGGACTATCCGAGTAACCTTCATCTGCTTTGGGGACTATCCGAGTAACAACTTGTCAAACCACAGGGACTAAGAGTGTTATTTTGAAAAGTTGAGGACTAAAGATGAAATTTCCCCAAACCACAGGGACTATCCGTGCATTTTACTCAATTAGTAGTTACATAAATCATTTCTAACAGCTTGATGGAATCAAAGAAGGCATAATTTACTTACCATTATCATTGTTTAAATAGGCAGTGTTGTAAGAATCGCTAGGCGCTAGTCGGGCGGTGGGGTACCGACTAGCGATTAATCGGGATTAATAGAGATTAATCGGATTGAGTTTTTTATATGTAATTTTTAGTTATATATACACACACGTTATTATATGTAGTTTTTTAAAATAGACATATTATAACCCTTCATTGACCCATTTTTTAAGTAATTAGAAGAAATTTATAAGGTTTGGTCGACGTCTGGCCAAAATTTGGCCAGGATAGGACCGCCATTGACCGCCAAGCGATTAATCGGTAAACCTCCGATTAGTGATTAATCGGCGACTAATCAGAAACTAGTCGGGATTTTTACAACCATGCAAATAGAACATTAAAAAAAGCCATAAAAAAGGCAAAAACCCCAATTCTAATATAACATTAAAACCCTCAAAAAACCAATAATCCCAACTTTATCTAATGTTGCTCCCTTCCACCTAAGAACACGTATTGAGTGTATGTTTTTTTATTATTTACTTTTTTGGGTTAAGAAACATGGGTGAAAGCTACGTGGCTGCTAGCATAAATTAAATTGTCCAGGAAATCAAAATTTTAAACTGTGTATCTTAGTCCCCCTCATATTCCATAAGTTGTCATTTAACACAAAATCTTAATTGTTTTGACAAGTCACATGTGTCACACCATAGCTGTAACACCTCGAAAATTCACGTCCCATAATGTGTAGACACGTGTCATATGTTTAAAACGTGTGAAAGAATATTATAGAAGGACTAAAGTTGACAAACATGGAAAGTATGTGAATATACGTATTCGAAGGGTCAACAGTGAATAAATATAATGTACATTAACCCTACATGATGCTCATACCTTCAAACGAATAAATCATGGATCATACGAAGCTAAAAATGAGAGATTTCAAACTACAGGGACTAAATGTGTCAACATGTTTAAATTATACCTCTGAGTGACCTTTTGACAAACCCGAAGCTTTGTAACAGTAAATTATGCTCACTAGAATGCACGATTAAAATTTCTTAAAGTTTCGTTATCGTATGAGAAAGTTATGATCAAATTCGTATGCGAAGGGTTAAATCGTAAACGTTGAATGTTAGGACTTTTCGGGTGACAACGAAGTTAACCGGGGACCTAACAAAGAGGGTATATGTTTTAAAGCCTTTATAGATCAACATTGAGGGTTTAAAATGCAAGAAAACAAGTGCCTAATCAAGTTTTGAAGAGCCAAGGATCAAAATGAAATAAATCACAAAAGCTGATCAGGGGAGGCCTGGCGCGACGCGAGGGGGGCCTAGCGTCACGCTAGGGGTGCCCAGCTCCGAAATTTTTGGGTTTTGCCTGCTGAGTGTAATCTGCTCGATCCTAACATGATTCTCCACATCCCTTGACCCCTAAAACACCCCCTAAACACTAGAACCAAGTGTTGATCAGTTGTGGTGTGTGCTACGCTTTGTTGTCAACACTTTGTGGTGATTGAATCCACTATATAAGGCCATGAACTTGCAACTCTTGCTTCACACCTTCATCTGCATTTGTGGATCACTTCTGGAGCTCAAACTTCCTCTCAAGTGTTCCCTAATCAAGCTTAGGACTTCAGTAAGTGTTCTAATCCTTTCTAAGTTGAGTTTAGCTTAGTTAGTTAGCTAAAAGTCAAACCGTCGTAATTACGGTTTGAATTCGAGATTAGTCAACAATGGCTCAGTCATATCTCAAATTAAAAGTAGATATAAGTTGGTATTTATGTGGGTAATAAACCCTCAAAAGGGTTCCCCCTGATTACCACTCTAACCAGGTCAAAAGTCGGGTCAAACTTATATTTAAAAAGTCAACAGGAAGTCTAAAATGCCATTTATGCATAATTAACATTATAGATCATATACAACCTGTTGGATCATTGTTGTAACTTGGTAATAAGTGTAAGAACATGTCCAAACATGTTCAACCCGACAAATTCCTGTTTAGACCCGGTTCGGAACCGAAAGTCACATAGTTTGACTTTCACTTTGACTTTCAGTTCTGACCCGTTTAGGCATGTTTTAGAAATGCCTCAGAGCTTCAATTGGACTAGGTTACATGTTAGAATAACCCTCTGTGATATTACACCTTGGTTCACTAGTTATCCAATTAATATGCATGTTTCCGTTAATTGCTCATATGTTGACCGTTATGCCCTTATTACTTTAAAACGTGATTTTTGGAAATGTAAAAGAGTAGAAACTTTAATTACTGATATATAAACTTGTAGGCAAAGTTTGACATCAGTTTGATTTGTAGATTAAGAGTTATGCTCATTATCGCTAATTTAAAGCTTTATGTTAATAAAACGGCGTAATTAGCGTATAGCCTAGTTAAGCCTACTTTTTGGTATCAAACTTAATACCCACTGATGTAATATATTATTTTTGGATTTTTAAAGATTTTTAATTAATTTTAGGCTGAGCATAACTAGTAGTCGTAGGCTTAATCCGGTAATTGTCGGTTTTGCCCTTACGGGCCATAAAATGAGTTTTACATATCTAAACGACTCCAAACCTTTTGCTACTGATCACATATGATAAATAAAGTATTTTAAGCCTTCTGGAAATATAAAAATATCAGATTTAAGTATCGAACCCGGAAATGGCCTTTAATCGCCTTATTAAGCGTTTTTAGCGCAAAGTATGTATTAAAATTATATTGGACATACCCGGGTTGATACCTACTGATATATGAGGCAAATTATAATATTTTAATAGTAAGCAAAGGTTGATGAACTCAGACTTCAGTTTTGAGCTTTTCGGCTTATGTGAAATTACCAAAATACCCCTACGGGGCATAGTTTGGTTAAAAATGATAAGTTTCACATATATGCTTTAACTTACTGATATAACTTAGCAAGTTGAGTATATTTACTGATTACATCAGACCTGTAACTCAGTTAAACACTTAAACGCTTTTATAAACTTTTAAATGACCAAACTACCCCTACGGGGCCTAGTTTGTGTTTAAACACGTTTCGGGCATAATGAAAGACATCTTACTGATGTCACAACATATTTGAGGCATAATTAACTTAGGGAACCTATATATAGCTCTCATGATTACCCGTCACGCTTATTAAGCGTACGGTTCGGTTTATGTAACAAGTTTACATAAATTAGCCGAAATGGGTCAAACCTTAACGGTTTTATCTCAAAATCCAGAATGTGAATAATAAACCCATATTAAACAAGCCTTCAAACTTGTCGGGTCTAAATCACATTCTATCCGGTCTTCGCTTAATCGTGCGTACGAACCGTATCTTGAAACTAGTCGGTCTAAGCTTAAGCTTAATTAAAGGCCCGTTAGGATTCTAATAGGTTATTATAAAACCTTCGTTCCAGATTAGGAGGACCAGTAAAAGCTACGTGCATTTTGCTTATTGTGATTTATACATTGCTCAGGTAAATACTTTTAACTTATTTTCCCTATACGGGCTTGGGTTACGGTATATAGCATACCGCTTGATCGAGCATCAAATCTCCACAGTTGAGTGGGTAGTTGACTAATTTGATCGGCTCGTTTAAACAGTCTTGATTACTTAAAGCCTTTGGGGGGTTAATGACCATGTCCCAGATATCCTTGGCATCATCTTACGAGATGGCCACGACCTGAGCACGGGGTGTAGGCGTACACCTGTCAGTGTATAACTCTATATTGTGGTGTGTCTATTGATCTTTAACCCGGACAAGATCCGGGCTACTGAACGCACAAGTAACATGTAATTCGTTCACAAGATTATAATATTAAATAATTCTCCCAAGTTATAAAAATGTTTATGCCATGTGCATCCAAACCAATTTTAAATCATTTTTTCAAAATGAGTCAGTTGATTGTATTTACCAGTGTAAACTGACGTATTTTCCCAAAAAGACTGAATGCAGGTACTAAACGAAATTGGCTGGATTGTCTCCTTAGCATCAATAAAAAGTCTCGCAAGCTTAGGATGCCTGAAGTCTGTTGAACCATTGTTTCTATTTTATTTCGATCCGTTCTGTGGATAAACAATCGAACGTTGTGATACTTGATATTACAATAATTAAATTCGGTTGTATTATATCTTTTTAAATTTGCTTCCGCTGTGCATAATAATTATTGTGTTGTTTGACTATTATGTTGCCAACCACGTCACGATACTCCCCCACCGGGCCCACCGGTGACACGTGGAAATCGGGGTGTGACAGGTTGGTATCAGAGCCAACACTGAGTGAATTAAACACTAGCCTTTTGTGTTTAATCTCAGTTACACAATTGCACAATTCTAAACTTTCGAGTCTAGACATATAACATAGGACAAATTCTACCTTATTTGGTTTTTGTTTTGTCCTTTAAAATTTTATATATGTTGTTTTGTTATCTCATGCTATATATTGACAGGATTAACAACAATGCCGCCAAGATTCTTCCGTAGGAGAGGACGAGGCAAGGGGCCGATTACCGCCCCCAACGATAATGAAGCAGGACCCTCGAATGTTCGAGCTCCGTCTACCACGGAGAGTGATGATCCACGACAAAATTGAAGGAACCTATTTGAGCCGACTAGACGGTCGGTCTCACATAGCTCGACACCTCCGGTCCAAAACCCGTATGGGCAACAACCGGACTACGAGCCAAATAACCCTCAGCCTTCCTTCATACCATTACAACGATCCCTGTCTCATCATTCTTTCGGGGACCCCACCCCAGTTTTTCGGGGCCGGTTTAATCCGGTAGGCTACGTGCAAGAACCCGTGGGTTTTAACCCACTGGGGCCAGACGATCACTTCTCCGGTGATAATGCGGATGACATGGACGAGGATACGGACCCCGTCGAACCTGCAAGTGGTACTCCGAACCACCCAATAGAGATCTCGGACGGATCTTCGTTTCACGGATCACCCTATGTTGGTCCAGACAGCTTCCAAGCCATGTTCACTCGGCACGAGTGGTACTATACACCTCCTCACTATTCGTCGCCTCATCAGCAGCAACAGCAGCAGCAGCAGGAACAGGATCCCTCTGTGGATTCCAGATTCGTGGCAGTCACGCCACCACCTCCACCGCCGCCAGTGCAGCCGGCACCGCTGCAACCGCCAAGGCGAAGGAGAACCGGTGCGCGCATGTCGTCACGAGCAGGGGACTTCCATTTCAGTTCCCCACGTCAATCCAGTGGCAGCCATTATCCGCCACATCAGGAGGACCCACAAATGGGTGGACCCTCCAACCCAGCTGTGCCACAGCCACCGCCAATGGGTTTTGACAACCCAATTCCGGCATATACGGGTTCCATGGCGTATAACCCGTTTGAACCGCCGAATCACCACAACTACGGTTACGCGGAGGCCGACCCTTACATGTTAGCGGCGAACTATAACCCCCAAGGACCCTATGGAGATCCATGGGGAGTAGGTTACCCGACTCAGGGGTACCAGATACCTCCTCGACCTATCATCCGGACACAATCGCAGCCGCCACGGTTTTCTCCCCCAGAAAGGGAGGAAATTCTACAAAGGTTGGATGAAGTAGAGCGAGGCTTCCATCGTGACCGTAGGGAGAGACAGACCTTCTTCCAAGGATTAGCAAGCTTGATCAAAGGGAAGAACAAGAAGGATCATTGAATCCTTCCAATTGTTGATTGAGCCCCTGCGTGGGCCTGTAATTTGCTGTATTTGTATAAGCCCCTGCGTGGGTATGTATGTTTGTTTATCTTGACCCCTGCGTGGGTCTATTTTCCGTTAACCCCTGCGTGGGTATGATGTTTGCTTAAAGTCCCTGCGTGGACTAGTTTGTTTGTTTAAAGTCCCTACGTGGACGAGCATGTTGATTAACCCCTGCGTGGGTAATTGTTTGTTGAAAAGACCCGTTTAGGGCAGCGTGTAATATTATAATAAATTAATGGAATGTTTGTTTTATAAATTTCATGTTTGCCATTATGTGCATATATAAATTATAAATGAAATAAATAAATAAAAATCATTCCTTTTTGAAATAATCTGCCTATGTAATTATTAATTAAGAATCTTAAAGTGTGAAACCTAGCCTTCGGGTCAACATAAGACCAGGCCAAGATGGTAAGACCTGTTCAAAAGATTCAAATCTAAGTTAACATCTGAAAACATGTTAACACTCCTGGCAGACGTGATTTGTTAAAATCACACGTCATTATTATAAAGGAATTCTTTATAAGATTTCCTAACCCAGTTTAATGATCTCCAAATCCTGGGTTTACATCATCAATTAAGATGATCATATGTTTACCATACGTGGTAATATAGCGCCTACGGGCCCTGCTCATTTTTAATGAGCCAAAAGACAGTGGTAGCTATAACTCCCTGTCAAATAAAGGTAATGAACTAGGTTCAAACCTCAAATGCTTTGATTCTCTGAAATCCTAGCATATAATTTATAATTGTCCTTGTGACTAGGCCTATTGTGCCAGTATACCTTAATGTTTTGATTCTCTGAAATCATAGATTAAAATAAAAATGTCCACGTGACTAGGCCTTATGTGCCACAAATAAAACTGTTGTTGTTTTATAATTAGGATAAATTATTATAGAAATCCTAAATGAATATGAATAATAAATTAACCAAATATGGTCTCTGTTTACCATGGTTAATGAATTTTCCCTAAGGGGCAATTCCATAATAAACTCCCAAATAAACTATTGTCCTTGTTTTCTGCAACAGTTCAATTAAAAATGGCTAACTCGGACGAGGGTAATAGTCATCCAGTGGAGGTTAATAATGACGCCCGAATTAATCTAACGGGTGCGGAATTGAAAGCGATCATAGACGGCACTGTTACACAGGCTTTGGAAAGGCAGTATGAAGAGTACAGTGGGACTCGTAGTAGGACCCAATCTACACAGCCTTCAAAGCCACCGCCCAAGAAGGACGACTCGAAGAAAAACGATGATCGACGCTCCTCGAACCACAGTGCTCCATCTCAGCAGGTTATACGTAATCAAGGGCCCAGTGACAAGGGTTGCTCGTATAAATATTTTGTTTCTTGCAAGCCCCGGGATTTCACTGGGGAGAAGGGAGCCATTGACTGTATGACATGGCTAGATGAGATGGATACGGTTGTAGACATCAGCGGATGTGCTGAGAGAGACGTGGTCAAGTTTGTGTCGCAGTCTTTTAAGGGTGAAGCGTTAGCATGGTGGAGATCTCTGATTGAGGCCACCGAAAAAATCCCATTGTATAATATGTCGTGGGATCAATTTGTTGCCCTTATCAAGGAAAATTACTGCCCTCAGCATGAGGTGGAGAAGATAGAATCTGATTTTCTATCATTGGTGATGACAAACCTTGACTGTCAAGCTTACCTAACGAGCTTCAACACTATGTCTCGGTTGGTTCCTTATTTAGTAACCCCGGAACCAAAGCGAATAGCTCGTTTTATCGGTGGTTTAGCCCCCGAGATCAAGGCAAGCGTGAAAGCTTCTCGGCCAGCTACTTTTAGATCAGTAGCTGACATTTCCTTATCCCTCACTCTGGATGCGGTCAGGCAGAGATCGCTGAGGAATAAGGAGGCTGAGAAAAGAAAACGTGAAGATGATGGTTCACGCAGATCGAACAAGAAGCACCGTGGGAACGGTGATAGCAAGAAAGGGTCTGACTCAAGGAAAGAGGGGCATAATTCTGGTGAGAAGCCCAAATGCAAAATTTGCAAGAAGCAGCACTTTGGAAAGTGCAGACTTGAGTCGAACTCACAGACTCAGTCAAAATCTTATGCTTGTGGCATTTGCAAGTCCACGGATCACAAAACCTTGGATTGCAAGAAGATAAAAGACGCAACGTGCTACCGTTGCAATGAAAAGGGCCACATTAAAACCAACTGCCCTAAGTACAACAAGAAGCCTGAAGAGGCTAAGAAGACTAATGCTAGAGTCTTCAGGATGGACGCCAAAGAAGCAGTGCTAGACGACAACGTTATTACAGGTACTTTCCTTGTAAATGACGTCTATGCTAGAGTACTTTTTGATTCAGGCGCTGATAAGTCTTTCGTTGATAAAAAGTTTTGTGAATTGCTGAAATTACCTGTCAAAACCTTAAATGTGAATTATGAGGTGGAGTTAGCAGATGGCACACTAGAAACCATCTCAACTGTGTTAGATGGGTGTGTTATATCCATTAAGAACCATTCTTTTCCTCTGTCTCTGCTTCCCTTTAAATTAGCCGGTTTTGACATAGTTCTGGGTATGGACTGGTTATCTCATAACCAGGCCCAAATTGTCTGTAACATGAAGCAAGTGGTGATAAAGACTCCGTCTGGTGAATCACTTACCATTCGGGGAGATACCCAGTATGGGCTACCTGAGCAAGCGACTATGCTCAAGGCTTCAAAATGTTTAAAGAGGGGTTGTGTCATCTACATGGCATAAGTGATTATTGATGAGCCCAAACCGAAGATAGAAGACATCCCTGTCATCTCTGAATTCCCAGAAGTTTTTCCGGAAGAACTACCTGGTTTGCCACCAAATAGACAAGTGGAATTCAGGATTGATATCATCCCCGGAGCAGCACCAGTTGCCAGAGCACCCTATAGGTTGGCTCCAACGGAGATGAAAGAATTGAGGACACAGCTAGACGAATTGCTAGCCAAGGGTTTCATAAAACCTAGTTCGTCTCCTTGGGGAGCGCCAGTCCTGTTTGTCAAGAAGAAGGACGGATCGATGCGTCTGTGCATCGATTACCGTGAGCTTAACAAGGTCACGATCAAGAATATGTATCCTTTGCCTAGGATCGACGATCTGTTCGATCAGCTTCAAGGGGCAAGTTATTTCTCGAAGATTGATTTGAGGTCAGGCTACCATCAGTTGAAGGTTAAAGATGAAGACGTGCACAAAACAGCATTTAGGACTCGTTACGGTCATTACGAGTTCCTAGTGATGCCTTTTGGGCTCACTAATGCACCGGCTGCGTTCATGGATCTCATGAATCGCGTTTGCAAGCCATACTTAGATAAATTTGTCATCGTTTTCATCGACGACATTCTTATTTATTCGAAGAATCAAGCTGACCATGAGAAACACCTTCGATGTATTCTCAAACTCCTGCATCAGGAGAAGCTCTATGCCAAATTCTCCAAGTGTGAATTTTGGCTTCGAGAAGTCCAATTCCTTGGACACGTGGTTAGTGAGCGTGGTATCCAGGTGGATCCCACTAAGGTTGAAGCAGTTATGAACTGGCAAGAGCCAAAGACGCCTACAGAGATTCGTAGCTTCCTGGGATTGGCAGGATATTACAGGCGTTTCATTGAAATTTTTTCAAGGATTGCTGCACCCCTAACCTCCTTAACTAAGAAGAAGGTTAAGTTTGTTTGGGGCCCTAAGCAGCAAGAATCCTTCGATATTATAAAGCAAAAGTTGAGCAACGCCCCAGTACTGTCATTGCCAGAGGGAATAGAAGACTTTGTGGTTTACTGCGATGCGTCGCACACTGGCATGGGTTGTGTGCTTATGCAGAAAGGCAAGGTTATTGCCTACGCATCACGACAGTTAAAGGTGCACAAAAAGAATTACACCACCCACGATTTGGAGTTGGGTGCCGTTGTGTTCGCACTAAAACTGTGGAGGCATTATCTCTATGGAATCAAATGTGTGATCTATTCCGATCACAAGAGCCTCCAGCATCTGTTCAATCAGAAGGAATTAAATATGAGGCAACGCCATTGGATGGAAACTTTGAATGATTATGATTGTGAAATCAAGTACCATCCTGGCAAGGCGAATGTAGTCGCAGATGCCTTGAGTAGAAAGGAGAGGGTGAAACCTATCCGAATCAATGCCAAGCGCATGGAGATAAAGAATAATTTGATTGAAAGGTTGTTAGCTGCACAGAAGGAAGCTGTGTTGGAAGCTAACTATCCTAATGAAAAGCTAGGAGTAACTGAGGAGCAGTTAACTCTTAGCAAGGACGGAATTTTACGATTAAATGGACGAATATGGGTTCCAATTTATGGAGGACTTCGAGATGTCATCCTCCAAGAAGCCCATAGTTCCAAATACAACGTTCATCCTGGAGCTGATAAGATGTACCAGGATCTAAAGGCAAATTATTGGTGGATAGGCTTGAAAAAGTCTGTAGCCACTTATGTAGCAAAATGCTTGACATGTGCGCAAGTCAAAGCCGAGCATCAAAGGCCGTCAGGCTTGCTACAACAGCCTGAACTTCCTACGTGGAAGTGGGAAATGGTGACGATGGATTTCATCACCAAGTTGCCAAAGACAAGGAAAGGCAATGATACAATATAGGTTATAGTTGACAGACTGACTAAGTCAGCTCATTTCTTACCCATCAAGGAGACTTATAGCTCTGATATGTTAGCCCAGTTATACGTTGATAAGATTGTAGCCTTACATGGCATACCTGTGGCTATTATCTCTGATAGAGATACTAGGTACACGTCGCATTTTTGGAAGAGTTTCCAACAATCTTTGGGCACACGTTTGAATTTTAGTACGGCTTATCATCCTCAGACTGACGGTCAGAGTGAGCGTACTATTCAAACGTTAGAAGACATGCTACGTGCATGTGCGATCGATTTGGGTGGTAGTTGGGATAAGAACCTACCATTAATCGAATTCTCCTACAACAATAGCTACCATACCAGCATTAAGGCTGCGCCTTTCGAGGCATTATACGGTAGAAAGTGTAGATTGCCCGTTTGTTGGGCGGAAGTTGGAGATGTCCAGTTATCAGGACCAGAGATCGTGTTCGAAACGACGGACAAGATTGTCCATATTCGTGACCATCTCAAAGCTGCCCGATATAGGCAGAAGAGTTACGCTGATCCTAAGCGTAAGGATTTTCACTTCGAAGTAGGTGACAAAGTCCTACTTAAAGTGTCACCCTGGAAGGGAGTGATGCGGTTTGGTAAGAAAGGCAAGCTAAGCCCGAGATACATAGGACCTTTCGAGGTTATCGAACGTGTCGGGTCAGTTGCCTATAAGTTAAACTTACCGGAAGAGCTCAATGGAATTCACAATGTGTTCCACATCTGCAATCTGAAAAAGTGCTTCGCTGATGAATCACTGGTAATACCGCATACAGATGTGCATATAGATGAGAGCTTGAAATTTGTGGAAAAACCTTTGTCGATTGAAGACCGACAGGTGAAGAAGCTTCGAAGGAAGCATGTACCTATTGTAAAGGTCAAATGGGATGCCCGTAGAGGTCCCGAATACACGTGGGAAGTTGAATCCACGATGAAAGAAAAGTACCCTTATTTATTTCAGTAAATCTCGGGTCGAGATTTATTTTAAGGGGGTGAGGATGTAACACCTCGAAAATTCACGTCCCATAATGTGTAGACACGTGTCATATGTTTAAAACGTGTGAAAGAATATTATAGAAGGACTAAAGTTGACAAACATGGAAAGTATGTGAATATACGTATTCGAAGTGTCAACAGTGAATAAATATAATGTACATTACCCCTACATGATGCTCATACCTTCAAACGAATAAATCATGGATCATACGAAGCTAAAAATGAGAGATTTCAAACTACAGGGACTAAATGTGTCAACATGTTTAAATTATACCTCTGAGTGACCTTTTGACAAACCCGAAGCTTTGTAACGGTAAATTATGCTCACTAGAATGCACGATTAAAATTTCTTAAAGTTTCGTTATCGTATGAGAAAGTTATGATCAAATTCGTGTGCGAAGGGTTAAAGCGTAAACGTTGAATGTTAGGACTTTTCGGGTGACAACGAAGTTAACCGGGGACCTAACAAAGAGGGTATATGTTTTAAAGCCCTTATAGATCAACATTGAGGGTTTAAAATGCAAGAAAACAAGTGCCTAATCAAGTTTTGAAGAGCCAAGGATCAAAATGAAATAAATCACAAAAGCTGATCAGGGGAGGCCTAGCGCGACGCGAGGGGGGCCTAGCGTCACGCTAGGGGTGCCCAGCTCCGAAATTTTTGGGTTTTGCCTGCTGAGTGTAATCTGCTCGATCCTAACATGATTCTCCACATCCCTTGACCCCTAAAACACCCCCTAAACACTAGAACCAAGTGTTGATCAGTTGTGGTGTGTGCTACGCTTTGTTGTCAACACTTTGTGGTGATTGAATCCACTATATAAGGCCATGAACTTGCAACTCTTGCTTCACACCTTCATCTGCATTTCTGGATCACTTCTGGAGCTCAAACTTCCTCTCAAATGTTCCCTAATCAAGCTTAGGACTTCAGTAAGTGTTCTAATCCTTTCTAAATTGAGTTTAGCTTAGTTAGTTAGCTAAAAGTCAAACCGTCGTAATTACGGTTTGACTTCGAGATTAGTCAACAATGGCTCAGTCATATCTCGAATTAAAAGTAGATATAAGTTGGTATTTATGTGGGTAATAAACCCTCAAAACGGTTCCCCCTGATTACCACTCTAACCAGGTCAAAAGTCGGGTCAAACTTATATTTAAAAAGTCAACAGGAAGTCTAAAATGCCATTTATGCATAATTAACATTATAGATCATATACAACCTGTTGGATCATTGTTGTAACTTGGTAATAAGTGTAAGAACATGTCCAAACATGTTCAACCCGACAAATTCCTGTTTAGACCCGGTTCGGAACCGAAAGTCACATAGTTTGACTTTCACTTTGACTTTCAGTTCTGACCCGTTTAGGCATGTTTTAGAAATGCCTCAGAGCTTCAATTGGACTAGGTTACATGTTAGAATAACCCTCTGTGATATTACACCTTGGTTCACTAGTTATCCAATTAATATGCATGTTTCCGTTAATTGCTCATATGTTGACCGTTATGCCCTTATTACTTTAAAACGTGATTTTTGGAAATGTAAAAGAGTAGAAACTTTAATTACTGATATATAAACTTGTAGGCAAAGTTTGACATCAGTTTGATTTGTAGATTAAGAGTTATGCTCATTATCGCTAATTTAAAGCTTTATGTTAATAAAACGGCGTAATTAGCGTATAGCCTAGTTAAGCCTACTTTTTGGTATCAAACTTAATACCCACTGATGTAATATATTATTTTTGGATTTTTAAAGATTTTTAATTAATTTTAGGCTGAGCATAACTAGTAGTCGTAGGCTTAATCCGGTAATTGTCGGTTTTGCCCTTACGGGCCATAAAATGAGTTTTACATATCTAAACGACTCCAAACCTTTTGCTACTGATCACATATGATAAATAAAGTATTTTAAGCCTTCTGGAAATATAAAAATATCAGATTTAAGTATCGAACCCGGAAATGGCCTTTAATCGCCTTATTAAGCGTTTTTAGCGCAAAGTATGTATTAAAATTATATTGGACATACCCGGGTTGATACCTACTGATATATGAGGCAAATTATAATATTTTAATAGTAAGAAAAGGTTGAAGAACTCAGACTTCAGTTTTGAGCTTTTCGGCTTATGTGAAATTACCAAAATACCCCTACGGGGAATAGTTTGGTTAAAAATGATAAGTTTCACATATATGCTTTAACTTACTGATATAACTTAGCAAGTTGAGTATATTTACTGATTACATCAGACCTGTAACTCAGTTAAACACTTAAACGTTTTTATAAACTTTTAAATGACCAAACTACCCCTACGGGGCCTAGTTTGTGTTTAAACACGTTTCGGGCATAATAAAAGACATCTTACTGATGTCACAACATATTTGAGGCATAATTAACTTAGGGAACCTATATATAGCTCTCATGATTACCCGTCACGCTTATTAAGCGTACGGTTCGGTTTATGTAACAAGTTTACATAAATTAGCCGAAACGGGTCAAACCTTAACGATTTTATCTCAAAATCCAGAATGTGAATAATAAACCCATATTAAACAAGCCTTCAAACTTGTCGGGTCTAAATCACATTCTATCCGGTCTTCGCTTAATCGTGCGTACGAACCGTATCTTGAAACTAGCCGGTCTAAGCTTAAGCTTAATTAAAGGCCCGTTAGGATTCTAATAGGTTATTATAAAACCTTCGTTCCAGATTAGGAGGACCAGTAAAAGCTATGTGCATTTTGCTTATTGTGATTTATACATTGCTCAGGTAAATACTTTTAACTTATTTTCCCTATACGGGCTTGGGTTACGGTATATAGCAGCATACCGCTTGATCGAGCATCAAATCTCCACAGTTGAGTGGGTAGTTGACTAATTTGATCGGCTCGTTTAAACAGTCTTGATTACTTAAAGCCTTTGGGGGGGTTAATGACCATGTCCCGGATATCCTTGGCATCATCTTACGAGATGGCCACGACCTGAGCACGGGGTGTAGGCGTACACCTGTCAATGTATAACTCTATATTGTGGTGTGTCTATTGATCTTTAACCCGGACAAGATCCGGGCTACTGAACGCACAAGTAACATGTAATTCGTTCACAAGATTATAATATTAAATAATTCTCCCAAGTTATAAAAATGTTTATGCCATGTGCATCCAAACCAATTTTAAATCATTTTTTCAAAATGAGTCAGTTGATTGTATTTACCAGTGTAAACTGACGTATTTTCCCAAAAAGACTGAATGCAGGTACTAAACGAAATTGGCTGGATTGTCTCCTTAGCATCAATAAAAAGTCTCGCAAGCTTAGGATGCCTAAAGTCTGTTGAACCATTGTTTCTATTTTATTTCGATCCGTTCTGTGGATAAACAATCGAACGTTGTGATACTTGATATTACAATAATTAAATTCGGTTGTATTATATCTTTTTAAATTTGCTTCCGCTGTGCATAATAGTTATTGTGTTGTTTGACTATTATGTTGCCAACCACGTCACGATACTCCCCCACCGGGCCCACCGGTGACACGTGGAAATCGGGGTGTGACAGGTTGTTATCAGAGCCAACACTGAGTGAATTAAACACTAGCCTTTTGTGTTTAATCTCAGTTACACAATTGCACAATTCTAAACTATAAGGGTATATTAGTAAACTTACATACATCATTAATTGGTAGTTTCATATTTAATAACTAACTATATTAAATTTGTAACTTATTTTTAAGATATATATTTTTCACAAAAAATAAAAATAAAAATTCATTTAAAGTGTAGGATAAATACGAGGCGTGTATGATAAATTACGAGTTGTGTAGGATAAATTTCAATATGTGTAAGATAAATTTCGAAATGTGTAGGATAACTTTTGATGTGTGTAGGCAAAAATATTTAGTGTGGAGGATTATAGTCTTAATGACTAATTAATTAGTCAAACATAATAATAAATGAGATGAGAAAAAAAACTATTTAATGTTTTTCAATTATACCCTTTTATTCTTTTTCTTCTCAATAAAATTTTCTTCTCAAATGAACCTTCCCCTATTTTCTTAATCGTGTGTTGTTATTATTTAATTAAGATATGCAAGGAATAAATATACCACACCGATGCTATGAATAAGAAAACTAATGGAAGTATTATACAATGTATCACAGGAGGATTAATAAGCTAACTAGAAAACGAGTACCGCGTTGTAAATTGTCGCCGCCGCCGCATCGCATGAGTTTCCTACTAGTTTTAGTATATTACCATTCTATCCTTAAATATCTTCTTAGTTGCAGTTTTTTTTAGTTAAAATATCATTTCACACGAAAAAAGGCAATTACAAAGCAATGGCAGGTAGTCGGGCAACAAGTTGCGCCGCCACCCCCTTTTGAATAGAAAAACCAATTCTACTAAATACAAAGTTTGAAACCTTTAGCGACGAAGAATTACTATTAACGACTTTTTGAACCCGATTGCAGTTTTAACATTATAGTGAGAGGGTTCAGTTGTTCAAATGAGATGAAAATTTTGTAAGAATATAAAGAATAAGTATTAAACCAATAGAAATGTTCCATTTAATATCTGTAATTAATGTTATTATAAAAACATATTTTTAAATTTACAATTTTAATTAATTTATTGTATCCTCCCAAAATTAGTTAACTAATTAAACTTGTAGTTCACTTTTAAAATATATTTTTTTAAGACAATCTAATTTATAGTGAATGACAATTTTTTATATGTGTAGGATAAATTTCGATATGTGTAGGATTAATTTTAAAAGAGGTAGGATAAAGTGTTTTTATTTAATTAAAGAGAGAAAATAATTAATGAAAGTAGTTATAAATTATTTTATTGTTCAAATAATTATTCATCTAATATTATAGTCAATTATTGATGCTAATGAGTTTCATTATTTTTCATTGTTTACTTTGAATAGTGAAGGAACTATTCACAAATTTAATATATAGGATAATTAACTAATATATAATACATTAAATTATACATACACACCACAGTTTTAGGAACTTGAAAAAAAAAAAACGCAAGCATGATGCGAATTAATCGAAGAATATTGAGGTTTTTTTAAGTTTGGCAAGAGGATAAGATCATTGGTGCCGATTTCCTCACGAGCTACCCATTTGTCAAAGATATTATATTTTTGGGTCATGCTATTAACACACGGACAAAATTATTTTCACACCTCAAAGCGCCGCGCTTTGGCCATAGCGCGGCGCTATGATCGACAAAAGTGCTTCGATTGACGTTTGAGACATTCCCTACTGTTTGACAGACATAAAGCTGATTGACATGTTTTGTCGTTAACCCTAAGCGCCGCGCTTTGGCCATAGCGCGGCGCTTCGATCCAAATTTTCACTTTTAAAAGCAAACTACTGATTGAGGTTCTTCTTCGCGTTGTTTACAAACATACGTGGGTATTCGAGTGTTTTGTTGTTTGTTGTTTACAAAAAACGATGTCGTGGTTAAACAACTATATTTTCGGTCAATATTCTGACGAGACAGTTGTTCCTGATTCTTACGAGGGGACCGCTATTTCTGACTCGTATGAGAAACCGGTCTCGTCCAACTTGAGGGAGGCAGAGGTTGTATCTGGCATTCGTTATCGTGATAACACGGTGACGCTGGATTTGAATACCCCTGTGGAGGACCCTTACGCACAACAAGGTTATTCGAATTTCGGTTACGGTGGCGAGTACAGCTTTGTACAGCAGGAGTGTGGTCCAAACGACAGTTACGGTTGTCAACAGAGCTTACAAGGTTATTCGAATTTCGGTTACGGTGGCGAGCACAACTTTGAACATCAAGTATATTCGGACCTCGGTGACGATGGTGAGCCGGGGGATGTGTCTGTTGACGAGGAAGGCTGTTACCCGGTTACGTTTTCGTTTGATACAACGCAGACCTTTACCTCACGTAAAGAGTTGGTGCGTTGGGTACAAGACACGGCAAAAGACAACGGTTACCTCATTGTGACTAAGAGGTCGAATAAAAGAGGAGAGAATTACAAGATTTGGTTTCAATGTACTTTTGGTGGGGAGCATAAGAGTATAGCTACACAGAGGAAAACGGGTAGCAAGAAAATAGGCTGCCCGTTCGAGATGATCGGGTTTTCGGAATCATCTGGAAGTGTTTGGAGGATCGAGGTGACGAAGGCGAAGCATAACCACACTCCTATTGAAAACTTAGAGGGTCACGCGTATGCGAGAAGGCTTTCTTCGGAGGATACAAAACTGGTTAACGAGCTGGCAGAGCAAGACATTCCCAACCAAAGTATCTGGCGAACGCTGACAAAAAAACAATCCGGCTAGAAAGCTTATTCCGAAAGATATACACAACGCTGTTCAGAAGATCAACGCCGAAAAAAATGTCGGTAAGTCTCCGATGCAAAAACTTGAAAGCATTCTTCTCGAAAAAAATTACACTTATTACATGCGCACGAATGAGATATCAAACGAAGTTGAAGATGTCTTCTTTGTTCACGAAAGATCATTCAATATGTGGTGTGCCTTCCCGCATGTGCTAATGATTGACGCCACCTACAAAACGAACATGTACAACCTGCCATTTGTTCAGGTCGTAGGCATGACGTCGACAAACAAATCGTTTACGGCTGCTTGTGCGGTAATTTCCGCTGAGAAGTCAGAGAACTACCTATGGATGTTGCAGAGGATCAAGTCTATGCTGGTAGGATGTATGGAACCGCGCGTGATTTTAACAGACAGGGATTTTGCGCTAATGAACGCGTGTGAACAAGTTTTTCCAAAAACGCATAAGTATCTTTGTCGGTTCCATATTCAACAAAATATTAATAAGAACAGCAAGAAGAAATTCTCTGACATGGAATGGAAAGAATTCGTACGTAGATTTTGGTTATTGTGCGAGTCTACGACCGAGGAAATATACAGGTATAACTTGGAAAACCTTGAAGCACAGCTGAAAGAAGATGACCGTGAACGTAGGTATTTCTTACATAATTATGTTCAAATTTTATATAATAACAAAAACTGACTATTTACGTTTTTTTTAATTTTAGAGGTTTTTGATTATTTGAAGAAATCCTGGTTGGATCCGTACCGTGAAAAGTTTGTATCATGCTGGATTAACAAAACTATCAACTTTCACCAAACTACGACCAACAGGGTTGAGGGCATGCATGCAACACTAAAAAGTCACTTTCCAAGTCATCGCAACACACTGGATAAACTTGTACTGTATGTTGATCATGTTGTTGATAGACAATACACCGAGATTAGTACAAGCTTTGAAACAAGCCTCCGAAAAGTGATGACGCACCACAAGAAGCAGCCCATGCTTGCATATATTCTCAGAAAGGTTTCAATATATGCGATTGAGCTTTTGAGTAGGGAACTAAAACGTAAGGAAGACGGGTTGAGAGCCTACGGTGCAAGCTGTGGTTGCCAACTTTTTACCAGCTGTGGTTTGCCATGTGCCTGTCGTTTGGAAAAGTTGGAAAATAAAGGTAATTAATATCTTTGACCTTTCTCGTTATGATTCTGCCACCTAATTTGTTTTCATCCACAGGTCAGCAACTCCGGATCACACACATAGACGTGTTCTGGAAGAAGCTTAACTTCAAGCCTGCAAAGAAAAACATAGAGGATATCGATGTAGACGCGGAATTTGAAAAATTGAAACAAAAGATCGATCCAACACCCCCTCAAGTGAAAAGGAGCTTCTTTGAAAAGTTTCAGCAAATCCTCAATCCAGGGAACAATAACAAAAAACCTCCTGCTGTTCTGAAGAAAACTTGTGGTCGCCCAACATTGAAAACGTAGGAAGAAAGAAAGGTTGAAGCCGCTAGAAAAAGCTCGTACATTCCGTCGGAAGAAACTTGGGTCGAGGCCTCAGATGATCTTCCCCGTCACAGCTCGTACATATCACCCGAAGATTCTAGAAGACAAAAGAATACCAAACCGATCAACCTGCACCCTGATTTCCCGATGATCAAGCTCGGTCCTAAGACGGATATAGCGATCCGCAACTACGCATCTCAGATTCCCGAAGTGATCCATCCATACATTGTTAGAATAAAGGACGTGAAACCAGATGGTCATTGTGGGTTTCGATCGGTGGCTGTTGGGTTAGGAGTGAAACAAAATTCATATTTGATGATCCGGAAACAACTTATAAAGGAGTTACGTACGAACGAATCGCTTTGGAGGCAGTTTTTCGATCCGGAAAACATAGGACATTATGATGCGCTGCTTAGACGGATCAATTTCAAGGGGGTGGGACGAGCAGATATCAAAAATTACATGACGATGCCTGACACGGGGTTTCTTATTGCCCAACGATATGGTGTGATTGTTCACACCTTCGACATGCGTGGGAGCAATACAATTTTCCCTCTGCTGGGCGGGCCAAACGAAGCTGAGCAACCTCACCTGGTGGTTGCGGTTGTGTTCGTCGACCATGGGCATTTCATACATGTAGAGCTTGGAGGTTGTTATCCAATGCCTCCCCCAAACCCACTCTGGACAGCAAACAGAACAGAGCGCGCAGCAGCCTGGCACACATTATATAGGGATCAGATCAACGCGTACGAAATGCTTACGTATCGTGCCCCTGACCTTAATGTAACCCCATATGTTCACGATGTAGGTTAAATGTGTTTAATAATAATCACGTTTGTGTTTGTTCAATATATGCGTTACATCACGTTAAAAACCGAATGTCACCGACACGACCCAATCAGATTCAATACGCACTTGTACGACCCAAAATGACCATATACATCATAATACTACAATTAATGAAAAAAATACGTCATGTTCATGTGCGGTAGGCGGCTGATACACATAACACCTCTCACAGGAGTACTTGTGCTTTCAAACCAAAATGATACGATATAACGGAATAAGACATCACACGTAACCGATTTGATCCGGAACTTGCAGTATAGTCCATATATAATAAAAAATGATGTATAATGGAAAAAACGTAAAATTTAGACTATTATCGACGCGTTTGTGAATTAAAAACAATTTTAAAAAATTTAAAAAAGGCCCAAAGCGCCCCGCTATGTCCAAAGCGGAGCGCTTTGCCCTTAAATAAGAACAGAAGCGCACCGCTTTGGCCATAGCGGGGCGCTTTGGTCCCTCGTTATACATGAAGCGAGGCAGCTTCTCCCCCATTTCAACACAAAACACACACAAAAGGTGCGATTACACACACTGATCTCCGGATATCTTCGTTTTCAATCTTTCGACCGCTAAAAGGTAAGATCGAACACCCTTAATCGTTTTGGTTAAATGTAGATGTTTGATATTGTTTTGATTGGGCCGGATTTGATCGATTGCTGGATCTGTTCTTCAAAATGAAGAACCAAAACGCCGCGCCAAGGCCAAAGCGCGGCGCTTTGGTTCAAGTTTATTTATTTTTATTATTTGTTTAATAATATTTGTTTAATAATATTTGTTTAATATAAATTGTTTAAAAAATATTATTTGTTTATTATTTAAATTATATTTAATATTATTTGTTTATTATTTTATATTTAATATTATTTGTTTATTATTTAAATTGTTTAAATAATATTATTTGTTTATTATTTTATATTTAATATTATCTTATCAACGTGCAGGGATGGATTCCTCCGATGACGAGATTGAGCATATGGAGGCTGAGGGAGATGAGGGAGAGCAGGGAGAGCCGGCATGTCCGTACCTGCAGTTTCCGCCGGGGTCACGGGCGAGGGGGAGATGCGCGAGGTTGCGCGCCATCCCTATTGGGGAGCATGTAGGGATAGACTGGGGCCTGCTGGAGACCGTGGGAGAGGCCACGCGGGCGCGTGAGATAGTTGGACTAGATACTCCTTGGTCGCGCCTATTTGAGTTAGCGATGGAGGACTCGTACCCCGAGCTTACGTGGGAGTTTCTTTCCACGTTTACATACGCGCCGCATCCGGCGGATTACGTGGAGGACCCGGATTTTCCAGTCCACGAGGTTACATTCCGTCTCGTCGATCAGGAGTTTCATATGAGTGTGCGGCAGTTTGCTGTTCATACAGGTTTGTTTAAATAATATTATTTATTATTTTATATTTAATATCATTTGTTTATTTAATGTTATTTTTTTATTTAATATTATTTGTTTATTATTATTATTTATTTATTTAATGTTATTTGTTTATTTAATATTATTTGTTTATTTAATATTATTTGTTTATTTAATATTATTTGTTTATTATTATTATTTGTTTATTTAATATTATTTGTTTATTTAATATTATTTGTTTATTTAATATTATTTGTTTATTATTATTATTTGTTTATTTAATATTATTTGTTTATACAGGTTTGTACACAGAGCCCGAGCTTGATACTGATTTATATACTACGGCGGTTACGGCGATGGACAGGCAGACGCTTATCAGTTTCTGGAGGGCCATTTCCAGGGTTCCCTTTGGGAGATCCTGGCAAAAGGCCACCACCATTAAAGACCCCTTGTACCGATACCTGCACCATATTATCGCGGCAACTATCGTGCCGCGGGGTTCCAGCAGGGAGAAGGTCAACCTCAATGACCTTTTCTTTCTATACTGCCTACTGCGCCGTCAGCCCTGCGATCTAGCAGCCTGCCTGGCAGATTACTTTGCCACAGCATACCACCGGCAGCTCCGCGGGTTCGTGCACACTGGCTCATTCATCACCGCCATTGCACGCTCGCTAGGGCTCGTGCCCGAGCATGATACGGAGCTGTCCGATCCGGTCCCGTCTACCAGGTTGGGCCGCGCGTCAGTATCTGCCATGCAGATTACCCGTACCTTTGATGTTGGTATGAGGTTTCGGGGACGTGACGGGCTGATTTGGCATCCGGAGGTGATGCCGGAGGTCATCCCGGTTGTTATTGAGGTGAGGGCTGGAGTGTTAGCCCCTCCTGATGTTCAGGCGGCCGCTCGGCAGGCTCAGCTACAGGCTCTGGGACTCGATGAGTTCCCGGGCCAGCCTCAGGCTGAGGCTCAGGCTGTATTAGAGGATCCGGCTCAGGAGGAGCATATCGAGGAGATCCCGGTACCACCAGTTCAGCCAGCTCCTGAGCCGCCACAGTACCCGCAGCACGTTTACGCTGACCTGCCTCCGGTAGCGCGTGAGGTGGCTCGGGACTTCGACCGGCGCCTCAGACGCCAGGCCGCACGCCAGGACTGGATCATCGAGACGCTCGTTTCTCTACGAGAGCTCGCTGGGTTGCCTCCACTTCCCCTCCCACCGTCCCCATCGCACGAGGATTAGTACCTTAGTTTGTTTGTATAGTGTTTTGTTATGTATTATGTAGTCAGTTGTACCTTTTTGTTTTGTATGTACAAACTGATATATATATATATATATATATATATATATATATATATATATATATTGCAGTTAATCTTCTATTTACATCACGTTGGTTTTGGATTGTTTACGTTTAATTCTTATGGCTTTCTGTACAATTTATTTAACGTGTTCGTTTAATTTAACAAAATAAACTAGGTTAACAGTTTATAAAGACGCACTTATATTATATACGTTCTATAAAAATAATGACGTAAAAAAACGTAATTATAAAACAACGTATTATAAAACTCAAATACAATTTTTTCCTCCCAAAAACAATACCAAACTAACCCACATCCCACCTATTTCAAAAAAAAAAAAAAACAACACAACTTTCAGCCAACGCTTTTTGTCTTTTTGCACACTCAAAGCGCCCCGCTTTTGCCATAGCGGGGCGCTTTGAGTGTGCAAAAAGACAAAGGCCGTGTGCGAATAAACCAGGCCATATTTTTTCACCAAAAAAATTATTAGTGAATTCAACAAGCTGTACCTAACGTCAATGATACATATATATTATCGCTTTTGATTCCCAATTATATTATTTTTTATTAAATAATATTACCTACATATACATTTTCAACGTTAGGGAATACTGCCAGGCAACATTTTCAACGTTAGGGAATACTGTCAGGCAGCTTGCCTGACACTTTTCTATTGGACCAATCCATTTTTAATTTAATTTTATTCTCAATTTAAAATTACGCTTTCGTACTTCGTTTAAAATTACGTTTTTACCCCCAGCTCAAAATAAAATTATAATTTTGCCCCTAGCTCAAAATTACGCTTTCGCCCTCGGTTCAAAAACTCATTTTTTAATTTTGTTCCAAGTTTAAAATTACGGTTTCGCCCTCCGTTTAAAACTACGTTTTTGCCCCCAGTTCAAAATAAAATGTTGTTTTTTCCTCTGGCTCAAAATTACGATTCTGCCCTTAGCTCAAAATTACGTTTTTGCCACAGTTCAGAATAAAATTATGTTTTCCCCTAGCTAAAAATTATTAGCTGTCTGTCACTTCCCTATTGGACCAACTCATTTTAAATTTAATTTTATTCCCAGTTTAAAATTACAATTTCGTCCTTCGTTTAAAATTACGTTTTTGCCCCCAGCTCAAAATAAAATTATACTTTTGCCCTAGCTCAAAATTACGTTTTTGCCCTCTGTTCAAAAACTCATTTTTAATTTTGTTCATAGTTTAAAATTACGGTTTCACACTCCGTTTAAAATTACGTTTTTGCCCCCAGTTAAAAATAAAATGTTGTTTTTTCCTCTAGCTCAAAATTACGATTCTGCCCTCAGATCAAAATTACGTTTTTGCCCACAGTTCAAAATACAATTATGTTTTTCCCCCTAGCTCAAAATTATGATTTTGCTCTCAGTTTAAAATTATGATTTCGTCTTCGTTTCAAAATATAATTACGATTTTGCCCTCTGTACAAACATACATGTTATGAGAGAGAAATATTCGGCTTATTACCCCGCAACTCGGGCGGGGCAAAAACTAGTTGGATTATAAAAGTTAATCATTATTTTCAAAACAATGGTTTATCTCATTTACTTTTTCTTTTTTAAACGTCCCGCTTGCGGTATGCGCATATAATGTATATATGTGTGGGCCATCGGGGGGCAAAAGTAAAAGTGCACTAATTTTAACGTTATTTTACTAATTTCGTGAAAATAACGTTAAAAGTGGAGGACGGTTAATCATGCATCATGTGGTGGCGTTGATAGCTGAAAGACAAAAGGGTACATGCACTAATCGGTCTTTGTCCCGATTGCCGAGTGTTATGTGCCTTATGTCCAAGGCTTGATGCAAAACTACTATCGAGCCGGAGGTCTCACTGGAAGCAGCCTCTCTATTCCTACGGGGTAGAGGTAAGGCTGTCTACATCTTACCCTCCTCAGACCCTACCTTTGCTTTGCTATTGGTGGGATTTACTGAGTATGATGATGATGATGACTTTTTCTTTTTTAACGGCAAGAAACGACGTGTCAACTATCGTGACACCAGACGTTGTGGCCAAGGTCGACTACTCGACAGCCGCCAGCCCCTTGGCTCTCCTAGATGCGCGGAAACCCGACCTCTACCTGTCCGAAGACACGACAATGGAATAATCGGTAAAACCTCGTCTCCCATCCAAGATGAACCGGCGCCACCCGTATTTGGCATTCACCTGGATGCCGAAGAAAATAGTGGTGAGAGTGGGACTCGAACCCGAGTTACAAAGAACACCAAGTATTTCTCCAATCACTCGACCACTTCTCATTGGCTTATCTCATTTACCTAAAATTAAAAGTAGAATCTATTTCACTTGAAAGAGGGTTTGAGTGGTAGATGTTAGAATTCTTTTTTTTTTTTCAAATCTTTATATACATTCTTGTATAAACTAATTTTTAAACTAAGAATAATCTTATCCAGTTTTTAACACATATATGAATATTCTAATTTTTTTAACGACAAATTTGGATTACTGACAGACCACTGGAGTATTATCGTGTCACGAGCGGAAACACCCGATCATATCAATCTCCACTAGGTAATAATGTCCATACACCAATTCAGAAGGAAACCCTATAAATATGGGAAAACCCTCTTTTGAGAATCGAACTCGGGACCCCATGGTCTTTAAATCTTATCTCACCCCAAGATGCCACCAGGCTATAATATATCTTGTTTAATTACCGATTCGATCTTTATAAACTTAAAAATAAATATTCGATCTTTATAAATACCAAATCAGTATAAAATTAAAAATAAATACTAAATCATGAAGTATGGCTGAAGGTATGGGTGTGCTTTTAGCCACTTGGGTCCCAACTAATTGTGCTCATGTTACATTCGTTTTGTTTACTTTCCAAATATTTAAAAATATAATTCAGACTTCTATTTTCGAAAAGAGATGGTGGCCAATTGGATCACTGCAATCCATCCCGAAACTTGATCCAAACACAACGACCAAACTGATAAATATAGTAAAACTGTTGCATTTTTTTCTGTAATTTGTGTTGTGTGTGATTTTATATATTGTGATAGATAACAGTTATATTATTTTAATGTCTATTACACCAAGATGCTAACATATGACTTGATAGGTGTTTACGATTCAGTTCGGTATTGATAAAAAAAAATGGTTTTGAAAAACAACAAATAAAACTAATTAATCAATCGATTGAAACACTAGTTACACATTTTTTTTCTTCTTTTTTCAGTTACTTGTTTGTATTGAATTTTCAAGTGCTAAGGATGGTTTATGAATATCAAATACAAAACCACATATTCTATAAATGATTTTTTCAGTAAAATAGTTAAGTAAATAAGTGAATCTGTTTTAACTTGTTGGTTCCAGTTCTAAACGTGGTTAGAACACATGTAATACATATACGCAGAATTAAAAAAAAAAACACACACACTACGGATCGTAAGGAAAACTCATTGCGATCCGCATGACAAAATGATGTATTACATGTGTGGAAGACATGTCGAATTATTTTATTATAAATTTTGGGACAAACCCCGTATTTACAAGAAAGGAATTTCACTGGGAAATCCTCTGATTACAGAAAACATGTTTATTTCTATTTACTGAGCCACTTTATTTAAGCTGGAGTGCTGCGTGACACTTTTCCTTTTCTTTACAGTAAATTACCTGAAATATGTTTTAAAAAGATTTGATCAGTGAAAAATACTGGCGAATGCATTCAATTTATACAAATGACAAATTGTTATAATATACAGTATTAAGAGCTATTATAATGTTTATATCAACCAATTACCCCAAATCGGTATTTGTCACTCGACCGGATCTGTGACTATGGTCATATCACACATTGGCTAACCCGTTGTCCAATGGTGAAGCTTATCAAGTAGTGTATACGAAACCCCACATACCGGCAGTAATTGTAGATTACAAAGACTTAATCACTGTAATTATAACTTTGAAAACAAGTAGGGTTTTGAAAATATTTTGGTAAAAAGAGAATGACTCACATTGCAGATTTAAACAGTCAAGGCTTGCCTACTGGTTAAGCTGGTAAACCTAATTAAATATACAATGCAAACGAAACTAGGTTAGTAACTTAATTCAACATTTACGATAATCGCGAGATCGAAACCCTCACGACGAATGACAAAGTATAGCCCAATGTAGGCAGCACTTAAGCATCCATCAGATCGGTTTTAATCGATCGGATATTGTACCATAGCAGTGATCGAGTTATTACCCTGTTATCGCTGCAGAAATTCGATGTTTTGATTGTATTTTGAAAGAAACAGACGATTGATCAGTGAAACGAACGTAATTTTTCGTCGAAATATGTAAACTGATCCTGTGCCAACCCCTGTCGCGATGGGCTTCGCCACTCCTGGCGCGAGTCACGGGGATAGGCTATCTAGCCTAGACCTGTTTTGTGTCGAGTATAGCCTAGAAATGTGTCAAGTTCGAATGAAACGTGTCTAGATCTTCTGTCGCGAGTCGCGGAACATTTAGGGAATCCCCCCCTGAATTTTAGAAGGGCCCTGTGGCTGGTTTCGTCCGTTTTTCCGTTTCGAGTCACACCGTACTTCTTGGGGTTTCCCATTAGGGTTTCTTAGTGTGCTTTTTAGGAATAGGTAACAGAAAATTTGTGAGGTTGTTACACTTGATTGAAGATTCGAGTTAAATTCTTGCAAAAGATGGTTGGTTTTAGGAGTGGGAGAGCCAAGAACGGTTGTGCGGCTGGCTAGGGTTCAGAAAATTTTTAAAGGTTTTTACTGCAAAGTCGTTTTTATACCCTAAAATTATTGTTGCTAAAAAGTCGTGCACGGTCTTGCGCCAATGTGCACGGTCATGCGCATCGACCAGTGCACTGGGGTTCGCAACATCGTGCCGCTGTGCACGGTAGTGCAGTCAGATGCATGGTCGTGCATGTCCGGCGACTACCTTATGCACGGTTGTTCTTGGTCAGGTGCAATTATAAAGTGCACGGTCGTGCGGATCAGGTGCACGACCATGCGTCATCTGTACATTCTGCAGACAGAACTGACTGAATGTTCTCAACTCTGTTTTTTCACCAGATTTCACCATTTTTGCAAGGTTTTATCTGTTTTAACTCTAAACTGACTTCAAAACTTCCTTAGACATGAATCAAACTTGTTCAAACCTACTAGAAACAGAAAAAGTAAACGAAAAAGGAAATAAATGCGATAAATTAAATATTTACATAAATACCCCTAGCATATGAAACACGCTCTAGATGGGTTTAGGAACACGATAGGCACAAGATTCACATGAAAAAGTATAGTTTATAAAGATTTACATAAAGTTCTTCCAAAATAGAAAGTTTGGACCTCAAAATGGTGATGTTCTACCTTAGTTTACCATGGTAAACTTCTGGAAACACTCCTAGAGGTGTTCCAAGCTTTGAAGTGGAGAAAAGATGAAGAAATCATGAAGAAAGGTGAGTTTGAACTCACTTTAGGACTTAGAGTTTTCTGTCCTTTTCTTGTGTTTGCAACTGATTTAAGAGAGTTTTGAGAGTGTAAGTGAGTTGGAAAATGAAAATGGTAAGATGGAGGCTTGTTTATATAGAGAGGAGGTAGGGTTTGTGTTTAATGGAGGTTTAAAGGTGATTGGGGAAGAAAAAGGTGGGAAAAGAGGCTAATCCGTAGCTGGGAAACGAGTTTCTCTAGATTAAGGGGCTTGGCGCCCCGCCATGGTGAATTCAGTTTGTCGTGGCGTAGCGCCACGCCTCTTTTGGCCAGTTTTTGTTTTATTGCAATTTAGTCCCTGAACTTTTATATGTTCATCATTTTATGCTAAAACTTCATGTTTTGGCTTGTTTTGAGCATGGAACGTGTTTGTAAGTGTCATGCAAGTATCGTGCAACGTAATAAATGTTAAATCAAGCGTGTAACAAGTCTCGTTTGCATGCAAATGTGTATCCAAAGTTTGATTGTGTATAATACAAGTATAACAAGTATATGTATAAAAGTGAATTTTCATTACGATCGAAGTCTCGGATTACATGTATAGAAAAGAATTGCGAATACAATAAGATTACAAGTTTCCAAAAAATAGGAATAGGAAGTACACTTTCCAAATAAGTAAAGTACAAAATACGAAGTGTTACACTATGAACGTGTGAAATCCGTCCATGAGCGATACACGGTATACAATATAATAGAAACGAGTTGACAAACGATGTATATACAAACTCCCTTATTACATTTTAATCACAAAAAGCATGTACAAAGTTTTGTCTCACATCTCAACAAATCTCAAAGTTCCGTAAAACTTGTGTAGGTCCCATGAGGATCAAATACAGATCCATACGAGGTCAACACACTCTATGAACGTATGAAATCTGTCCATGAGCGATACCCGGTATACAATATAATAGAAACGTGTTGACAAACGATGAATATACAAACTCTCTTGTTATATTTTAATCACAAAAAGTTTGTACAAAGTTTTGTTTCATAACTCAAGAACTCTCAAAGTTTCATAAAACTTGGGGCACAGACATATTTATACACTATCAAAGTCATCTTTGATCCCAGAGTTACTAAACAAACTCATCAAATACCTAAGTTCACTGAAGGGGTATGGTCCCAAAAAGCCGCTCAGACCATCTGGGTCGCGCGCTGGACCATACTCCTTACTCAGCAAGCTGATCAATCTTAGACTCGCGCGGGTTGCTTAAACAAAGACTGACCTCGCGCGAGGTCCAAACAAGAGAGAACATCAGTTTCAACACTTAGTATTCTAAATAAGAGCCTTTAGCACCTTCAACCCTGCGCGGGCTAGTTACGTACTCAGCAAGGGTCGCGCAGGAGTTAGAGCGCTAGGCCACTTCAGAAAGTACACAAGGTACAAGTGGCAGAAGAAAGAGCCAATCAGCGTCCACCAGGCTGTGCTCTATCGTGCTCCACGATCGCCTGACGTGAAGGAGACAATAAGTACACAAAGACGCCTACTTGGCACCAATTAGGGGGCGGCGACACCTGCCCCATGATCTCCACTTACCTGCTGATGGCAGAGGGAGAACAGGGCCGACAACAGGGACACGTGGCTCCAATCATGGTGCGCCAGCACCGGAGATCTTCTAGAAAGCACTAACGGTCGATACCAGTGAGACAAGAAGGATATTCCTTGTTTGTCGCCTTCCGGCCCAAGGCCCATCAGCCCATCTCTTCTTACACCTCTCCGGCTATAAATATAGACCTTCATGCACAGGTTAAACATTCTACACTCTCCTCTCTCACTCTTAACACACACTTATTTCCTCACAGCAGATACTTATTCTCACGCCAGAGTCTGGTTAAGAGGGAAACCCCCATATTCCCCTCTTAACGAGCTAACGGTGTTCTGTTTTGCAGGAAAATCGGATCATTACGGATCTCAGGAAAGTTAAAGAAGATTAACCCTCATGTTTGAAACATAAACCAAACTAATTAACCCTAAAATTAGTTCCGTGTTTCTATATTGGTGCCCACCGATTTTTACAATCAATTTCATCTTCTTTTTTTCTGAGTTTTTGCTCTTCCCTTGATCATGGCTGGTCAAGGGATAATTCCCGATTTCGGTTTCGGCGTGAACTCCAACGCAGGATTGGGGGAGGACAATCACAACGTCCAAGTCCAACCTGTCGAGGAGATAGGCGAAATCGAAGTAACAAACACTGGGGGACCCCGCGCGAGCATCACCCGCATCACTCCAACGGGAACCCCAGGAAGTAATGTCGATGGTCCTTCAAACCCAGCCCCAAACCCGAACATTTCGACGCTACTAGGGCTACCAGAAGGCGAAACTTTAGCTTCCTGGTACGCCAAGCAAATTGCTACCATTAATGTTGCGTATCAGTCTTTGAGCGCACAACAAGCAGTCTTGCAAGCAGAACCATCTTTGGTTACCCCTCCGGGTCCAAGTAAGGGGGCGCGCCAGACACCCCCGCAGTAGAATATTCAAGGAAGAATCAGCAGACCTCCTCCCTTGAGAAGACCAAGCGTGCATGACACGCGCGACACACGAGGGGAGACAGAGGGTTATTACGACCACCCTTCAAATGTGCAAAGGGGTCCAGTTCATAGCCGGCTTGGGCAGCGCAATATGAACAATGAATGGGACGACACGGATTCGGATGATTATACTTGGCAAGAGGACGAAGGTTTCTCAGTTTTCAATCATTTGCAGAAAAATCACGAGTCTTACAAGCCAAGGCAGCGCATCGCATACAACAAAGAAGCGGAACGAGACTTCAGTGTAAGACCCTAGTTACTATTTAACGGTTTTACATGTAAATACCAACGATTAGTTATGTAGTTAAGACTACACATACTATATAAATACGGGGTTGATAAAACTTTTACAAATCATAAGTTATTCAACATAACGTGATCGAATTCGTCGTTTAAAATTTACGACGGGGCAATGTGCGGAAGCATGTATCTTTATCGTGTTCGGTTCTTCGATGAGATTGATCGTCTTCCGGCATCCAAAATGTACCTACATTTCATAAACATGAAATACTTTAGTCATACGGGGTTTAAAACGTGTCTAAACGAGTCCGAGAAACGAAACTGATTAAAATACATTAAATTGCAGGGTCTACCGTAAATTACGGTGGCTACCGTAATTTACGGTAGCCCCTGAATATTGATTCTCCACCGTAAAGTAGGGGGTTTGTGGCGTAAAGACTTTTAGGCTACCGTAAGTTACGGTAGCTACCATAACTTACGGTGGCCTCTGCAGGTCTTTCCAAGTTTGCCGTTCTCTAAACGAAAACCTTCATAACTTTCAATCCGCTTGTCCGTTTGACCTACCGTTTCTTCCTACGTAATTGTAATTTGATCCTCCATCATATGGAGTTAAAATCCAACATCCGGATTAACAAAGTTTAAGACTTTTAAGTCTTCGGCTTATTACCCTTTTTACCAAATTTTGACCCGTTCGTGATTTTATCAAACAAACATGTTGTTTGATTCTAAATTCTTATCATTTCCATGTTGCGTATCATATTAGATTCAAATTACGGGTTTATATAAACATTCTTAAACCCGTTTTTACTTAGATGTTTAATTGACCCGTTAAGGGCATTTAAGCACTTTTACGCAATATTTCACACTCATTTATTTCTAGCATCTTATTTCCACATTATTTATCAAATGATCTTCCATTACAACTATATTTGTGATGGGTTTAATGTGGCGATCTATATAATCCGAGTTTTACCCCTCAGATTATCATTTTACGGCAAAGACTCGTATAGAGTCTTTTGACCAAGGATTTACATCTTTCGCTTTTATACTTATTCTAAGTATTGACTTGATTATAAAACTCGTTTTCAAGCGACTTCTAAGGGTTGTTTGCTTCATTTTGCTTACAAGGGCGTTTTTGTCATTTTTAACCCTTCTTTTACGACGAAGGGCTTGCTTAAGCCATGCACGCCTAAAATCTCATTTTTAACCAAATCTTGTTTTCAAAACACTCTGTCTATAATTTAAATCCTTCAGTTTACCTTTTAAGGTAACCGAATGTGTTGGTACACTTTATGTGGACGCGACTCGACTCGGTTAGATTCGTTTCGGGTCGACTCGGTTAGGTCCGGCTCAAGCCCGACGTCACGACATTCCTCCGTCGTGCGCCCCAGAGTTCGACACGCGAAGCACGGAGCGCCGCGAACAAGTCCCAGGTGACACATCACCATGACATCACCTTAGTGATGTCATGATGATGTCAAGCATTTGTCTCTTATGTTGATTTGGTGAATGTTTGTCAACAGAAACATCACCGGGCCGTAATTCTTATGTGGGCCGAATACTTCAAGTGGGCTTTGTCTTCAGTTGGGCTTCAACAACACTTGACGAAACAGATTAGGAATATATGTATATCGACGAAACAGGTGTGTTTCGTCGACTTTATGTGTTTCGCCGTAGTTATTTCAGTTTCGTCATTTCTGGTCTGTGTTTTAGTATAAATACCATCTCAGTTTCACTTTGAAACAGAGATGAGTGCAGAGAGATGAGAAATTACATGTAAAGAAACTCTGCCAAAATTCCGTCTAAACTGTGTTTGTATCAGTTTGTATTCGGTTCTCATCCCGTTAATCAATAGAGTGTGTTTCATTGGTTAATCCGTGTTCTTTACTATCTGTGTTTGGTTTGCACCGTCTCGGGGATTCCGCACCCGTTACCGTGTTTGTTATAAACAGGGAATAGGTTTCTCGTTATCGATCCTCACCAGAAAAACGGGACCTACAATTGGTATCAGAGCCTTGGCTCTTTTCCTTGTTTAAAACCAAACAAGTTTGGGTTTTTATCAAGTGTGTTATTGTGATTTTTCAGATTTCATTCTTAAAAATTTCATATTTTCTAGAAATATTTGCTGAAAATCAGTGTTTGAAGTGTTGTTTTGCTATAAGTTTTAGTGAAAACCTTATTATTTTGCATTTCTACATATTTGCGTTTGGTTTTCGTTGAAAGTTTTAAGCAAAATTGTGTTTCGGAAATTTGTCGGTTCACCGGAAAACTCATAAGTTTACCGGAATATTCAAGTGTTCTTCATATCTACAACTGATCTTCAAACTGTTCTTGAAAATTTCTAGTGTTTGATCTTTGTTTGGAAATTGATTAAAGTGTTATAACATATTTTACATTAAATTGACTTTAGTGTAAATTTGTGATCATTAGTTTCTGAAAAAGCATGTTGAGTTGAAAATTGTGGCTCTTGTCAGGAGATATGTTTCAAGATAATATCTCTTCTTGTTTCGTCGGACTTAAGATATCATCAGTCAACTTCAAAGTTCAAATAGTCAAATAATTCTCCCACTTTTGAAGCCTAATTCCACGAAACAGAAGGTTAAGTTTATTAAATAAAGGTGGCAGAATTATTTAATAACCATAACAGGTTTCGTGGGATACAAACAATTTATTTCAGTTTCGTCGCTAATATCACTCTCCTGTTTCGCCGAAAGTAAAGTTGGGCCGGAAGTGTTGGGCCAGTTTCGTCATTTGGAAGCCCAAAACAGACCTGGGTTGTTTCGTCGTCTAGGAGCCCAAAAGCAACTAAAATTTGTTTCGTCAACTTCTGTTGGTCCCTATACAATTTTTCTGTTTCGTCAAATATCCAGTACATCTGTTTCGTAAAAATAACAAAGTCTGTTTCGTGGGACTTTGTTTCGTCGAGTGTGTTGGTATTTTTTTTTACAGAAAGGTTGCAAGTGTGTCTTAATTGTTTGTTTGAGGTGTGATTTTCAGGTGTTCATTTTTCTTCATCAAATATGAGTTGCACAAATCCGTGGGATTGGAGTACGGATCCACTACCAGATCTAAAACAGATGTCGATGGCCGAATATATGAATCGTACCATACCTCAACAACATCAGTCAGTAAGTGCAAGTCAATGGGAAAAGGTGTTGAATCATCAAAATATACAGAATCTTTTGGTAGCGAGAGGAGAAGAATATGCAGCTACTAGAAAGATACGTCATGATCTGTTGAAGAAGAAACTCGAATCATTTCATTTCTTAGAGAATGAAACCCTAAATGATATAATTACTCGTTATTATCATTTGATGAAGGAAATGTATTATGTTGGTGTTCTTACATCTCAACAGGAAATTGTAGCACGGTTTGCTGATGCTCTACCTCCAAAGTGGAGCCCATTTATTGAACTTTTAAAGCATACGGGCGTTCTAAATGCTGTCAATGTTAATATCTATGAATTCATTCAGAAGTTGGAGCACAAGAATGAAGAAGAAATTCGGAAAGCTAAACAAATTCCTGCTCCTCAAAATACCGAAATGTATCTTGGAGGAGGTTTTAACCCGTTAGCTAGTTCCAGTTCAGCTCAGCAACCGAAGTTACAAACGGCGTTTGTATCAAATACAAACTCTTTTCCGTTTCCACAATCAGCTCCTCCTCCGGTCTTCGATCCAAGTGCCTATTTTCCTAAACCTACTGTCGATTGTGGTTCGGCCATACAGTTGGGAAACAGTGATCAAACAAGAACTGCGCTTTATGCCGAAATCATCAAGAATGTCAGCGATGGTGAATCTTCGGGAAATGATGACAGTTCAGGATATAGTGGCAGCACTGATGAAGATAGTTCAGGTGTGAGTGATAGTTTGTCGAATGGTGCCAAGGAGATGAAATGTCAAAATTCTGACTTGATCAAGAAAGCTGATGCTACATCAAAAGAAATGGAGAAGATTCTCACTGAAGATGGATCTTTCTCTTCTCAGACTGCCTTTATGGCTAATGTCACAGCTTCTACAAGTCAGGTAAAATCCGAAACTCCTAGCATATGTAGTGATTGTGCATATATGAAACAGGAATTTGATAGAGTGAAACTTGAATGTGACACAATTCATAGTCACAATCAACATTTGGTTGTTGATATGTCAAAGTGCAAAGAGGCAAACATGGCTTTAACAAGAAATGAAAAGGACTTTAAATCTTTAATTGAAAATTTAAAGAAAAGTGTTTCTGAAACTACCAAAGTTGTTTATCATAAACAAATTAGTATTAACAAGTACATTAATATCGTTGAGGAAACCAAAAAGGAATTAGCCATTGCCAAGTGCGAGCATGATGCGATCAAGCAAAAGTTGGAGAGTTATTCTAACTCCCGATTTGTGCTCGATCACATAATCGACGTTCAACAACTGAAAGGGAACGTGAAAGGTGTTGGGTATAAGAAATGTCCGCCCCCTTTGAGACACAATTATGCTCCACCACCTGATGAAGAGGATATGCCTCGTTTTGAACCCAGTGTGCCTCTTAATTATGAGGAATTTACAACTGGATTAGGGTTCAAACCGGACAGCTCCTCTGAAACCTCATCTGGAACAACCGAAAATTCAGCATCTGTTGGTACGGAACAAAGTCCTCCCACAATTGAGGACTATGATTCGTCAGATGATGAACCAGATGTAAGTGATGAGGATAAATCTCTTGAAAAGAACAAAGGAGTAGAAGTGCCTTTTGAGAATCACATTCTGTGGGATCCTCCTACTCCTATTGTGCAATCAACTGGTGCTAAACAAGAGATAGACCCTATCACTGAGACAGTGTCTACCATTAAAAGTGATAACGTGTTGTATACTTTAGTCGGTGATGACAAAATTTATTCAAACACAGCTTTTCCAATTAAAAATGTCAATCAATCTTTGATTGATAAAGTGTTTGAAGATTCTACCAGTAAGTTTTTGGAAAAGGGGATCCCGAGAGTTTCAGTAACTCAGTGTGATCCGATTCCAAAAGCTGAAGTTAGCAGAAAATTTGGAAATCAAAAATCACCAACAAAGCAACAACCTATCGCTTTTAAGGGTAAACAGCAACAGCAGCGAGCTCAAAATTCTAAAGGTTCACAACCGAAGGTTGAGAACAAATGGAGCTCGTTACAAGAAGAAGGCAAAAGACGTTAAATTTGTGGCCTCCAAAGGTACTGATAAAGTGGAGATTTTTGAAAATAAGTCAAATACCGATTTTGTTCAAAAAGTCAACATTTTGAAACGTAATAATTATAACAATTACACTCAACACACAAATGGGTGTCAAGCTAGTACCTCTGGGTCTACAACTTCAACGTCAGGCCGTCGATCAAATTCTCCTAAGTTTGTTGAAAGGAGAAAATGTTTTAAGTGTGGGAAGTTTGGGCACATCATTAAAGACTGCACAAACTCGCCCAAACCAAATTTTGTTGAAAGAGCCCCTTCTGAACAAGGTCACTCACAACGTCGTCCTGTTTCTCCAAAACATGATAAACGCACTGTTAAAGAACAGGAAACAAAACAACGACGTAAAAATGTGAAGGTGATTGAAAAGGCGTTAAAACCGGAGGTTGTCCAAACAAAATCTGTTGAATCAAATGTTAAACATGAAAAACAAAAACAGATTTGGAAACCAAAATCGGTAAATGTTTCAGGGGGAGCTCAATCTATTCCGAATCATCGGGAAATGGATGTCACAATCCTCGATGATGAAGGACGACCCAAGTCTGTGAAGGCTTGGGTCCCCCTCTCCAACTAATCTCTGAGTGAGTGTGTAGGATGTTCCAGGAGGAACTATCGATAGTCATCGGATTGTTGATAGTGGAGTGTCCATACATAAGATAGGCGACTCAAAGCTCCAAGATATTGTTATTTCTAGGAGTGGTTGCCTTTGATGGAGAGAAGAAGGAAAAGAAAAGAAGACAGAATTGTCTGTCGAAAGAGATTGAAAGCTTCGACAAATTGAAAATCATTTCAATGTGTGATTATTCAAGGCTTTGATCGGGTCCCCAGGATAGATTCAATCAAAATGTACGCACCTGCAGCACGTCTGAAGATCAAAATCAACAAGATGAACGTGCAGTGTACATTTCTTCGCGGTGTAAATTGAAGAAAATGTGTTTGTCGAACAAACCAACCGGGTGTGCGGATGCCTTGGCATGGATTGAACAACCGCACACTACTTCTGAAAGAGAAAGATAAAGACCTTCGCTGGTGCAATGTGGAAGACCAGCCGGACCCAAAGGTTTATGATCTTGTTGCTGTGAAGAGATTTCTCAGTAGCTACAAAATCGACTTTGAAATCCACACCGGGTGGATATCCAGTTTGGGAGAGTGCTCAGATTCCTTGCAATGCACGGAGCAGTTGCAGGATACGGTTTTAAATTTTCTAATCTCTCATATACTTGTCGATATTTAAGCTGCTTTATAAATTTTTATCATCTCGTATAGCACTCTTTGGCTAGACAATGTTGTCATGGTCCGCACCGCTTACCGACATGCCAACTGATTTTTCCAAAATTCGATAAATCATTTCTGATTCAAAATTAATTTTGGTAAACGGCATTGAGGTAAAACATGAGTTAACTGACATCGGGAAATCGTTTTTGTAAATACCTTTGTGTTTTTAAAATTTCTCTTAGTTTGTTGATTTTAGGGGGAGTAAATCAAATTTCAAAACCCAAAAACATTGGAAAAACAAAAATGAGTTTCCTGGCGAGAAAAAGAGAAAATGATAATAGATCAGTGGTCTGTCGAAACCTTTTCAAACTGAAATGCAAAATAAAAAGAAAAATGATAAGTATCTCTACTAACGATGTGTCGGTAGGCTCTCAATCAGACTAAAATGTGCAGGATGTTACAAACCTAACAGACTTCAAGCCAGGTGGGAACCATTCATTGGCATATGGTCTTAGTACCGAAATCTCGTTTGAGAGATTGCCGAGATCTGAAATATTCGGTCTTTATGCTGCTTATCATCTGGGTATCATGGTTGTATCTCAAACCGTAAAAATAACGGAGACGAAGTCTAAGATCTTCCATGATACTATACATACGTGTACATACTGCATTCGACCTCAATAAGTGATCAACAATCACATGTCCAAACAAAATAAGTGATAAAATATCACATTTATCCGGGAGTCAAGTTCGTCTCTCTGCTGTACGAAAGTACTGACCTGTTCACGGACTTGCTCCTGTGCCCTCATGCATCGAAAATCAAGTTCCTCATCAATAAGTGATTCTATCACATAGGGCTTGTTTTCAATCAAAATAAGTGAGTTTCTCACATTTTTATACGGTCAAACAGATGATAATCGGTATACTCATCGGTAAGATGAACTCTCGTGCATACCTTGATACGGGAATGTGTCGTGATGTGGATGAACACCGGTCGGTAAGTATAAATCATACCTTAACGTATCCCCTCGCCATAATTACATCTGATAAGTTGAGCTTATGTGGACAACAATACCGATAATTGTTATAGGATGCTTATCTTAATGTTAACTAATTGAACAAAAAGAGCGTTTTGGCATGACCGTACACTGATATGATTCTCTTACCCTCGAAACTCGCAAAAAGAATGTCTGTAGATATTTATTTACTGCTTTCAGTTTCTGTATCTTTGTATATATTTATTTATTGCTTTCCGTCTTTACATTTGAATAATGAAAAATTCCAAAAAGATTTTAGGTGTGTTTTAATATAAACTTTATAAAATCCAAAAAGATTTTGCTTCTAGTTTATTTTTGATTGACTGATGTTGGAACTCGAGTCTATCCTACCCAAAATCCTGATTGTAAGCCGGAAAACAATTGCATCTTCATAAGCAGTCGAAGTTAACAAGTTTTGAAAGTTAAAGGATTAAAATTGATCATTTTCTAAACTTTCAAACTGTTTTCGGTTGGTGTTTGATTGAGATTTGATCTCATATGTGTCATTTGTTTAAATGTTAACTATATTCCAAGCGGTTGTTCTCATTATGCGTTTAGATTTCTTGCATGTGCAGATGCTAAAGGCGAAGAGAACATGTCAGATGACAAGCCGTAAAGTGAAGACACGATGAAGTAAAGGCACTCAAAGGATAAAATGATCGAGTTGCAGTTGATCCTTCATCAACACCACAAGGATCTGAAGATTTGACAAGTCAAAAGATTCACGAGCATGACTCAATGGAGAGTTCATTCTAAGGGGGAGTTTGTTACCACACTACCTGAATGAAAAGGGAGTTTGTTGATACACTTTCTTCTTACGACGCGTGAAGACTTTGAAGATCCTCCGACATGAAAGACACAGAAGACGAACAATCACAGAAGACGAACCTCACGAGTAGCGTCCAAGGGGGAGATTGTTGGTACACTTTATGTGGACGCGACTCGACTCGGTTAGATTCGTTTCGGGTCGACTCGGTTAGGTCCGGCTCAAGCCCGACGTCACGACATTCCTCCGTCGTGCGCCCCAGAGTTCGACACGCGAAGCACGGAGCGCCGCGAACAAGTCCCAGGTGACACATCACCATGACATCACCTTAGTGATGTCATGATGATGTCAAGCATTTGTCTCTTATGTTGATTTGGTGAATGTTTGTCAACAGAAACATCACCGGGCCGTAATTCTTATGTGGGCCGAATACTTCAAGTGGGCTTTGTCTTCAGTTGGGCTTCAACAACACTTGACGAAACAGATTAGGAATATATGTATATCGACGAAACAGGTGTGTTTCGTCGACTTTATGTGTTTCGCCGTAGTTATTTCAGTTTCGTCATTTCTGGTCTGTGTTTTAGTATAAATACCATCTCAGTTTCACTTTGAAACAGAGATGAGTGCAGAGAGATGAGAAATTACATGTAAAGAAACTCTGCCAAAATTCCGTCTAAACTGTGTTTGTATCAGTTTGTATTCGGTTCTCATCCCGTTAATCAATAGAGTGTGTTTCATTGGTTAATCCGTGTTCTTTACTATCTGTGTTTGGTTTGCACCGTCTCGGGGATTCCGCACCCGTTACCGTGTTTGTTATAAACAGGGAATAGGTTTCTCGTTATCGATCCTCACCAGAAAAACGGGACCTACAGAATGTCCTTTTTACTTTGCCTAACTCTCATAGAACTTCAAGTTCTAAATGATGAGTTGGTCTATAATACATACCTGGCTCAGATCAACTTATTACCCGGTTTTAATACCTTGCTTTATAATCGCTAATTAAGAACGATGCGAGTATCCATTGGATATCTATTCCTGTAAGCATATAACTCGACAAAAGAATCATTAGTCGATATTGTCAAAAGGTGGTGTCTACACCTTTTGACCCGTTTGGCCGAATTGACCGTTTATTTAAGCGAGATGATATTTATTATCATCTCATCTACATGACTCGTTCCGTTTAACACCATACGATCATTTTACTTATAAACCGTTTATTACCACTTTCGACTCTTTATATCTTGTGCGGAAAAGCGTCTTTTTGAAACTAACGGTTATTGTCAACGTGTGACTAAATTACTGTTTTGCCCTTATTATTTGTTTTGGCTTACCATAAAAGGTAACCATTAAAAGTTCATTTTTCCTTTCGTCATAATATGACCGAATTGTCGATTTACTTCTTTTTGACCATTATTATGGTTTCTTTCATCTTTAATTATCTTGTTCCGTACGACTATACGACGGAACATCATATTTCAATTGTTTAGATATCTCATTCGTAATTTATATGATAAGAGAATATTCTACAATTTAAGACTAGTGTAAGCTATACTTACCTTGCATCCAAATTATGCTTTTCCTCCATTCTTGATTTGTTTGACCCGCTTCCTTTCCCAAGCCTCCACCTAGCTCGTTAGGCGTCAAACTATTTTCAATCATTTACAAGGCGGTTAAATTAGTCATAAAAATCACGACTATTCCAACTCACTTATTTTCTATGCCGAAGCTACTATTCGACTTCATGATTAGTTAACTTAGCTTATCTAAAGTTAACTACTTTTTGATCACATGGGTTATAACATTAAGTCTAAATCAACATAATATTTAGAACCCTTATCACTTCATATTACGCGTATTTGCCATATCATTCAAATACATATTTTCACTCTAATTTCAACACTTTAGTTCTCATTTAGGCGTTTTAACAAACACCTAATGTGCATAATTTTTTACACATTTACAACTAGTTCATAACTAGTTATTTCTACTAAACATAAACATAATTTCAATTCCATTATGTCTAGCATGCATACAATTCTCAGATTCATCTCATGGAAATCAGTTAACACCATTTTAATAGTCATAATTCTAGGGTTCATCTTATTTCTACAAAACCCATTTAACACATAAATGGATAATCATGAAATTCACAATTATGAACCTCAATTCAACAAGTAAATGAGTAGGGTTTACTCATAGACATAAAATCATTCCTAATTTCATCCTTGGATCATAATCCATCAATTTATTTGAAAGTAACCTACTTGTCTCAAATTTCAACTTCAACCAATCTAGGTTTTGTGACATACCTTGTGATCCCCATGACTTGGTGATCGTTTCTACGCGTTCATGCACGAATTTGAGACCCAAATACTCCTTCAATTTGGTGATCTTTGATGAACAAGGGTTTCCCCTTGTTTTCTCCAGTCGTAGTCGACACACACACACACACACTTGGTGTGTGTTGTGTTTTGTTTTATTAATAAACCCAATCTTTTAGTATTTCCGCTTTTGGTCCCTCAAGTTTAGTTAATTATTAAGTAGGACACAATCTAATTATTTCTATCATTATTCCCACTTATTAACTAGGTTAATTATTCCTAGTTAACTTAGTGGGTTCAGAGAAATTATGACTCAGTTTATTTTAAGTCCCGTTAATTCAGACTTCTTATAAACTTTATTTCCTTAAAAGCATTTATTCACGTTGTATTTAATATTAGGATTATTTGTTTAAATCCTAATATTTATCGGGTTACTCTTACCACTAACGGTACTTTACCCGTCTTTTAGTATTAACGGGGTTTGATTACCAAACCCGTTTTCGGGGTGTTACAATTCTACCCCCCTTAAAGAGGTTTCGTCCCCGAAACCTTATTTACGTAGTTCATTGGTTTAATCAAACGAACCTAGTTTCGTTTTCAAGGCTCCCGTTTCTTTTGGTCAAAATTTTTCATTTATACTGACGCGTACGTCTTTCATGTGTAACGCTTCGTGGGCCGTTACTTTCAGCTCGTATCCGTTATCTTTACTAATTATCTATTTTGGCGGTTAGACTTGTCAGTCTCCGTCACTTCATACCCCGTCACCCGGGTATTCTATTTTGTCATCCCCGGCCTTATGTATGTTTAAGATTTCCTAATTCACCTCATACCACTAATGTTTTGTTAAAATGTTGCTTTTAACTAAAAAAAATAAATTCTTAGTTTACGTTTCCTCTTTGCCTTACATCTTCCTCTCGTTTCTAGGAATGTTACTTCTGAGGATCTAATCCTTTCTGTTATTATTTAATGCGGGGAGTTATAACAAATTCCCACGCTTAACCCATATGACCCGTAGGTTCCTTCACTTAGCCTCGTAGGCTATTTATTTAGGTTTTCACCTTTTACCTTTTTAAGTTGAGACCCCGACAATTCGTTTCTTTTTATTTGCGACCTAAAGGTCTTTTTGGTCTCGCAGACCTTAGCCACATTTATAATCTCGTAGGTTATGATAATCCCGTAGATCATCTTTTATTCAAGTCTTTATTCAAATGTATATATATATATATATATATATACATATAGCTCCAAGGCACCCCTTGTTATATTTGGAATCATTTATTTTCTCTTTTGAGCTTTAGTTGACCTTGACCGTGTTCTAAGGCTTCATTCGTTTACTTTCGTACTAATCTTCCGACTTTATGACTCCTTACATTATTTACACATCGGTTTGTTTTACGCTCACCGTTTCCCGGTTCATAATTATACTTCTTTACAACCCATTAATCGGGTTCTTTTATCCTAATGTTTTTAACGCCTATAATCCTTTGCATAGGTTTATTAATATTTCTCACTTTCATTTACTCGGTTCGTGCTTACTTATTTTAGCAAGCGTTGTCCTTTATTAAATTCGTTTGACTTGTCGCGTGAAAATTCATCACTTATGAATGTCAAACTTCATTCTTTGTTCGACCCGTTCAACTTTAAAATAGTTGAACGTAAATTTATCAAAATTTCTATTTGCAGTGTCTTATCGTCTTTTAGTCATGACTCAAAACCCGAGTCTTTTAACTTTCCATCCGAGTTCCCGTTTCTCGGTCTACGCATGTGTTTAATCCTTACCAATCAACCGGGTATTTTACCGAAGTCATTATTATTGCAACCCTCACGGCATGCATTAAGACTTCGCTTCACTTTTATATTCCGACTTTGTCCTCAAGTTTGACGTTTTACAAAAACGACCCGTTAAGAGGCACATTTGCATTCTCCGGGTTCGAGTGTAAGTACACCCCCTCCCAATTCATATCTTAATCATTTTACATTAATCTTTGTCCCTTCACTCGGGCTCATTATCCTAATGTAATACACTTCCGTCACCCGGCTGTGCGTTTACATTATTATCAAATGTTTTGCTCATTTGATTCATTTGGGTACTTTTTAATTTGTCCCACTCACCCCGTCCTTACTACATCGGACGTAAATGTGTCCGCTATAAAAAGCTCATGGTATCATATGCCACTACTTAGTTGGCCAGAGTAAGCGATTAACACATGACAAACATGACCCTTTTATAGTTTTCACATTACGCCCTATGTAAGTAACGCCTCTATTTAGTTTTCTTGGAAATAATATCCTGGATAGGTATTCTATTCAGGTTTTTCCAAGTTTTTAATTTACATATGCAACAATCATTCTCTACATGTTTGTTGCATATTGCTATTTGTGCGATTATATTTAAAAGCGCGCATCTGGTAATGCTTGCCCCGACGGGCGTTCCTTGCCATTAACCTTGTTCACGGTCGTTACGCGATTTAGTCCTTGGTGAGCATGCTCCTCTTGTCATACTTCGGACCGTTCCTCTATCATATCTGTAATTTGTTTAACCCTTGTCATCTTTAAATGCAAGTGTCCTTCAATTAAAACACTCACAAAAGTTAGCCATGTCAACTTTACTAAACGCTCGTATCATAATACAAGGCTTTTCTACCATATGTGTCAATGCACGTAATTTTGTTTGCTATATCTATCATTTGATTGGGGTAACGTGTATTACACGGTAACCCTATGTGTTGTTTACAACACTTTAATACGCTAAACCATTAACATACATGCACTTACCGGATTTGCGATCAAGCCTCGAACCGAACACCCATCTTTATTAAGAGCATAAGGTTTAAGTCCAAGCATAGTTTTCCCACCATACTTGAATCTCTTAAACCAGGGCTCTGATACCAACTTGTAAGACCCTAGTTACTATTTAACGGTTTTACATGTAAATACCAACGATTAGTTATGTAGTTAAGACTACACATACTATATAAATACGGGGTTATTAAAACTTTTACAAATCATAAGTTATTCAACATAACGTGATCGAATTCGTCGTTTAAAATTTACGACGGGGCAATGTGCGGAAGCATGTATCTTTATCGTGTTCGGTTCTTCGATGAGCTTGATCGTCTTCCAGCATCCAAAATGTACCTACATTTCATAAACATGAAATACTTTAGTCATACGGGGTTTAAAACGTGTCTAAACGAGTCCGGGAAACGAAACTGATTAAAATACATTAAATTGCAGGGTCTACCGTAAATTACGGTGGCTACCGTAATTTACGGTAGCCCCTGAATATTGATTCTCCACCATAAAGCAGGGGGTTTGTGGCATAAAGACTTTTAGGCTACCGTAAGTTACGGTAGCTACCGTAACTTACGGTGGCCTCTGCAGGTCTTTCCAAGTTTGCCGTTCTCTAAACGAAAACCTTCATAACTTTCAATCCGCTTGGCCGTTTGACCTAACGTTTCTTCCTACGTAATTGTAATTTGATCCTCCATCATATGGAGTTAAAATCCAACATCCGGATTAACAAAGCTTAAGACTTTTAAGTCTTCGGCTTATTACCCTTTTTACCAAATTTTGACCCGTTCGTGATTTTATCAAACAAACATGTTGTTTGATTCTAAATTCTCATCATTTCCATGTTGCTTATCATATTAGATTCAAATCATGGGTTTATATATACATTCTTAAACCCGTTTTTACTTAGATGTTTAATTGACCCGTTAAGGGCATTTAAGCACTTTTACGCAATATTTCACACTCATTTATTTCTAGCATCTTATTTCCACATTATTTATCAAATGATCTTCCATCACAACTATATTTGTGATGGGTTTAATGTGGCGATCTATATAATCCGAGTTTTACCCCTCGGATTATCATTTTACGGCAAAGACTCGTATAGAGTCTTTTGACCAAGGATTTACATCTTTCGCTTTTATACTTATTCTAAGTATTGACTTGATTATAAAACTCGTTTTCAAGCGACTTCTAAAGGTTGTTTGCTTAATTTTGCTTACAAGGGCGTTTTGGTCATTTTTAACCCTTCTTTTACGACGAATGGCTTGCTTAAGCCATGCACGCCCAAAATCTCATTTTTAACCAAATCTTGTTTCCAAAACACTCTGTCTATAATTTAAATCCTTCGGTTTACCTTTTAAGGTAACCGAATGTCCTTTTTACTTTGCCTAACTCTCATAGAACTTCAAGTTCTAAATGATGAGTTAATCTATAATACATACCTGGCTCGGATAAACTTATTACCCGGTTTTAATACCTTGCTTTATAATCGCTAATTAAGAACGATGCGAGTATCCATTGGATATCTATTCTTGTAAGCATATAACTCGACAAAAGAATCATTAGTCGATATTGTCAAAAGGTGGTGTCTACACCTTTTGACCCGTTTGGCCGAATTGACCGTTTATATAAGCGAGATGATATTTATTATCATCTCATCTACATGACTCGTTCCGTTTAACACCATACGGTCATTTTACTTATAAACCGTTTATTACCACTTTCGACTCTTTATATCTTGCGCGGAAAAGCGTCTTTTTGAAACTAACGGTTATTGTCAACGTGTGACTAAATTACTGTTTTGCCCTTATTATTTGTTTTGGCTTACCATAAAAGGTAACCATTAAAAGTTCATTTTTCCTTTCGTCATATTGTGACCGAATTGTCGATTTACTTCTTTTTAACCATTATTATGGTTTCTTTCATCTTTGATTATCTTGTTCGGTACGACTACACGACGGAACATCATATTTCAATTGTTTTGATATCTCATTCGTAATTTATATGATAAGAGAATATTCCACAATTTAAGACTAGTGTAAGCTATACTTACCTTGCATCCGAATTATGCTTTTCCTCTATTCTTGATTTGTTTGACCCGCTTCCTTTCCCAAGCCTCCACCTAGCTCGTTAGGCGTCAAACTATTTTCAATCATTTACAAGGCGGTTAAATTAGTCATAAAAATCATGACTATTCCACCACACTTATTTTCTATGCCGAAGCTACTATTCGACTTCATGATTAGTTAACTTAGCTTATCTAAAGTTAACTACTTTTTGATCACATGGGTTATAACATTAAGTCTAAATCAACATAATATTTAGAACCCTTATCACTTCATATTACGCGTATTTGCCATATTATTCAAATACACATTTTCACTCTAATTTCAACACTTTAGTTCTCATTTAGGCGTTTTAACAAACACCTAATGTGCATAAATTTTTACACATTTACAACTAGTTCATAACTAGTTATTTCTACTAAACATAAACATAATTTCAATTCCATTATGTCTAGCATGCATACAATTCTCAGATTCATCTCATGGAAATCAGTTAACACCATTTTAATAGTCATAATTCTAGGGTTCATCTTATTTCTACAAAACCCATTTAACACATAAATGGATAATCATGAAATTCACAATTATGAACCTCAATTCAACAAGTAAATGACTAGGGTTTACTCATAGACATAAAATCATTCCTAATTTCATCCTTGGATCATAATCCATCAATTTATTTGCAAGTAACCTACTTGTCTCAAATTTCAACTTCAACCAATCTAGGTTTTGTGACATACCTTGTGATCCCCATGACTTGGTGATCGTTTCTACGCGTTCATGCACGAATTTGAGACCCAAATACTCCTTCAATTTGGTGATCTTTGATGAACAAGGGTTTCCCCTTGTTTTCTCCAGTCGTAGTCGACACACACACACACACACTTGGTGTGTGTGTTGTGTTTTTTTTATTAATAAACCCAATCTTTTAGTATTTCCCCTTTTGGTCCCTCAAGTTTAGTTAATTATTAAGTAGGACACAATCTAATTATTTCTATCACTATTCCCACTTTTTAACTAGGTTAAATATTCGTAGTTAACTTAGTGGGTTCGGGAAAATTATGACTCAGTTTATTTTAAGTCCCGTTAATTCAGACTTCTTATAAACTTTATTTCCTTAAAAGCATTTATTCACGTTGTATTTAATATTAGGATTATTTGTTTAAATCCTAATATTTATCGGGTTACTCTTACCACTAACGGTACTTTACCCGTCTTTTAGTATCAACGGGTTTGATTACCAAACCCGTTTTCGGGGTGTTACATTCAGCCTCGCCTATAGACCAGCTGAAGCAGCCGAACAGTCGAAGTTCATTCCAAGGATTGCTCTAGCCTCGCTATCGAAAGAAAAATTGCCTCCAACAGTGGGAAAGTTCAATGGTCTAACTGACCCAGATGATCATGTTCGAGTATTTACAAGCGTTGGTGTCATGGGAGGATGGAACATGCCAATGTGGTGCCATCTGTTTATCCAGACCTTCACAGGGGCTGCTCGCGCCTGGTTCGACAGCCTTCCGCCTGGAAAGATCACGTCATGGGTCGACTTCAAAACCCAATTTGTAAATCATTTCAGCCAATAAAGACGTTATCAGCGTGACACAGCCGAGGTAACAGACATCTGGCGCAGAGACAACGAAGGGCTAGAAGATTTCATCACTCGCTTCAACAAGGAGTGTTTAGAGATTGGTAGTGTAAATGAACAATTAATGCGCGCTCACTTCAAGAAAGCCATTCGATATGATAGCCTCATCAGGACTATCACAGGGAAAGACGGTATGCCCAAGGAATGGGACAAACTCATGGAGGCTGCAAAGATAGTAGCTCAAACCAAGGAATCGTTGGCCGGTACCAAAAACTCCTACAATGAAGATCGTTTTTCCAAGGGAAGCTCGCGCGATAACAACAGGCGAAACAAAAACAGAAACCCTGGGTGGAAAGCAAACCAGTCCAACGGTTACGAAGAAAGGCCTCACTTTAGAGAGGATGCGCGGGACACGATCGATCGCATTGGTTATCGAAAGGCAGTCAGGAATGAGAATCAAGAAAAGCACTGGACTCCGCTCATTAAGACACCGAAAGAGGTGCTCATGACGGAAAACCATGACTTCAAGGCACCAAAGCCTATGACAAACAAGAATGGGCAAGACCCGAACCTGTACTGCGATTTTCACAAGGATACAGGTCATCTGACGGATGACTGTATCAGTATAAGGCAAGAAATAGAAAAAGCTCTGAAGAGCGGAAAGTTAAGCCATCTGGTAAAAAATGTGCGCAAGGAGACGCGCCAGATTCAGAGAAATGATGATGGAAACCAGAAGAAGGTTAGGCGTTTAGAGACACACATGGTCAATGGACCAAGATACAGCGCGAGAGACAAGGGCAAGCGCCCATTCGAACCAGCATGGCAAGAGCAACAAGTCATCTTTCCGGTAGTGCGCGGGGGGCCACGCGCCACGCGCCCCGTCGTCATTACCGGCATCATAGGGCACTATGAAACAGAATACATCTTCATCGATCTGGGCTGTACTGCTGATATCATTTATGAACAGTGCTTCAATCAGTTTGATGATGAAGATAAAGCGCGCCTCGAGCCTGTTGATTATCCTCTATCAGGATTCTGTAATGAGATGGTCTTCCCACTAGGCCAGATCAGTTTCCCCGTCACGCTATCTGACGAGAAACATTCAAGAACTACAAACGTTAACTTCATGGTGATGCCAGTCAAATCAAGGTATGATGTTTTGATTGGTCGAGAAACCCAAGGAGAAATGAACATGGTAACCTCCACACCCCACTCAGCCATTGGCTTCCCTACCGAGACGGGGGTGGTGATTATCTACGCAAAGAAAGAAGTGATGGCAGCTGAGGATGTGCGCCCAATCAAAGCGCCAAAAATTTCAACAACTGAGCCAAAAAAATGGGTCTTGAACCGCAAGTACCCAGAACAGACGGTGACGATAGATCATGCAATCTCACCAAATATCAGGACGCACCTCAAACAGTTACTGTTCAGGAACATGGACATCTTCGCCTGGACTCCGGCTGACATGAACGGTGTCCCGCGCGACGTCACTGAACATTGTTTAAACACTTATCCTTCCGTCGAGCCAAAGGTACAAAGAAGGCGCAACCCAGGAGCGGATAAGACTAAAGCTATGAACAAGCAAGTTTATGAACTGCTAAAGGCAGGTATATTGAGGGAAGTGCGCTACCAGAGTTGGGTCGCAAACCCTGTTATGGTCGAGAAGTCTAACGGAGGATGGCGCATGTGCGTTGATTATACTGATTATACTCGTTGCCCGAGATCGGCAAGAAGATAGACTCTCTCGCGCCATATAGGAGGAAATGTTTTTTGGATTGTTACAAGGGGTATCATCAAGTCCAAATGGCGTTGGAGGATGAAGATAAGACAGCTTTTTGCACTAACATTGGTATCTTCTGTTACACAAAGATGCCCTTTGGGCTTAAAAATGCTGGCGCAACCTACCAACGGTTGATGGATACGATATTTGCTGAAGATATCGGGAAACACATTGAAGTATACATTGATGATCTTGTGATCAAGAGTCCCGAAGAGGACCAGATGTTGAAAGACATAGAGAAGACTTTTAATTCTCTAAGAAACGTGAACATGAAGCTGAATCCAGCAAAATGTTCTTTTGGAATGGAGGAAGGCAAGTTCTTGGGCTTCGTGGTTACAAACGGCGGTTTCAAGGTTAATGCCAAAAAAGTTCAAGCCATAGAGCGGATGCCGTCACCACGCACGATCAAAGAGATACAAAGGAGCCACTCATTCTGTACTTATCTTCTTCGGATAAGGCAGTTGGGTCGGTATTGTTGGTGGGAAGAGACGGAGTACAGACTCCAATTTACTACGTTAGTAGGGTGCTTACAGATCCAGAAACAAGATACTCAACCATGGAAAAGTTAGTGCGTGCGCTACTACACGCCTCCAGTAGGCTGCGCAGGTATTTCACAGGGCATGTAATCACAGTACTTACTAACTTCCATATCGGCACAATTTTGCAAAATCCAGAAACATCAGGTCGCTTAGCAAAGTGGGCAATCAAACTGGGGGGCCACAACATTCTGTACAGGCCGCGTCCAGCCATTAAAGGTTAAGTATTAGCGGACTTCATCACAGAAGTCCCAGAGGATAAGATCAAAGATTGTGAAGTTGTTGACACTCCCATTAAAGACACATCCGATGGATTATGGTTGCTATATACTGATGGGGCCTCAAACGAAGACGGCGCAGGAGCTGGATTGCGCCTTGTTAGCCTAGAGAAACATGAATTCACATATGCCATCAAGTTGGATTTCAAGAATACCAACAACGAGGCTGAATATGAAGCATTCTTGGCAGGCCTGCGCCTGGCCATCAAGATAGGAGCGCAAAACTTACAAGCGCATGTCGACTCTCTGCTGATCATAAGTCAAATCAATGGGTTATATGATGCGAAGGGCGAAGTTATGGCTTTATACTTAGAGCAAGCGAAGGAGTTGCTTCAGCAGTTTAAGTCATACAAGGTTGTTCATATCAATCGATCTGAGAACAAGCCAGCAGACGCGCTAAGCAAGCTCGCTTCAACAGCCTTCCAACATCTCGACAGGGATGTAAGAATCGAAGTCTTAAAAAACCCGTCTGTTTTGTTGCGACAAGTGAATGTAATCGAGATAGGGCCACCATCATGGATGACTCCTATCATTCAATATCTTCAAGAAGGAATTCTCCTTGAGAACAAGGTAGAGGCCAGAAAGATACAAAACAAAGCGTTGTTCTATGAGATGAATGGAGGAATTTTGTACAGAAGATCCTTCTTAGGGCCACTACTGCGACTCCTGTCAAAGGCACGCCCCGAAAACCCTGCACCCAAAAAATTATCTCATCCCTGTGTCTACTGCCTGGCCTTTCCAGCAGTGGGGGATTGATATGGTGGGACCTTTCCCTGAAGCCCCTGGAGTAGTGAAATTCATAATTGTTGCCATTTATTATTTTACCAAATGGGTGGAGGCCAAAGCACTCGCTTCAACTACTGCAATGGTGGTGCGCAAGTTCGTATGGGAACACGTCATTTGCAGATTTGGCCTCCCACTCAAGATTGTAACCGATAATGGCACCAATTTTGCTTCTGAAGACCTTCAAGAATGGATGAAAGAGATGAACATCGAGCACACTTTCTCTTCCATTGCGCACCCTTAGGGCAACGGCCAAGTAGAAAGTGTCAACAAAAGTATCGTCGAAGGGATAAAGGCCCGCCTGGGCACTAAGAGAAGAGGCTGGGTAGATGAGCTCCCGAGCATCCTGTGGGCTCATCGAACCATGCCAAAGACGAGCACTGGCGAAACCCCATTTAGCCTGGTCTACGGCTCAGAGGTGGTTATCCTAGCTGAAATTGGCCTCCCCTCGCCGCGCTTGACAGCGGTCAACAAGTTCGATAACGAGGCGGAGCGCCGTATAGACTTGGACCTACTCGAAGAGAGGCGCGAAATAGCGCGAATCAAAGAGGCCAAGTACAAGACACAGTTGGAGAGGTACTACAACGCGAGAGTGCGCATTTGTACCTTCACTCTAGGAGAGTACGAGAGATAATGAAGCCTCCAATGCTGAACTCCCCGGGAAGCTAGCACCCAAGTGGGAAGGCCCATACTTAATTCATGAGGTGCTAGGAAAAGGGGCATACAAGCTGTGCACCCTGGATGGATACATCATCCCACGCACGTGGAACGCGCAACAATTGCGCAAGTGTTACATGTGACTACTCTAGGCCATGCGCCTTTATCCACTTATGTTGGCCACACACCTTTTTAATTACCTATGTCGGCTACACGCCCTTTATTTTATTTCAATGATGTACGTTGGCCTAGCGCCTGTTTCCTAGCTACTTAATGAAAGCATTGGTCATGCCTTATGTTTTTTATCATCATGACTTCTACGTTACAAATGCATGTTAAACTTTTGATTAGCACGAAAACACTTCAGTAAATTACGAGCTCTTGAGTTATGCCTCCAAGGTCCTCCGCGAACATAGCGCGAGACCGGGCAGTTACACTCATACAAGAGCCACACTTACATTTATTCGCGCTAACTTAACCAAAGTTTCTAACAACAATGCAATAATTGTAACTTGGCAAATAAAAACATAAATGTCATATTCCAAAAAGCGCAACCGCGTAATGATCACATAAAACATAGCAAAACATCATCAGTTCAATTCAAAAAGCGCGACCGTGCGATGAGTTACATTTAACATCTAAAAAGAAAATTACAAGACACAAAGCCGATCAAGACTATCATCTACTCATAACCATCTCCATCACCTTCGCCATCTCCGCCGGCTGTTTCTTCCTCATCAGATAACTCCACAGTCTGTGGAGGGTCCAGGATAGTCTTCAGCCGGGAGCACCAGTCATCGTGCTTCAACACTTCAGCGACCAAATCCATCACAGGTAATGAGAGATGGTCATAAACTCCTTCAGCTTGGGCTAACGCAGCATCAGCCTGATTAGTCACTGAGCAATGACTGATGTCAAACTCCTGTCCAAATTCCTCTTCAACATGTTGAGCACACTCTAGATAACCTCCACGATGCCCAACCGCGCGTGAGGCATCTATGAGAGCGGAAACAACCCCATCCAACTCAGAGGCATTAAGAATGGAGTTAGCCATCTACAAAAAAAAAAAAAAGACAACGGATAAGAACCAAGACAACAAAAATAAAGCCTAAGTTAAAAAGAGGAGAACCTTACCAGGACTACCCCTCTACGGCGCATCCATTCAGCTTCGAAGACAAGCGTGTCTACGATCGATTGAGCTTCGGCGTAATTGTTTTGGGCTACGTTAAGGGCAGAGGTGCTAATATCTCGCGCCTCGTCGGCCCTCTGTTTGGCCTCCTCGGCGGTAGCAGCCTTCACCCTTTCAGCCTCCAGGTCAATCTCTAAGGACTCATTCTTGTCGGTTTGCTCATGCAGACGACGCTTCAACTCTGCAATCTCCACGTCCTTAGCGGCTAAGTCCTTATCCTTACTACCTGCGCCTTCACCTCAGCCTGCGAAGAATTAAAACAAAGGCTTAGATTATTTTTATAAGTACAAAACGTCATAATAAGGAAAGTGTTAAGTTGTTAAACCTCAACATGCTCCTTGTCTGCTCCAACATCCTCAACCTTCTTTGTCAATGTGGCAATTTGAGCCTCAAGGTCAGTAATCTTGGCGCGAGCAGCATACATGCGCTGATTGTCCTTCTTGCACACTTCTTTCCAATCAGCCCGCTCTTTAGACAAGAGCTCCTCAGCGGCCCGAAGCTTGCTCTTTAAGCCCTCGCGCCCCCACTCCTTAGATTTTTTCTCCGCTTCAAAGGCGGCCTTCTCTTCAGCAAGTGCAACCTTCATCTTCTCAAAGTCCTTAACCTGCCTCAGCAGACGATCACGATATTTTTCCCAATCACCCCGCTCTTTAACCATTGTACGCCACTCGCGCACAATTTGGTGATTAGCGGCGCGGGTATTGGCTTCTCTAACAACATACGCATGATATAACCCATTATGGGTTCGCGCCCTCTGTCGATTCACTTCACCAAGAGGGAAGGAATTTAAGTACCAATCACGACAAGGAGCAAACTCCAGGAACGTGTCTTTCTACTTTAAGCTCCATGGAGGACGATGGGGAGCATCGCCACGTGCTTCCTCAGTATAGGTCTTATAATAAATATCCCCTAAGGTATCCTTAGGACCTATCGGAGGATGCGGCATCAAGCTTTGGCTCCCCGCACCAGCCTCCCCAGCCGCGAAAGCGCCTGAACGCACACCGGCACTCGCACCACCCGCAGCGGTGGTAGCCTCCTTATGCGTAGCAGCAGCTGATCCCCCAGCAGCAGAAGTCACTTGCACAGTTTGGGTGGGCGCATCAACCTGCGCAGGCTTGGTTGGCCTAACAATCTCGGGTCCTTTCCCCCGGGTAGCTTCTTTCTCTTTTTCATAAAGGGGCTGGTCAAGCCCCGTAATATGAACGACCTCCGGACCCTGCTCTTTCTTCTACACGGTAGTTGCAGCGGTCTCGGTCTTCTTCGATTTATCACCTACAGGCTTCTCAACAGCCTTCTTCTTCTCTTTTTCCTTCTCTTTGTCTGTCTCCTTCTCAACTATCTTCTCAATCGTCCCCACGGTTGTCTGGGGATGCTTGATGGTAAACTTCGTTTTCTTCAGCGCCGATTCCTTGGGATCCTTCAACTCAATACCCTTCGTTTTCTCAGGGGTCTTCTTCTGGGCCTCTGAAGAAATCAATGTGACAACCGGCAAAAAATACAGGTATCCGTACAATTTAATTAACCATGATTAGTGCTTAATGACTGTGCTAAATTACAAATGACTGCTTTCTGATTTCTATATCATACTTACATGTGCATCACATTTCATACTGTCACATCATCTTTACATACAAACTCTTAGTGACATAAACGATGCACAAAGCACAGTTAGCAGGTAACTCAGAAAAATGCTGACGATGTCAGTACATTGACAACCAATGTTTTGAGACCCTGTATGGGCCAGAGATAAGGTACTACACTAGTATGGTGTGTAGGGAAGTGAGGATCACAAAATTTCCTCACTTGGTGATAGTTTAAGTGCCGGAAAGTGCCTAAAACCCACTTAAAGTGCTGAATTCAGCACATTTCAGCAAAATTCAGCATTTTAACAAGCTTGTTACATGCAAAAATATGACAAAATGGTCCTGAATGCTTTCCTAGGTGTCGGGAATTAAAAGTGTCGCAAAAGGGTACATAAAGATCACTAAACGGAATAGTTTGACACTTTAACGAACCGGTATCTAACCGGACACTACCCGAAACACCAAAATTATACTAGAAGCATTGTTTTAATGTTTCTGAGCTAGTTATGATCCCCGAACACCCTAACACACTATATAACATCTAATACACATGAACACTAACTATTACACTTAGAATCCTAACTAATCATCTAACTAACCATTAAACACCAACTAAATACCCCCCCCCCTAAGTGGACGGTCACTTATGTGACCCCACCATAATCTTCTCAAGATCTTGCTAAATCCTCTCTTGATCTTCCTTAGATTGCATGAAGATTATGTAGTGTACTTAATGAACATATGAACCATTGGGTAATAGCATTAGATGGTTATAAGAGGACATGAAACTCATCATTCTCACACCACACTACACACCACAACTCTCTCCCTCTCTTCCCTTCTTCTTCTCGGCCGAACCCAACCACACCACCATCATCATCATCATCATTTATTCATTCCAAGTTGTACTCAAGGTGTAAGGAGCCATACAAAGAAGTTTGGTGGTCTTGGATCTTGAAGGACCTCACCCGATTGCTTTTATCCAACACTTTTGTCATCACCATCATCTTGTGTTCTTCCCTAGCCTTGTGCTAGTAGTAAGGCCCTCATAACCCTTTGTTACTTCATATTTGATGGTTAAAAGATGTTGTACATTGTTAATCTTGATGAACACTAAAGAACATAATCTTGAAACATGAACATAAGCTTAATAACATATGAAATTATGTTGATTTGTGTTTGTTTGCTTCTTGATGATTGATGATTTTTTAGTGATGTTAGACATCATAAGAAACCTACTAGATTGTGATTAAGCACATGATCTAGTAAGTTAAGGTGGTGATCTTGTGAAAGACCAAGATCATCATGCTTATTGTTTTCATGAACTTGAAAAATTAAAATGATTTTTGTGAATGATGTAGTAAGTAACATGTTTACTAGACATAAATGTGGATGATTACAAAAATAGTTTTCCAAAGAAACCAAGTTAAATAACAAAGATTTACATAAACCTTGTTTTTAAAGAAACTAACCATGTTTCTAGTGGTGAAACAAGTGTAAGAATACATTGTTTACAAGAAAAATTCAAAAGAATGATTTTGGGAAAAATCATCTAGTAAGTTGTAAACACCCAAATTCTTTAAGAATGAGATTTTTAAAGAAATAAACACACTTTAAAGGGTAACTAAACCTACTAAACACACTACCAAGTTACTACAAGTTTTTATGAAAGTTCAAGTTCATGATTATTTCGCAGATAGCAATACTTTGGCACTTGGTAAGTATAAGTTGTTTAAAATTGATTGTTGATTGTTTGTGATGATTTTGAAAAGAAAATGATATGCTTTGATAGCATGGACACCTCCATTTTTAGGGGAAACTATGGCAAAATTTTCTAAAAATATAAACACTTAGAAAAATATTTTCTAAACAAATATTTACAAGTATGTTTAAACTATGGTTTTCAACATAAACTTTGCCATAGATTTTGTTACAAAAATACAAGTATTGGAGGTTGGTTTTTGTAAATAAAATTAACTGAATATGTATTTGAAAGATATATATTTAGAAGACACATTGTGTGTGATTATTTGTATACGTTGTGTATTAGTTATATTATTTTAGGATTTAAAGTAATATAACTTAACAAAATACCAAGAATTTACAATCCAAAATAATTTCAAAAATCACAAGGAATAAATATGTAAGTTTCACGCTTAATATTGTGAAACTGAACGCAAGAACGTAACTTACAAAATATTCCGGAAAATACCGTTATAAATACATTTTTGGTAAATGATATTTTGGATGCAATAAATGAAAATATGATTTTTTTTAAATATTACAAAGTTATATCGTATTTTTGACAAGGAGAAAATATATTGTTTTTTGAAGTAAAAATATATTTTTTTAGTATATTTAGAAGATATATGATTTTTGGGAAAAATATATATTTTCTTGAAATTCATTATTTTTGGACAAAATAAGTTTAAATATATTTTCTAAGTTAGACTTAAAAAAATATATTATTTTGGAGCTACGAATACAAGAATGCGAATATACATGTATGAGATACCCCCATCCATGGGAAGGAAATACGGAAATAAATACTTGAGAAATATTATTACAAAAATACTGTTTAAACAATTAATTCAAAATTAAATATAATTTAAAGTTAAAATCATTATTATTTTAACAAGGAATTATAACTTGGAATGATATAGGAGACATAAAAGAAACGTAACTCAAAAACGTAAATACTAAGGCAAGGCGCGACCCGTTCGTCTAATAGACCCTAGTAAATTGTAGGGAGTCGTGTTTGCTGAGGAGATTTGGGTTACGAGTACTGAAGACACAAAACTATGAGTTCATGTCCCCCTTTTCTTTTAACTGTTTTCAGTTTTATAACTTCGGGGGTGAAATACATGTTACAATTGTTTACAAACATTTTATACATGGTATGGTTAGCTAAGGAGGGTTACTGCTTGATCATGTGAAAGGTGGGTACAACACTTAAGGCCATTAATCCTCGTCGTAGGACCGAGGGACATGAGTGATAGATCTATTTGGGTGTAGCGAGCCCACACCCATGAGGACCAGGGTGGCCCATGTGGTGACTATGTCCACATACTAATGCCGTGGCAAAATTCCGCTAGGTTTGAGTTTTCCTGCACCATTTCACATATGCCATTGGCCTTGCAAACCATTGGTGATCTATTTTTCCTTATTGCTACATACCAGGGACATACCTACATACTGACATACTTTAAAGGTTTATTCATACACAAACACATGAACTCGCTCAACTTTTGTTGATGTTTTCAAATTACATGTATTTCAGGGAACTAAGTGGATCTGGCAGGTGTTTGCATGTTCAAGCTGCGTCATAAATAAAAAATGTCATCCAAGTCTTTAGGGTTTAGGATATGTATCTTACTCCTGGATGAGATACATGGTCCTAAGCTCGGGTTTGTTTAAGTTCTTTTGTCGAGTCTTTGTGAACTCATTAAATCATGTTGTGGTTTGTAATCTTGAATTTGGTGTCGATGTTTCAAACAAGTATGTTATGTTATTTTCAAACTTAATTAATGGATGAACATCTTATGGTTTTTATCATATAGCGTTGTTATGATTGAATGCTATGGTATTAATAAAGTCACACCCATAATCACGCTTCCGCAAAAGTCAGGGTGTGACAGCTTGGTATCAGAGCTTCGATCGTAGCGAACTAGGATTCTTTCTCGAGTCTAGACTACGATCATTAGGGCTCTCACGAAAACATTTTCAAACATGTTTACATTACATACACAAAATGTCCAGATCTAGGGAACAAACATTTTTACAAACAAAATGCATTTCAAAGAATTCGTTTATATTTCAGTCTGAGAGACTGGGGAGTTAGTCTGAGAGACTGGGTAGTTCAGTCTGAGAGGCTGGGTAGTCTGAGAGACTAGTTGGGACAGTTTGAGAAACTAGGAAGTTTAGTCTGAGAGACTAGGTAGTTCAGTCTGAGAGTCTGGGTGGGATAGTCTGGGAAGACTAGGATGAATACATGCTTACATTGCTACTGCTTACATACTTAATTGATGATTGTTGATATATGTGCATATGTTGTGATTGTTTGTTACAGACACCATGTCCTCATCTGAGAGTGAGCTGTCAGATACCATAGACCCTATGGCCATAGTATCGGACGATGAGATTGTCCCGGACCCTGAGGTTTTCACATCTGATACTGAGAGTAGCGATGATGATGATTTTCAGCCGTTTGCTTTACCTGACCTGGGTGACATTATACCTCTAGCTGATGGTTTTCCTGGCGAGGATCTACTTCTTGTTCTGATCCCCGCTCCTCTTCCTCTTGTTGCATTTCCTCTCGAGGATCTGCCTCTTGATGCTTTGTCTGACGATGATATTGATCTCTTTATTGAGGGTCCCCCTGAGGGTGCCCAGGATGATGGAGTTCCAGTCGATTATGTCATTGCTGTCCCGCTTATTGAGATCCCGGTCATTGAGATTTCATCTGACCATTCTGGTCCTGATTCATTTGAGTCTGTGTCATCTACTACTTTGCACGCACTGGGATTGCAGCGTTATCCCACTGATTCTGATTCTGACACCGCTATGTCTGCTGCACCTGTTCAGGAATTTGAGTTTGATGATGAGTTTGATCCTGACATGGATCCTGAGCATGAGGTCGATTTCATCCCAGATGATCAGCTTTTTGATATACCCGCTGATCTCGAGCCGATACCTGCTGATCTTGAGCTAGCACCAGCAGACCCTGAGCCTATGATTGCACCCGAGCCTATACCTGCTCACGATCCTCTGCCTGAGCATGACCCTGTATGTGACACTCTAGGTTTTCCCGAGCAACCTTCTTGTAATAGCATTATGTGTACGTACGTTTTAAATGAAAGTTTGTGAATTATCTTGTTGAGCTATGTGATCCTTATATGTGTATGTAGTATATATATGTGTATATGTATATTAGTGAGCCAAAACCACAAGGACCCGACCCGAGACCACGCAGTCTCGAGTGAACCCAACCAGTTGGGCCACGCACCCAAGAAGCCCACTTGGAAGTCCATTAGGGTGCACCGACCTTAGAACGGGTATAAAACCCCCACATGAGCCAACATCTCCCTATTTTGGACACTCAATCATCATCCTAAATCCCCAAACATTCCCTCACACTCACTCCCACACTCTCCTACCTTCTCTCACTAAAACCCTAACAACACCACCTCCTCTCCTCCTCTCGGATTCGAACTGGCAGCCATCGGAGGTCTCAGATCAGCTCGTACACACCGATTGGAAGCTTCATTCTTCACTACTTCACACCCTTGTACCCACACTTGAACCGGTTAGTTGCTCCTTTCATTATAGATGGCAATGTATGACAAAAATGTGTGCTTGATGAGTGATACATGTTCTAAGAGGATAGGTGAGTTAAAGTGACTAGATGATTAGTGTGATTAGCTTAATGATAGATTTTGTGTTATGGAAATGAATGTGTAGCATAATAGATGTTTTCGGTTTTGATTATTCAAAAAAAGGAGGGATGTATGAACCATGATGCCTTGATGATTCCTTGTCATGTTGATATGAAACTTGCTTAATATGATTTGTGTTATGATGATTAGATGATTGAGTATCATGTTCCTCATAAAGTAACTAGGTTGAGTATGTAAAGATTGATCTGTTTAGTGTTAGAATAAGGGGATTTAGTCCATTTGGATGAATGATAGGCATGGAATATATATATGGATGAAAAAGTGAAGAACATGTTGAATATGATATGAATATTTGAAATTGTTGTGTTTGATCCGTTTTGATTAAGGATTAGACAAAGAAACATGTTTGTGATATTTGATTGGTTAGTACATAAGATCATGATATTGCAATTCTATTGGATAGTACAAAATGCTGGCAGGTGTTCTAGAAGGATTCTGTCATCAGGTGTGCAAGTCGAGACCCCTGGTCTCGACTCGAGACCATCTAAGTGACAACTCGAGACCACAGTGATTGTGACTCGAGACCATGAATCAACAAATCGAGATCAACAGTCAAGCTTCAGGAACTCGAGACGGGCATGTTCTCGAGTCGAGACCCCCCCTCCTGGTCTGTACTCGAGATGGGACTTGAGACTTGCATGATTTCGAGTTAGACATTCACCATTCGACACCCGCTAGTTGCGACTCGAGACCTCGTGCTTTCGAGTCGAGATCACCTGGTCTCGACTGGGCTGCCTACCCTAGTTATTGGGCCACACTATGTATTGACATGATTGGACTGCATGTTTAATTGGACTATGTGCTAGTTGCTGCTTAACTGTTTAAATGATAGAACCGGCCCAATAACTTAATGGATGTTTGTATGTTATGCAAGCTATGTGTTAGATACGTGTAGGATCTACATGACTTATTTGTACCCGAGCTTGACCCATACCGGTAACCATGTTAGGACGTGGTGACCAGCGTGCCTGACCAAGTAAACTAATCTGCCGAGCAACCCAAGGTGAGTTCACAACTTTTAAAGCATGTGTTCCCGGTGGTTGGGAAACGAAACTTAAACAACGCTATCCCTTTGTAAGGGATACCAACCTACTTTTCTTCCCCTATGCGGGACCCATAGTTAATTGCTATTTATATTGGATGCAACAAGCAATACTAAACGCAACTCTATCACTCAAGTCCCTACTAATTAATACCGATTAGTCGCCGGGGCCTGGCGAACGAGTTATTAGTTGATAGCGCTATTTAGGTCTCACCAGCCTCACACCGTGCCCGCGTATGGGATCGGGAGTGAACTAATAGACTCTGGCAAACCGTCAATGATGATAGACATTGACAAACGGGGCACTCTACGGAAACATACGGTCGCATAGTATTCGGTATTGTAAACAATTTAGTAGCTTACCTAAGGGGTAGCTCCCCTTGGCATGGTATAAATGAGTAAAGTAACTGTTGAAACAAGTTTTTGGAATTAAAAACTGGACAAACTCGTGAACTCGCCAACATTATGTTGATACCCTACTGCATGCTTTGCAGGTACCCAGTGACTCAGGAGCTTGCAGCTTGGGGATGTGTAGTGGTCGCCTTAACCCGTGTGTTGGGTTCTATAATAAACTTAAACTATGAACTTTGTTTGAACTGTTTCACCTATGCTTCCGCTACTTACTTAAACTGCTATTTGAACTTAAAACTTTTGAACTTTAATTATGATATTTACTAACCCTGTGGTTGGTGAACATTGTTACCATTATTAATTGAATACTCAGTATAATTGGTGGCTGGATCCTGGTCAGTCGCACGCCTCGCGGTAGTACTCCGCACGTGGTTTTTGAGGGTGTGACAGATTGGTATCAGAGCCATTGGTTTTAGTGAACTCGGTTTTAAAATGAAAGTCTTTTTGAGAAAAACTAGACTATAACCCGTGACTCGTGACGACACTACACTCCAAGTGCAAGACTCGATGTATTAGACCTCATGGCTCGGACTTGTGTTTACTTGCTTGTTTGTTTTATGTCTGTGCTCTACTATATGTACTAGTGTGTCTAGATAGATGTGTACACCTCACTCTTCTATCTCATTCTCGCTACATTATACATCGCTCTCATATTGTGTTTTCTGGTTATGAAGACAATGAGTGGACGCGGAAGAGGAAACGTTAACATGACTCAGGCTCAGTTCACTGACCTGAGCAACACGGTGGCTGCAGCTTTCGCAGCTCACCCTGGAGGTAAACTTGTTATTTTAGGATGTTTAGATCCTACCCCCGCATCGTCTTTTCACCCTTAAACCTATTCGCTTCGCTTCTCACAACAGGTCAGCATGCGCCTGCGCAACCACGTGTTTGTACTTTCAAGACCTTCATGGATTGCAAGCCTCTCCCTTTCAATGGCACTGAGGGTGCCATAGGTCTTCTGCACTGGATTGAGAAGGCCGAAGCTGTTTTTGCTGTCTGCGAGTGTCCCCCTGCTAACTGGGTGAAGTTTGCTACTGGTACGCTTGAAGGAAACGCGCTTTCATGGTGGAAAGCGCAGATTCAGATGCTTGGTTTGGAAACTGCTAAGGCTACTGCGTGGGAAGATTTCAAGAACATGATCAAGGAAGAGTACTGTCACAGGGATGACATCCATAAGCTCGAAAACGAGTACTTCGGGCTTAAGATGGTTGGATCAGAGATTGAGACCTACACCAAGCAGTCCAACGACTACGTTGCTCTCTGCCCAAACATGTCTCGACCTGCTTATCGAAGGATCGAATTGTACATCAAGGGTTTGGCTCCAGAAATCCAGAGTTTGGTCACTTCAGCCAACCTCGCTACCATTCAGCCAGCCATCCATCTTGCTCATAAACTCACTGATCAGGCTGTGGAACAGGGCAAGCTGCCCAAAAGGATCAGTGCTACTACTGGAGCTTCTGGTGATAACAAGCGTAAGGGGGAAGGAAACCAGAGAAAGGATGCTAACCCCACTCAGGCCCCAACTCAGCAAAGGAAAACTAAAAACAACAAGGGCTCTCAGCAACAGGGTGGATATCGAGGAAACCACCCCAAGTGTAACAAGTGTAACCGACACCATAGTGGGCCATGTGGCAAAAGTCAGTGTCAGCGATGCAACAAGATGGGGCATGAAGCCAAAGACTACAGGACCAGCTTCCAGCTAGGCAGAATCAGCAACAACCACAACAGCAGCAAGGAAACAACCGTGGATGCTTCAAGTGTGGAGCAACGGGGCACATGCGAAGGGATTGCCCTGAACTGAACCAGAACCGCAATAACAACTAGGGTGCTGGAAACAACGATCACAACAACAACAATGCTGGAAATGGTGCAAGAGGAAGGGCTTTTGTGATTGGAGCTGAAGAAGCTAGGAATGATCCCAACGTCGTGGCGGGTAAGTTCCTACTCGATGATCGTTATGTTTCTGTATTATTTGATTCTGGAGCCGATGCTAGCTATGTATCCCTACGTATTAGTAAGAAGCTTAAGCGTACGCCTACGAAATTAAGTTCTAAGCATACCGTCGAGTTAGCAAATGGTAGAAACATCGAGGCCTCACACGTGATAAGTAACTACAAACTAGTATTGTCTGGACAGACCTTTAGCATCGATCTTTTCCCTATCGTTCTTGGAAGCTTCGACGTCGTCATTGGTATGGATTGGTTATCCAAACATCGGGCTGAAATCCTCTGTCAAGAGAAAATGGTTCGTATTCCCCGTCCTTCTGACAAACCCCTCATCGTTCAAGGTGACAAAGGCGGAGAAGTCACATGCGTCATCTCGTTCTTAAAAGCCCAGATGTGTTTACGAAAGGGGCACACCGCTATCTTAGCACTTGTCACCGACACACAGGAAAAGGAAAAGAGGATCAAAGATTTTCCAGTTGTGCGCGACTACCCCGAGGTATTTCCTGAAGAATTACCTGGACTCCCTCCTCACCGTCAGGTTGAATTTCAAATCGAGCTAACTCCCGGAGCGGCACCTATAACTCATGTGCCTTATCGATTAGCCCCCGCTGAACTGAAGGAACTTTCTGCGTAACTGCAAGAACTATTGGATAAAGGGATTATCCGTCCTAGTTCGTCACCCTGGGGAGCACCAGTGCTCTTTGTCAAAAAGAAGGATGGCACATTCCGTATGTGCATCGATTATCGTGAGCTGAACAAGGTTACCATCAAGAACCGTTACCCACTCCCACGTATCGATGATTTATTCGACCAGTTGCAAGGATCAAGCTACTACTCCAAGATTGATCTGTGATCAGGTTATCATCAGTTGAGAGTTCGCGATGAAGACATCTCCAAAACTGCATTCAGAACTCGTTATGGTCACTACGAGTTCCTTGTCATGCCTTTTGGAATGACCAACGCGCCTGCGATTTTTATGGATCTCATGAACTGAGTGTGCATGCCTTACCTCGACAAGTTTGTGATCGTGTTTATCGACGACATCCTGATCTACTCAAAGAGTCAAGAAGAGCATGAACGGCACCTGCGCCTTATTCTCGAACTCCTTCGCAATGTGCAACTGTACGCCAGGTTCTCGAAATGTGACTTCTGGCTTCGAGAAGTCCATTTCCTTGGGCACGTGGTCAATAAGGACGGAATTCAAGTCTACCCAGCTAAGATCGACTCTATAAAGAATTGGCCTACACCTAAGACTCTGGCCGAAGTTCGCCAATTCTTGGGATTGGCAGGATACTATCGTAGATTCATCAAGGGATTTTCGAAGATCGCTAAACCCGTCACGACTCTTACTCAGAAGGGTATTGCTTACAAGTGGAATGAAGCTCAGAAATCTGCCTTTCAGAAACTAAAAGACAACCTTTGTAGTACTCCTATACTCTCGTTACCTGAAGGTACAGACGACTTTGTGGTTTACTGCGACGCGTCTATTCATGGTCTCGGTTGTGTGTTGATGCAACGCGAGAAAGTTATCGCTTACGCTTCTCGACAACTCAAGATTCATGAGAGGAACTACACGACGCACGACTTGGAACTCGGAGCGGTCGTTTTTGCACTCAAGATTTGGAGGCATTACTTGTACGGTACCAAGTGCACAATTTACACCGATCACAAGAGTCTCCAGCATATTTTGGAACAGAAGGAGTTGAACATGAGGCAATGAAGATGGGTAGAACTCCTTAACGACTACGAATGCGTGATCAAGTATCACCCAGGCAAGGCTAATGTTGTGGCCGACGCCCTTAGCAGGAAGGAAACCAAACCTAGGCGTGTTCGTGCCTTGCAGCTCACTATCCACTCGAACCTCCCTGGTCAGAATCGCAATGCTCAAGATGAAGTATTAAAGGCAGAAAACCTCCCAGATGAATCCCTACGGGGTATGGATAAATGGTTGGAACTCAAGGACGATGGTATTCGTTACGTTGCTGGTCGCATTTAGATTCCATCTTATGGAAATCTCCGAGAACTTGTGATGGACGAAGCGCACAAGTCACGCTACTCGATACATCCTGGTGCTGATAAAATGTACCACGACCTCAAAGTCCTGTATTGGTGGCCTAACATGAAAGTTCTCATCGCTAAGTACGTTAGCAAATGTTTAACCTCTGCCAAGGTCAAGGCCGAATACCAGAAGCCGTTAGGCTTGTTGCAACAACCAGAACTGCCAACATGGAAATGGGAGCAGATTTCTATGGATTTTGTTACAGGCTTACCTAGGTCCCAAAGCGGGAACGATACCATATGGGTCATCGTGGACCGCCTAACCAAGTCAGCACACTTCCTCGCGATCAAGGAAACAGATAAGTATTCAAAGCTTGCTGCCATCTACTTGAAGGAAATAGTTGCTAGGCATGGAGTGCCAGTCTCTATCATATCCGATCGTGACCCATGCTTTACATCCGAATTATGGCAAGCTACGCATAGATCTTTTGGCTCATGCCTGGATATGAGTACTGCTTACCACCCGCAGACCGATGGTCAAACGGAACGTAGCATCCAAACGCTTGAAGACATGCTGAGAGCATGTGTTATTGATTTTGGAAACGGGTGGGAACGACACTTACCGTTGGTGGAGTTCTCCTACAACAACAGCTACCACACCAGCATTCAGGCAACACCCTGTGAGGCATTGTAAGGTCGTAATTGCCGATCACCTCTACGTTGGGCAGAAGTTAGCGAAAGCCAAATTACTGGCCCGGAACTTGTAATCGAGACTACGGAAAGGATTGCCCAGATCAGACAACATATGGCGGCAACTCGTGATCGTCAGAAAAGTTACGCTGATAAGCGTAGGAAACCGCTAGAATTCCAGGTCGGTGACCGGGTTCTTCTTAAAGTCTCACCCTGGAAGGGTGTGGTTCATTTTGGTAAATGGGGCAAGCTTAATCCGCGGTATGTCGGACCATTGGAAATTACCGAGAAAATCGGCAAGGTTGCTTACAGATTGAAACTGCCTGAAGAACTGAGTGCAGTGCATGACGTCTTTCACGTGTCTAACCTGAAGAAGTGTCTGTCAGATGAGACACTCATCATTCCTTTCAAGGAACTCACTTTTGACGATCAGCTACACTTTACTGAGGAACCGATTGAGATCACGGATCGAGAGATCAAGACCCTCAAACATAGCCAGATACCTATCGTACGAGTCCGTTGGAACTCGCACCGTGGCCCAGACTTTACATGGGAGCGGGAAGACCAGATGAAGCACAAATATCCCCAGTTGTTCCCAGACGAAACTCCCAGCACTGAAGCTACCTCAGAATTTCGAGATGAAATTCCAAATTAACGGGGGGATGATGTGACACCCCGTTGAAACGTTCTCACTCATACTAGCTTGTCAGTGGCTGCACTTTAACTTTTGGGATGAAAGTTCTTAAAACCTGGGGATAATGTGACACTCTAGGTTTTCCCGAGCAACCTTCTTGTAATAGCATATGTGTACGTACGTTTTAAATGAAAGTTTGTGAATTATCTTGTTGAGCTATGTGATCCTTATTCGTGTATGTAGTATATATATGTGTATATGTATATTAGTGAGCCGAAACCACAAGGACCCGACCCAAGACCACGCGGTCTCGAGTGAACCCAACCAGTTGGGCCACACACCCGAGAAGCCCACTCGGAAGTCCATTAGGGTGCACCGACCTTAGAACGGGTATAAAACCCCCACATGAGCCAACATCTCCCCATTTTGGACACTCAATCATCATCCCAAATCCCCAAACATTCCCTCACACTCACTCCCACACTCTCCTACCTTCTCTCACTAAAACCCTAACAACAACACCTCCTCTCCTGTTGGTGCATGGAATGTCTGTTGACTTCGTCTGCATTAAGTCTTGTGTCTAGATAGTTTGAATGAACACACATTAGGGTTTTATATGTATAAACTTGTGTATTTCGCTTGAAAGGGTTTATGTATGTTTCAAGCTAAATCAACATTGAAGATTTAGCTTGAAATGGTTCAAGGGAAATCATGATTTAGCTTGAAATGGTTCAAGCGAAATCAACAGGTTATAAATAGGTGTTGTGTGGTTCATTTGAAAAAAAAATGGTCATTGTATGAGAGACAAAGTGCTGCCGGATTTGTATCAGAATATGTTGTAAAAGCACGAATATCAATCAGTAAAGAAAGATTAAAAGGATAATAGCTGTTATGACTTTGATTACGTTGATTCCGCCTTCGTACTCGAAGATGAACTGCCTTAACTGACATTTTAAGGTCGTAGAACGGTCCAACAAGTGGTATCAGAGCTCAGGACAAGGAGTTCATACCATTACAGCTTGATTCTACCGGATTTTCTTATCTCTACTCACTTCTTCTCTTACTTTTCTGATTTGAACATATTTCAGCGGTGAAAATGACCTAAGTTTGACATATAACAAGCGAATTAGTGTGATAACTAATCCTTGAAAGATTTGGACTTAAAATCAATCGATTTCATATAAAAAAATTAACATTTCGCTTGAAAACTGTTCGTAAACAATGACATCAGCGGATTTCGCTTGAAATATAGTGAAGATTTCGCTTGAAACGTGTTTTTGTCTGTCGATTTCGCTTGAAGAACAAAGGATTTCGCTTGAACAGTTGAAGCGAAATTATTTGGCTGGATTTCGCTTGAATCATTGAACTTGTATTTGGGGATTTCGCTTGAACAGTTGAAGCGAAATTGATCTGATTGGATTTCGCTTGAATATCTTGGACAATATAGATTTCGCTTGAATTAATTGTTTCGGAACTTCACATCACGTGAATATAGTGTCAGAACCAGTTATCACCTTGGACATATACATGTGAAATTGAAAGGTTTTAAAATTGTCGGCTTCTTTAGTGCAAACAAGATTAATTGGTCCAATCGGCAAACATATTGCACGTGAATTGATCTGTGGAATTGTTGGACAATTACATTTGTGGATATCTAGATTGCATGTGTCGCCCATTTTATCGGTTTATGTGTGCATGTGAAATTCAATTTAGTGGCTCAATGAAATTATGTTGTTGATAATGTTGTCGGATTAGTGGAAGTGAAGGTCCAATCACAATTGAAGTGTATTAAACATTGTTGTCAACAATTAATGCACCGACCCATGTAATATCTAGTTTGCATATGTCAGAAATACATGTGAATCAAATAAATTGAATTGAGAAATGAAAGATTGTCGGACATTTAAATAAAAGTTCAAAAGTGACCCATTCAGATTTAATAAACTTTTGAAAGTATTGGATTTAGTGGATTCTACGGCTGTTGGATTTAGTGGTTTCTACGGCCAAATCATAGAGTTTGTGGTGTTAAGAATTTGTTGGCTTAAGTGAAAGTGCGGCACAATATGTGTTGACAAAATTAATTGATTTGATAAGTGTTTGTTTTTCAAAGGTCATCGGCTCAACAGTAGTTGAAAAATTTGTCTAAGTGTCCTCGATAATTCACTGTTACGTATTCAGTCTGTTTGAACTGATTGTGTGTTTGTTTTGTTTGCAGGTGATTTCGAGGTAATTAAAGGACATAAAAAGATGGCAAATTCCGAACCTATTCCGTGGAAAGACGATCGAACTGAAGAGCAGAAATATCGATACAGAAAAATGATTGCTGAAAACAAAATAATTAGAATATCTCGTATTTTTTTGGAAGCGAGGAGAGCAAATAGATGGGATCCAAACAGAGAGTGTTATCTTGATGAATATGGAAATATTGCGATTGATGACAAAACGCTTGATATTGAAGCCATAATCCAGCAGTACAAAGAAGAAGATGATTATTGGCAAAAGAAATGGTGGGGAGATGAAGAAGAGAAAAAGAAAAAGAAAGAGTTAATAGATGAAATAGAAAGAAACTCAGAAAATATGAGTTTGGATGAATTTCTTGAATTAATCAAAAAGATTAAAGAAGGAATGACAAAAAATGAAGAATCAAAGAAGGATAAAACTTCAAAAGGTGAAGTTGTGTGCTCAAAATGCGAAAAATCCGAAGCAGAAAATTTCGATCTTTTGAAAGATGTGGAGAATTTGACAGTGGAAATCAAAAGCTTGAAGGATGAGAAAGAATCTGATAATAAACAGATTCTTGAAATGAGAGAAAATTGTGAGAAATTGACGTCTGAAAATGACAAACTGTTGAGTAGTTTGGACAGTTTGACATTGGAAATTAACAATTTTAAAGAAAAAGAAAAAGATTTTGAAAATGAAAAATTAAAGATTGAAAAAGATTTTCAAAGTCAAATAAAGATTCTTGAAGATGGGAGATCTGTTTTTAGCAAGAACAATATTGAAAAGCAAAAGGTAATAAATTCCCATCGTCAGACTATTATTCGACTTGAAAAAGAAGTTGAATGTGATAGAAAGAAAATTAAAGAGTTAGAGAATAAATTGAAAGGTTTTGTGAAACCAGATTATCCATGTCCAAAACCGATCAATTCTGTTCCAATAAGTGATTCTGTCACAAATTTTGACAAAGTCAAAATTGAAGATTGTGATGAAATATCTGATGATGAAAAAGAAAAGAAAAGAAAAATATTTTTAGATTTACAAGAAAAATTTAAAAATACTGTTTTGCAATCTATTGAAACAGGTGAATGTTCTAAACAAAAACCTGTTAAGAAGAGTGTAGAACAGAAACAAAAAGTTAAAAATTTGAAAAATTCTAAAATTGAAAATAAAAGCTCATCAGATAAATCATCCAATCATTATCAAAAATCACAAAAATTTAAAAATGAAAACTCACAAAATGTTGGTAATAAGTGGTGCAGGTTTGACCACAGTGCTCAAATGCCAAATCAAGGATACAAGAGGAGAAATGACTACCACAAGGCAAATCAATGCTTTGATCTAAGTGTGTGGTATGAAGACGGTGTTTGGTATGAAAGTAGTGAGAGGTATGATAACAGAGTGTGTTACACTTGTGGCTATCAAGGACACATTGCTGTTAACTGCCAAAGTCAGAGATTCGAAACGAGAAGGTGCTATGAATGCCACATCAGAGGACACATTGCCAGAGATTGCCCAATGAGATCAAAAGGAAGATCGAGGGCTGAATCTCAGAAAATGGGAAAGAAATCAGTCAATGTCAAGCCCAAAGAACAGAAAGTTCAAGAACCAAAAGTTCAAGAACAGAAAGTTCAAGAAAAGAAAATTAAGCTTTCACAAGGGCAGAAAGATAGACTGAGGAAGAAAAGGAAGAAGGCGAGAGAGTATCTGGAAAGGATTTTGTCCTCGGATACGACTGGTAATCCGAGAAAAAGTTCTGATGAATCACTTTCCTCAACTACAAAGGCAAGCAAAACGAATTCATCAGATACAAATCTGAGGACAAATGGGAAAGAGAAAAGGAAGTTAAAGAAAGAAAAATTAACTAAGCAAAATGATAATCAATCCAAGAAAGTTAATTTTTCAGATAAAATCTTGATCAAGGTTTTCGAATATAAAAGAGATCATGAAAGTTTATTCATTTCACAGCCTAATAAATATGGAAAACCTAGATCTAGTAAGAATTGGGTACCAATGAAGGTTGGCGATGAATTTGTTTCTTCAAAAACAAAGGAGTCACCTTCAGGCGATGAATCTGATGTCTCAAAGTCAGACAAGCCACCATCAGGCAATGAATCTGACAGGTCAAAGTCAGACAAGCCATGTTCAGGCAATGATTCTGGTTTGTCAAAACCAGAAGAGCCATCTGTTGAGGTAAAAACTGTCAAACCCAAGGCTGGTCAGGCTTGGGTGATTCTTTTCAAATAGAAAAACCTGACTTGCCGGAGTTCCCAGGTTAGTAAGTGTGGAACAGGTATCGGCATCATTCTTGAGAAATTCACAGGATGGTAACTGTGATATTTCGATTTACAAGTGGTAAATCAGGGACATTAAGTTGTACTTGATTTTCTACTAGTGTTTGTTGTTGACAAGGGTCTTAATTGTTAATTCTTTAAAATGGTTGAAAAAGAACAAGGTGATGAAACCCCGAGTTTGTAAAAAGACAAACAAAACTAATTTTCCGGAAAAACCATTTTGATTAAAACAAACTTAAGTGTTTTGAAATCAATATGGGAAAATAGTTTGTTGTCAGGGGGAGTTCTGATTGTTTATGCCAAGTGAATGGCGAATTGAAGCGATTTGATATCAGTTTGTCACGTTTCTTGTATAGTTTGTTTTCAAATTTTCTCAGAAAATCAAAATTGAAACATATTTTGATTTTAGGGGGAGAAAAATTTTAAAAAAAAATTAGAAAATTTGAAAATTTCAAAAACATTGAAAAAACAAAAATGAGTTTTGTTGTGAAAAATAGGAAATGATAGAAAATCAGTGGACTAGCACAGCATGCTAAAGAAATGTAATGTCAAATGTGATAAACGGTTTCACTAAAGATGTGACGGTAGGCTCAGCTAGACTAGTAGATTTGCGATAACGATACAAACATAAATGAAAAAGCCTAGTTCTAGTGGGAAACATGGTCAAAAGCATAGTACTTGGTTTTGTCCTTCTTGATTGTGTGCCTACTCAGTAATCGCTGAATGTCGAAAGACATAAAAACCGGTTAAGTCTGTGAACTTTCACAACTTGCTGAAAAAGTCGCTGTGATTGTGCATTTTATTTTGCAAAGACTTAAACCTGTTTTATTTCTTTATTTTGTTTAAGCATCGGACATCCTCTGCGTATACGTGAGTATCGACCTGGATGTTGTTGCCTAAACGTTCTGCTTTATTTTCTTTGGTGTTTCGTTTAAGCTTTGGATCACCTCTGCGTATATGGGAGTATCGACCTGGTGGTTAAAGCCTAAACAACTTCAACTTATTTTTATTTTCTTATTTTGTTTAAACATTGGACTTTCTCTGCGTATACGGAAGTATCGACCTGATTGTTAATGTTTAAACATTCTGCTTTATTTTCGTAGAATTCACAGTCGATAAAAGTTTAAAGGCATTACTTGAGTCAGTGTATTGCATGATGAGGGGATATGCTGAGATCGTGGGGTCCATAAGAATTTAGTGCAAAATTAATATACTTTAAAGTATCGGTAAGCATTTCGAAAGTTTTTAGAGTGAGTTTAAGAGGACAACTATATCGTCAATCTATGTGAATCGTTTAGAACTTAAAATGATTAAAGCTTAACGGTGCTTGTGATTTGTCCCATAAACTGATATGATCCTCTTACACAAACTCACAAAAATATTGTTTGTATATATTTGTTTACTGCATTTTAGTCAAGATCAAAAATCCAAAAAGATTTTAGTGTGTTTTAGCATAAAGTTTTGAAAAATTCAAAAAGATTTTCGACAACTGATGTTGAAGAGCTGATATTCAAAATTCGAGTGCTAAATATGATGAACTACATTGGATTGGGAGAATATGTTGAAAACTTTGAATGTTATATACAAATGTTTTTGAAAGATTGAGGGGTTAGTTAATCAAGGTCATTCATTTGAACTTGATGTAACTATACAGATTGTTGAATTAATGATTTCTGTCAGTAAGTTTCTTAAATCTGAGTGTTATAAATTTGTGAAACTTATGTTGTGGTAGAGGATATGCAGGTTTCAGGAATTCCCACGGAAGCTAAATGTCAAAGCTTGAATCAGATATCTCAGATTCTAGCATATCGAGAGGGGGAGTCTGTGAAAGGGGGAGTCTGGATCAACAGTCAAAGGGAAGATGGAAGTTAGATTCAGGTTGTGATCCTAAACCTGTGAAGATAGAGTGTTTTTGTGGAAAAGACAGAATTGGAGAAAAGACCAAGACTGAAGACTCAGGAGCTGAAGACTTCGTCAACATCCAAGGGGGAGTCTGTTGGTGCATGGAATGTCTGTTGACTTCGTCTGCATTAAGTCTTGTGTCTAGATAGTTTGAATGAACACACATTAGGGTTTTATATGTATAAACTTGTGTATTTCGCTTGAAAGGGTTTATGTATGTTTCAAGCTAAATCAACATTGAAGATTTAGCTTGAAATGGTTCAAGGGAAATCATGATTTAGCTTGAAATGGTTCAAGCGAAATCAACAGGTTATAAATAGGTGTTGTGTGGTTCATTTGAAAAAAAATGGTCATTGTATGAGAGACAAAGTGCTGCCGGATTTGTATCAGAATTTGTTGTAAAAGCACGAATATCAATCAGTAAAGAAAGATTAAAAGGATAATAGCTGTTATGACTTTGATTACGTTGATTCCGCCTTCGTACTCGAAGATGAACTGCCTTAACTGACATTTTAAGGTCGTAGAACGGTCCAACATCTCCTCCTCTCGGATTCGAACCGGCAGCCATCGGAGGTCTCGGATCAGCTCGTACACACTGATTGGAAGCTACATTCTTCACTACTTCACACCCTTGTACCCACACTTGAACCAGTTAGTTGCTCCTTTCATTATAGATGGCAATGTAAGACAAAAATGTGTGCTTGATAAGTGATATACATGTTCTAAGAGGATATGTGAGTTAAAGTGACTAGATGATTAGTGTGATTAGCTTAATGATAGATTTTGTGTTATGGAAATGAATGTGTAGCATAATAGGTGTTTTCGGTTTTGATTATTCAAAAAAAAAATGAGGGATGTATGAACCATGATGCCTTGATGATTCCTTATCATGTTGATATGAGACTTGCTTGATATGATTTGTGTTATGATGATTAGATGATTGAGTATCATGTTCCTCATAAAGTAACTAGGTTGAGTATGTAAAGATTGATCTGTTTAGTATTAGAATAAGGGGATTTAGTCCATTTGGATGAATGATAGGCATGGAATAGATATATGGATGAAACAGTGAAGAACATGTTGAATATGATATGAATATTTGAAATTGTTGTGTTTGATCCGTTTTGATTACAGATTAGATAAGGAAACATCTTTGTGGTATTTGATTGGTTAGTACATAAGATCATGATATTGCAATCCTATTGGATAGTACAAAATGCTGGCAGATGTTCTAGAAGGATTCTGTCATCAGGTGTGCAAGTCGAGACCCCCGGTCTCGACTCGAGACCATCTAAGTGACAACTCGAGACTGCAGTGATTGCGACTCGAGACCATGAATCAACAACTCGAGATCAACAGTCAAGCTTCAGGAACTCGAGACGGGCATGTTCTCGAGTCGAGACCCCCCTCCTGATCTATACTCGAGATGGGACTCGAGACTTGCATGATTTCGAGTTAGACATTCACCATTCGAGACCCGCTGGTTGCGACTCGAGACCTCGTGCTTTCGAGTCGAGATCACCTGGTCTCGAATGGGCTGCCTACCCTAGTTATTGGGCCACACTGTGTATTGACATGATTGGACTGCATGTTTAACTGGACTATGTGCTAGCTGCTGCTTAACTGTTTAAATGATAGAACCGGCCCAATAACTTAATGGATGTTTGTATGTTATGCAAGCTATGTGTTAGATACGTGTAGGATCTACGTGACTTATTTGTACCCGAGCTTGACCCATACTGGTAACCATGTTAGGACGTGGTGACCAGCGTGCCTGACCAAGTAAACTAATCTGCCGAGCAACCCAAGGTGAGTTCACAACTTTTAAAGCATGTGTTCCCGGTGGTTGGGAAACGAAACTTAAACAACGCTATCCCTTTGTAAGGGATACCAACCTACTTTTCTTCCCCTATGCGGGACCCATAGTTAGTTGCTATTTATATTGGATGCAACAAGCAATACTAAACGCAACTCTATCTCTCAAGTCCCTACTACTTAATACCGATTAGTCGCCGGGGCCTGGCGCATGGGTTATTAGTTGATAGCGCTATTTAGGTCTCACCAGCCTCACACCGTGCCCACGTATGGGATCGGGAGTGAACTAATAGACTCTGGCAAACCGTCAATGATGATAGACATTGACAAACGGGGCACTCTACGGAAACGTACGGTCGCATAGTATTCGGTATTGTAAACAGTTTAGTAGCTTACCTAAGGGGGTAGCTCCCCTTGGCATGGTATAAATGAGTAAATTAACTGTTGAAACAAGTTTTTGGAATAAAAAACTGGACAAACTCGTGAACTCGCCAACATTATGTTGATACCCTACTACATGCTTTGCAGGTACCCAGTGACTCAGGAGCTTGCAGCTTGGGGATGTGTAGTGGTCGTCTTAACCCGTGTGTTGGGTTCTATAATAAACTTAAACTATGAACTTTGTTTGAACTGTTTCGCCTATGCTTCCGCTACTTACTTAAACTGCTATTTGAACTTAAAACTTTTGAACTTTAATTATGATATTTACTAACCCTGTGGTTGGTGAACATTGTTACCATTATTAATTGAATACTCGGTATAATTGGTGGCTGGATCCTGGTCAGTCGCACGCTTCGCGGTAGTACTCCGCATGTGGTTTTTGAGGGTGTGACAGATTGGTATCAGAGCCATTGGTTTTAGTGAACTCGGTTTTAAAATGAAAGTCTTTTTGAGAAAAACTAGACTATAACCCGTGACTCGTGACGACACTACACTCCAAGTGCAAGACTCGATGTATTAGACCTCATGGCTCGGACTTGTGTTTACTTGCTTATTTGTTTTATGTCTGTGCTCTACTATATGTACTAGTGTGTCTAGATAGATGTGTACACCTCACTCTTCTATCTCATTCTCGCTACATTATGCATCGCACTCATATTGTGTTTTCTGGTTATGAAGACAATGAGTGGACGCGGAAGAGGAAACGTTAACATGACTCAGGCTCAGTTCACTAACCTGAGCAACACGGTGGCTGCAGCTTTCGCAGCTCACCCTGGAGGTAAACTTGTTATTTTAGGATCTTTAGATCCTACCCCCGCATCGTCTTTTCACCCTTAAACCTATTTGCTTTGCTTCTCACATTATTAATTGAATACTCAGTATAATTGGTGGCTGGATCCTGGTCAGTCGTATGCCTCGCGGTAGTACTCCGCACGTGGTTTTTGAGGGTGTGACACTGTACCCATTGATATACCAGTTGTTGCACCACCTTTACCTGACCCGATCCCTGCACCTGTTGACCATGCTCCTTTTGCTGCCCAAATTGACCCCAGATATGCATTCACCCGTAATGGAGTGCCAGTCTCTATCATATCCGATCATGACCCACGCTTTGCATCCGAATTATGGCAAGCTACGCATAGATCTTTTGGCTCACACCTGGATATGAGTACTGCTTACCACCCACAGACCGATGGTCAAACGAAACGTAGCATCCAAACGCTTGAAGACATGCTGAGAGCATATGTTATTGATTTTGGAAACGGGTGGGAACGACACTTACCGTTGGTGGAGTTCTCCTACAACAACAGCTACCACACCAGCATTCAGGCAGCACCCTTCGAGGCCTTGTACGGTCGTAAATTCCGATCAACTCTACGTTGGGCAGAAGTCGGTGAAAGCCAAATTACTGGCCCGGAACTTGTAATCGAGACTACGGAAAGGATTGCCCATATCAGACAACATATAGCGGCAGCTCGTGACCATCAGAAAAGTTACGCTGATAAGCGTAGGAAACCGCTAGAATTCCAGGTCGGTGACCGGGTTCTACTTAAAGTCTCACCCTGGAAGGGTGTGGTTCGTTTTGGTAAACGGGGCAAGCTTAATCCGCGGTATGTCGGACCATTGGAAATTACCGAGAAAATCGGCAAGGTTGCTTACAGATTGAAACTGCCTGAAGAACTGAGTGCAGTGCATGACGTCTTTCACGTGTCTAACCTAAAGAAGTGTCTGTCAGATGAGACACTCATCATTCCTTTCAAGGAACTCACTTTTGACGATCAGCTACACTTTACTGAGGAACCGATTGAGATCACGGATCGAGAGATCAAGACCCTCAAACGTAGCCAGATACCTATCGTACGAGTCCGTTGGAACTCGCACCGTGGCCCAGACTTTACATGGGAGCGGGAAGACCAGATGGAGCGTAAATATCCCCAGTTGTTCCCAGACGAAACTCCCAGCACTGAAGCTACCTCAGAATTTCGGGATGAAATTCCAAATTAACGGGGGGATGATGTGTAACAACTCTCATTGAAAGTCATATTTATTATTTTAATTGTCCAATAGGAAACCCTAATTGACACACCCAAGTGATTCTGCACAAACCCTAAAATTTTCAGAACAATCGGAATCAGGATCAGGGCCCCTAAAACTCAGGGGGGTAAACCCTAGTTACGATTATCTTAAAATCTCGTTGTCAAAAATCGAATTTACAAAACTGTTAATTCAGCAAGGCTATGCAAGGACGTGGCTAACCTAGGGTGAATTCGTGTCCCTTGCGCATCGCAAGGGATTATGCTTACGGTGCGCAATCCTGGTCAAAATTTTACTATAAATAGCAGACATTGCCAATCGAATTTGGGCACTGAAACGACGTAAAATCTCGTTACGTAGACTGAGATATCACAGAAACACTTCTAAAACACACACGGATCACTAATTGCCGCCGCAATACAGGGTAATAACTCGATCGCTGCTACAATTCAATGTCCGATCGATTAAACTATCCAATGGATGTTTAAGTGCTGCCCACATTAGGGTTTATGCTTTGTCATTCGTTGTAATCGCTCTTAATACTGTAATTTATAACAAACTGGTCGTTTTAGTAAAAATGAATGATTCACTCAGTATTTCCCGCTGACAAAACCTTTTTCAAACATATTTCAGATGATCTGTTGTGATCCAGGAAAAGTGCCGCGAAGCACTACAAGCTTAAGGAAGTGGCTCCGTATAAAATAACGAAATATGTTTTGTAAAATAAAAGATTTCTTCGTGAAATCTTAAGATTGTAAATTACCGGGTTTTATCCCGAGTTGTGAAATAAAATAATCGGGAAATATTACAGCTTTAAAAAGATCCTGAAGAAACTTCCGCTGTTAATTAAATACCACGGGATTTCTGTCCCGCGGCTCCTGAAACGGGTCAAACCGGGTCGGGGGCCGTGACAGAAAAAGGTGGTATCAGAGCCACTGATTTAAGCCTATTAAGTATTTAGAAAATACTTAAATTTTTCTAACTGTCATTCTGTGATTATGTGTTTTCTTATTTGAATATTTATGTACAGTATGGGTAAGCAAAAGTTGTCAAACATCTATCTTAAATTAGATAGGTCATCCAACGAGAAGGGAAGTTCATCCCAAACCAAATCCTCAAATCAGTCTGTAATTCCTGAAGAAGGAATATTTGAGCGAAAGGCACAATATGAGGAACCACTTTCTCCTAGTAAAAGAAGTCTGATTATTAGGAAAAGTAAAGAGAAAATAAAGAAATTCCGAGAAAAGAAGATTAAACAGGAAACCCAGGAATTAACCAGTAAAACACCTTGGGAGGACAAGTTAGATGAGAAATGGGCAGATCTTTATATGCTAGCTACTGTAGCGGTTAATGCAAATCTTTAAATAATTTTTACCTAAGTATTAGCACTTTTATCAACTACAGTCCAGAAACTTTATTTCAGTAAATAAATAAGTTACAATAAACCTTAGTATGTTTTAATTTTTTTTAGTTGTTTTGTAGTACCCAGTATGAAATAATATTTAAAAAGTTTTCTATAAAATTTTGTTATAATTTTTAATTATGTGTATTTTGCTAAACAGCATGAGTGACTTGTCTGACGCCCTTCAGAACTTAAATCTCTATCCGGTAAAAATAGAGGTTTCTAGAGATTTCAATAGGTATATACCAGACATAGAAGAACCTATTGAATTTAATGCTTCACCACCTCCAGAGAAACCCAAGCCCAAGAAAAGAAGGAGATTTGTAGGATGGAGACGTGTGCGTAGGAGGAAACCCGTCCCTAGAAAGATTCCCAAAATTGAAAATCCTTTAGATAAAGGGAAGGAAATTGAAGCCGGGGAAGAGTCTAGGCAGATGGGATTACAGTTTGATGAATATTCTAAGCAAATAGAAATGGAGGTTGGAGGAAGTTCTCAGGTAGAAGTTGGAGAAAGTTCTAAACAAACTCAGGAAATGACATTGCAGGAAGAGCTAGATTTTATATTGGCAAGCTGTGATACTATTCAGCCTGTCAATACAAATGTTTTTACTCATCCTATTGAAACTCAACTCCCTATAAACTTAGAACCAACAATCCCAGAACCTATAGTCCATACCCAACCTTTAGGAATGGACGAATGGTGACGAATGACTGGGAATTCCAAAACCTGCTCAACAATCCTAATTCCTTTCTTCCTCAGTTCGACCCGGAACCATTACCAAATCCACCCATGAGTAACGAGAATTTAGCAGAACTTCGCCATTTTGGCGAAGAGTTAATGGATGCGGGAAATAGAATCCGGGAGATAGGGGGACAAATTGCATGGAAGTATGATGAAAGGGAACTTCGTTTTTAGGAAAACAAATGACGAAAGATAGTAGGTTTATGAAACTGTTGTTGTGTAATAGTAATAATAAAATCAGTATGTGTAAAATAAATAATAAAACGGTTGTATATAGAAGCATGATATAATCTATAAAACAAATGAAATTTTAGAAAATTTACAATTTTGTTTGTATATTCGTTTTCGTGATTATGTGCAATTAATTGTGAAATTGGATTATTTCTTTTATTCTAATTATTTATCTATAAATTAATTATCAGATGGAAAACATTGGTAATGAACCAGTAAATGAAGTAAATCAATCTGAGCAAATTCAGGAAGAACAATTGTTAAATAGACAAGATATAGAGGATATCGTTGCACAAGGAATAGCCAATGCTATTCCAGCAATCGTTGCTGCTGTTCAAAAACCTGTTAAACCTCAATCAATCATTCTTAGTAAACGTACTCAAGGCGACAACTTTAGTAATAGTATAAACGGAGGCGGAAATCATGTTAATAACAATAATGATCTGCAAGCCCCAATTTTCAAGAAAATGAAAGCTGCAACACCTGGTTGCACTTACAAAGAATTTCTTGCCTGTAAACCAACGAGTTTGCAGGTAACGAAGGGGCTATTGCAGCACTACGTTGGTTAGAGAAAACTGAGGCAGTGATCACTATAAGTAAATGTGCTGAGGAAGATCAAGTTATGTATGCGTCAAATCTTTTTAAAGAAGGGGCGTTAGAATGGTGGAACACAGTATTACAAGCTAAAAGAAGGATGATGGCGTATGCTATGAACTGGGAAGAATTTAAGAGTCTTGTAGAAAGAAAATTCTGTCCCGAATATGAAAGAGATCAAATGGCAAATAAGTTCTTAAACCATAGAATGATGGGTGTAGATTGTCGCGGTTATACTTCGACATTCTTTGAATATGCTAGAGTGGTACCAACACTGGCTTCGCCAGAACCGGTACTCATTTCTCGCTATATTTGGGGATTGATTGGAGAAATCCACAATAGCGTTAAAGCTGTGAGACCTCGCACTATTGACGATGCAGTGGAATTAGCCAACACCCTAACTGATGAACTGGTACGCACAAGAGATGATAATAAGAAAAAGGAACTGGCTCAGAAAATTACCCAAGGATTTCGTACGGGTAATAATAACAGCTTCAAGAGAAGAGGAACAGGGCAATCTTCAACTTTGCCGTTTTGTCAAAATTGCAAAAAGAAACATTTTGGAAGATGCAAGGTATATTGCAATTTTTGCAAAACTGTAGGACATCATGAAGAAAATTGCAGGAAGAAATCCATAATTTGTTACAATTGTGGAGAAGCAGGACATTTCAAAATAGAATGTCCTAAAGTGGTCAAACTAGCAGACAACAAAGCCAAGACGGTCGACGGAGCCACTAAAAAGAATGTCAGAGCATTCCAGCTGACCACTCAAGAAGCAGAACTTATTCCAGATGTGATAGCTGGTACGTTCCTAGTTCACAACGTATATGCAAAAGTATTATTTGACTCTGGTGCAAACCAAAGTTTTATAAATACTTTATTCTGTCAAGCTCTTAAGATACCTTTAACCAACATTAGGCAGATTTTTACAGTCGAAACCGCAGATGGGAATTCAGTTAAAATAGATAAGGTTTTGCAAAATATAGAATTAGAACTTTTAGGTCATAACTTCTCTGCAAATCTGTTACCTATGAAATTAGCTGAATTCGATGTTGTGTTAGGAATGGATTGGTTAATAGCCAACCATGCTCGAATCCTTTGTGATAAAAATTCTGTAGAAATTCAGGCACCTACTGGAGAAATAATCACGATTACAGGAGATAAGCCACTTAAACCCATGAAGTTCATATCAGTAATGAAAGTTGCTAGTTATGAACGAAAGCAAGGAATAGTATATATGATTTCAGTAATCATTAGTACTAAGGGCAAAGAACTTAAGGAAATTCCTTTAGTCTCAGAATACCTAGATGTATTCCCAGAAGAGTTACCAGGATTACCTCCAGATAGGGAGGTAGAATTTAGGATTCATCTAATTCCCGGAACTATACCGATAGCCAAGGCACCTTATCGGTTAGCACCCACAGAAATGTTAGAACTAAAAACGCAATTAGATGAATTACTAATTAAAGGATTCATACAACCTAGCTCATCCCCTTGGGGAACGCCAGTGTTGTTTGTAAAGAAGAAGGATGGTTCGATGAGAATGTGTATTGATTATAGAGAACTGAATAAGGTCACAATTAAGAATCGATACCCATTACCTAGAATTGATGATCTTTTTGATCAACTTCAAGGAGCTAGATATTTTTCTAAGATAGATTTACGCTCCAGATATCACCAATTGAAGGTACAAGAAGAAGACATACCTAAGACTGCTTTCAGAACTAGGTATGGTCATTACGAGTTTACAGTCATGCCCTTTGGATTAACGAATGCACCTGCAGCATTCATGGACATGATGAATAGAATATGTAAACCATATTTGGATAAATTTGTAATTGTCTTCATAGACGATATACTTATTTATTCCAAAAGTCAGACAGACATTGTGAGCATTTGCATACACTCTTAACTTTGTTAAGAAAAGAAAAGTTGTACGCCAAATTCTCGAAGTGTGAATTTTTGTTGCAAGAAGTGCAATTTTTAGGACACATGGTAAATCACGAAGGTATTCATGTAGATCCTGCTAAGATAGAGGCAATTACCAAATGGAAGGTTCCGCAAACTGCAATGGAAATTAGAAGTTTTATAGGTTTAGCTGGCTATTATAGACGATTTATTAAGGATTTTTCCAAGATAGCTGTACCATTAACTAAGCTAACATGTAAAGCAGTTAAGTTTGAATGGGGACCTAAACAAGAAGAAGCCTTTAGAATATTGAAGCAGAAATTAACCAATGCTCCAATCTTAGCCCTACCAGAAGGAACTGAAGATTTTGAAGTATATTGTGATGCTTCAAAACTAGGATTAGGATGTGTGCTTATGCAACGCAAGAAGGTAATTGCGTATGCTTCAAGACAGTTGAAAAAGCACGAAGAGAACTATACGACTCATGACTTAGAATTAAGAGCAGTAATTTTTGCCCTGAAAATCTGGAGACATTATCTGTATGGAACTAAGTTTACTGTCTATACAGATCATAAAAGTCTAAGATATATATTTGGGCAAAAAGAGTTAAACATGAGGCAAAGGAGATGGATGGAAATCCTGAGTGACTACGACTGTGATATTCAATATCATGAAGGAAAGGCAAATGTAGTTGCAGATGCCTTAAGTCGTAAGTACCATGAGAAACAACGACGGGTTCGTGCTCTTAGGTTAAATCTACAATTAGATTAAATGGAACAATTGAAAAATGTTCAAACTACAGCAATCAAGGATGATGCTGAAGGAATGAAGGGACGAATAAAAGAATTAGAGCAAGGAGATGATGAAATTTGGAGATTCCACAAAAGCAGAATTTGGGTACCGAAGCATGGAGAATTAAGAAATAAGATTTTAGAAAAAGCTCATAAATCTAGGTATACCATACACCCTGGAAATAATAAGATGTACCAAGATTTAAGAAATAATTTCTGGTGGATAGGAATGAAGAAAGATATAGCTAGATATGTTTCTAAGTGTCTTACTTGTTCACAAGTAAAGGCCGAACATCAGAAACCTTCAGGTTTACTACAACAACTAGAAATGCCTGTATGGAAATGGGAACTCATAACAATGGATTTTGTTACTAAGTTACCCAAAACCAGAAAAGGTAATGACACGATTTGGGTAATTGTGGATCGATTAACCAAATCTACTCACTTTCTACCTATGAAAGAAACCTTTAGCATGGAAAGATTGGCAAAGTTGTATGTAGATGAAGTCGTATCTCTACATAGAGTTCCACTCTCCATTGTATCAGATAGAGATAGCCGTTTCACTTCTCATTTCTGGAAAAGTTTCCAAGAAGCTATGGGAACTCGACTAAATTTAAGCACTGCATACCATCCACAAACAGACAGGCAAAGTGAAAGAACAATCCAAACTCTAGAAGATATGCTCCGAGCATGTGTGATAGATTTTGGTGGAAATTGGGATGACCATTTACCATTAATTGAATTCTCCTATAACAATAGTTATCATTCAAGTATCGAAACTGCCCCATTCGAAGCACTGTATGGAAGAAAGTGCAGAACTCCAGTTTGTTGGGCAGAAATAGGAGAAAGTCAATTGTCAGGTCCCGAGATAGTGCAAGAAACTACTGATAAGATTACTCAAATCAAGGAAAGGCTAAAGACGGCTCGAGATCGCTAAAAGAGTTATGCAGACAATAGATGTAAGCCGTTAGAATTCCAAGTTGGAGACAGAGTACTGTTGAAAGTGTCTCCTTGGAAAGGAGTGGTTAGATTTGGTAAGAAAGGAAAGTTAAGTCCAAGATACGTAGGACCATTTCCAGTGATCCAACGTATAGGACCAGTTGCTTATCGTTTACAACTACCAGAAGAGTTAGCTGGAGTACATGATGTATTTCATGCATCCAACCTCAAGAAATGTCTATCAGACGAATCTTTGGTAGTACCTCTCCAAGATATAGAGGTAAACGAAAAGTTAAAATTTATTGAGAAACCTATTCAGATAGAAGATAGAATAGTGAGGTTTCTCAAGCACAAACGACTAGTGCTAGTTAAAGTCAATGGGGATTCAAAACGAGGACCCGAATACACTTGGGAGCTGGAATCAGAAATGAAGCGAAAGTATCCTCAATTATTCCAGTAAATCTCGAGGATGAGATTTTTATTAAGGTGGGGAGAATGTAACAACTCTCATCGAAAGTCATATTTATTATTTTAATTGTCCAATAGGAAACCCTAATTGAGACACCCAAGTGATTCTGCACAAACCCTAAAATTTTCAGAACAATCGGAATCAGGATCAGGGCCCCTAAAACTCAGGGGGGGGGGTAAACCCTAGTTACGATTATCTTAAAATCTCGTTGTCAAAAATCAAATTTACAAAACTGTCAATTCAGCAAGGCTATGCAAGGACGTGGCTAACCTAGGGTGAATTAGTGTCCCTTGCGCACCGCAAGGGATTATGCTTACGGTGCGCAAGCCTGGTCAAAATTTTACTATAAATAGCAGACATTGGCAATCGAATTTGGGCACTGAAACGACGTAAAATCTCGTTACGTAGACTGAGATATCACAGAAACACTTCTAAAACACACACGGATCACTAATCGCCGCCGCAATACAGGGTAATAACTCGATCGCTGCTACGATTCAATGTCCGATCGATTAAACTATCCAATGGATGTTTAAGTGCTGCCCACATTAGGGTTTATGCTTTGTCATTCGTTGTTAATTCAACGGATGTTTAAGTATCGCACTTTGTCATTCGTTGTGAAGGTTTTAATCTCGTGAGTTATCGTAAATGCTGTATTAAGTTACTAACCGAATTGTGTGCCTGTTATTAAATTTAGGTTAAAAAGGCTAATCAGTAGGCTAGGCTCTGCTCAAATTAAATCTGCAATGTGAGTCATTCTCTTTTTATCAAATTATTTCCAAAACCCTATTTATTTCAAAAGTTATAATTACAGGGATTAAGTCTTGTTATCTGAAATTACTGCCAGTATGTGGGGGGGTTGTGCACATAGCTACTAATTATTTATCATTTGTGGGTGAAAGGACCCAGCAAGTGATATGTCCACAGTCACAAGTCCGGTCAAGTGACAACTGGGTCAGTTAATTCAAAAGATAGAAACATTGTAATCGCTCTTAATACTGTAAATTATAACAAATTGGTCGTTTTAGTAAAAATGAATGATTCACTTAGTATTTCCCGCTGACAAAACCTTTTTCAAACATATTTCAGGTGATCTGTTGTTATCCAGGAAAAGTGCCGCGAAGCACTACAAGCTTAAGGAAGTGGCTCCGTATAAAATAAAGAAATATGTTTTGTAAAATAAAAGCTTTCTTCGTGAAATCTTAAGATTGTAAATTACCGGGTTTTATCCCGAGTTGTGAAATAAAATAATCGGGAAATATTACAACTTTAAAAAGATCCTGAAGAAACTTCCGCTGTTAATTAAATACCACGGGATTTCTGTCCCGCGGCTCCTGAAACGGGTCAAACCGGGTCGGGGGCCGTGACATGATGTGACACCCCGTTGAAACGTTCTCACTCATACTAGCTTGTCAGTGGCTGCACTTTAACTTTCGGGATTAAAGTTCTTAAAACTTGGGGATAATGTGACACTCTAGGTTTTCCCGAGCAACCTTCTTGTAATAGCATTATGTGTACGTACGTTTTAAATGAAAGTTTGTGAATTATCTTGTTGAGCTATGTGATCCTTTTACGTGTATGTAGTATATATATGTGTATATGTATATTAGTGAGCCAAAACCACAAGGACCCGACCCGAGACCACGCAGTCTCGAGTGAACCCAACCAGTTGGGCCACACACCCGAGAAGCCCACTCGGAAGTCCATTAGGGTGCACCGACCTTAGAACGGGTATAAAACCCCCACATGAGCTAACATCTCCCTATTTTGGACAATCAATCATCATCCCAAATCCCCAAACATTCCCTCACACTCACTCCCACACTCTCCTACCTTCTCTCACTAAAACCCTAACAACACCACCTCCTCTCCTCCTCTCAGATTCGAACCGGCCGCCATCGGAGGTCTCAGATCAGCTCGTACACACCGATTGGAAGCTTCATTCTTCACTACTTCACACCCTTGTACCCACACTTGAACCAGTTAGTTGCTCCTTTCATTATAGATGGCAATGTATGACAAAAATGTGTGCTTGATGAGTGATATACATGTTCTAAGAGGATAGGTGAGTTAAAGTGACTAGATGATTAGTGTGATTAGCTTAATGATAGATTTTGTGTTATGGAAATGAATGTGTAGCATAATAGGTGTTTTCGGTTATGATTATTCAAAAAAAAGGAGGGATGTATGAACCATGATGCCTTGATGATTCCTTATCATGTTGATATGAAACTTGCTTGATATGATTTGTGTTATGATGATTAGATGATTGAGTATCATGTTCCTCATAAAGTAACTAGGTTGAGTATGTAAAGATTGATCTGTTTAGTATTAGAATAAGGGGATTTAGTCCATTTGGATGAATGATAGGCATGGAATATATATATGGATGAAACAGTGAAGAACATGTTGAATATGATATGAATATTTGAAATTGTTGTGTTTGATCCGTTTTGATTAAGGATTAGACAAGGAAACATCTTTGTGGCATTTGATTGGTTAGTATATAAGATCATGATATTTCAATTCTATTGGATAGTACAAAATGCTGGCAGGTGTTCTAGAAGGATTCGGTCATCAGGTGTGCAAGTCGAGACCCCCGGTCTCGAATCGAGACCATCTAAGTGACAACTCGAGACCGTAGTGATTGCGACTCGAGACCATGAATCAACAACTCGAGATCAATAGTCAAGCTTCAGGAACTCGAGACGAGCATGTTCGCGAGTCGAGACCCCCCTCCTGATCTGTACTCGAGATGGGACTCGAGACTTACATGATTTCGAGTTAGACATTCACCATTCGAGACCCGCTGGTTGCGACTCGAGACCTCGTGCTTTCGAGTCGAGATCACCTGGTCTCGAATGGGATGCCTACCCTAGTTATTGGGCCACACTGTGTATTGACATGATTGGACTGCATGTTTAACTGGACTATGTGCTAGCTGCTGCTTAACTGTTTAAATGACAGAAACGGCCCAATAACGTAACGGATGTTTGTATGTTATGCAAGCTATGTGTTAGATACGTGTAGGATCTACGTGACTTATTTGTACCCGAGCTTGACCCATACTGGTAACCATGTTAGGACGTGGTGACCAGCGTGCCTGACCAAGTAAACTAATATGCCGAGCAACCCAAGGTGAGTTCACAACTTTTAAAGCATGTGTTCCCGGTGGTTGGGAAACAAAACTTAAACAACGCTATCCCTTTGTAAGGGATACCAACCTACTTTTCTTCCCCTATACGGGACCCATAGTTAATTGCTATTTATATTGGATACAACAAGCAATACTAAACGCAACTCTATCACTCAAGTCCCTACTACTTAATACCGATTAGTCGTCGGGGCCTGGCGAACGGGTTATTAGTTGATAGTGCTATTTAGGTCTCACCAGCCTCACACCGTGTCCACGTATGGGATCGGGAGTGAACTAATAGACTCTGGCAAACCGTCAATGATGATAGGCATTGACAAACGGGGCACTCTACGGAAACGTACGGTCACATAGTATTCGGTATTGTAAACAGTTTAGTAGCTTACCTAAGGGGTAGCTCCCCTTGGCATGGTATAAATGAGTAAATTAACTATTGAAACAAGTTTCTGGAATCAAAAACTGGACAAACTCGTGAACTCGCCAACATTATGTTGATACCCTTCTGTATGCTTTGCAGGTACCCAGTGACTCAGGAGCTTGCAGCTTGGGGATGTGTAGTGGTCGTCTTAACCCGTGTGTTGGGTTCTATAATAAACTTAAACTATGAACTTTGTTTGAACTGTTTCTCCTATGCTTCCGCTACTTACTTAAACTGCTATTTGAACTTAAAACTTTTGAACTTTAATTATGATATTTTCTAACCCTGTGGTTGGTGAACATTGTTACCATTATTAATTGAATACTCAGTATAATTGGTGGCTGGATCCTGGTCAGTCGTACGCCTCGCGGTAGTACTCCGCATGTGGTTTTTGAGGGTGTGACACTGTACCCGTTGATATACCAGTTGTTGCACCACCTTTACCTGACCCGATCCCTGCACCTGTTGACCATGCTCCTTTTGCTGCCCAAATTGACCCCAGATATGCATTCACCCGTAATGGGTGGATAGAGGACGATGATGACTTGCCTCCTTTTGTTAGGCCTGTTACTCCCCCACCTGCACCCACCTATGCACCTGTTGATATCGCCCCGTTTCATCCTCATGTGTCTGACACACACCGCACAGATTTGCCGATCACATTCTTGCAGGATATCCCTCCACCCCATCCAGGGGAAGGACCATCGAGTCAGCAGCCCAGTCATATTCCTCCTGTGTCAGCAGCTTTTCCCTTCGGGCCATAGTTTTCACATACTGCTCCTTCTGCTTCTGCACCATCGGGCGAGCCACTTATTTGGTTTCCGCCCAACACGATGCCTGTTTCTAACCCATTTCATCCTTCACATTACACTGGTTACACAAGGGATGATCTGCTTTTATCGTTACAACTTCAACAGGAGTTGTTGTGCCGTAGAGTCATGGAGTTAGAGAGGATTCCGCGTCCTCCACCTTGTCCTTGTCCTTGTCAGTCACAGTTTGCGACTCCACCGGCTCCTCTTCTGCCATACCCATATTTTGACGTCCGTTTTCTTACTATGGAGCAGCAGATTAGTTACCTGCTGCGTACCGTTTATGCTCTCGAGGAGGAGTTAGCGCATGTGTGCATTTTGCTTTTCGTTCCTCCACCTCCTCCTCCTCCACCATCAGCATAGCAATTTTTAGTTTAATGCATGTAACATACTTTTGGTGAGAGTGTAGCTATTGAGCCCAGATTGCACAGCCTTTTTGAAGACCACTTTTTGACTTTTGACTATTGTAGTTTGATAGACGATGTGGACAAGGGTGATGTAACCATGTAGTCCCTTTTGATGTATGGTACATTGTGGAACTTGTAAAACTGTGTTTGTGGTCATTGGTATATGAAAGCTCAATCGCAGCATTCTCATTACATACATTGTTGAATTACTTGTTTACGTTATGATTGGGATGTTATGTGTTTACTTGCGTTGATAGACATTATTACGTGTGCATGCCATGTACTTACTATACATATTATGAACTGACCGACGCAATCTTCTTATAGAAGATGCCTCCACGAAAAGAAACTCGATTGCCCACTACAGAGGCTGAGTTACAAGAACGGATTTCACAAGCGATAGCACAGCACGAGGCCCTGCGCTCTGAACATAGCGGGGGTACCTCTGGAAACAACCCACCTCATGGTAATGTTTAAGTCTCTAAAGACACATTACGTTACATTTGGATATTCCATGTGCGATCGCTAATGCTTGCTGTGAATGATGTTGCTTGTACAGGCTGTACCTATAAACAGTTCTTAGACTGTAAGCCTCTGAATTTCGACGGCACCGGGGGTGCTGTAGCTTTTGTCCGATAGAACGGAAAAGACTGATTTTGTGCAAAGAATGAGCAAATGTGCGTCGGAGCATGATGTGTGCAAAATGCAACATATAAATTACATCAATTATGGCATAAAACTAACCCTTTTTTAGTACTAATGTTGGAAAAAGTGTGCTTTTGTCTTCCTTTTGTATTTTCAGGATTAAATGAGCTCAAATGAACAAAAGAAGCAAAAAGACAGCAAAATCTAACATAAATACAAGAAAAGGAAAAAACGTGACATGCCCGACCCCACGACATCATCTTCCCAAGCAAAACAAGAAGACAGAAGACTGAACACGCCCCGTGCTCAGCCAGCACGGGGGCGTGCCCAAGTGTCAGCAGAAAAGACAAAGTGGTAGAAGCTTCTATTGCCCACCACGGGGCCGTGGTCAACTATAAGATTCGCAGAATCCAGGCAAATCTTCATAGTACAGATATGCTTCTGCACACGGGGTATTGCTCAGCGGACACGGGGGCGTGGTCAACTAATAAAGACAAGCTGCATTAAATGAAGAAAGAGAGGATGTGGACACGGGGCCGTGCCCGAGCTTCTGTTCAGCCTATAAATAGGAGTGCTTGGCTCAAGCTCAAACCATCCCTTGGCACACCACCTCTCTCACACTTCACCCACCACCCACCACCACCATAACACCATCATCCATTGTCCATCATAGAGTGTGTGAGTCGTCTCGGGATCCAAGATTGATCGTGAGAGTTCTTGACAATCAAGGCCATGTTTGCCTAAGTCTCTTACATCACTTAGTGAAGACAAGTGTCTAGTGTAATACTTTTTATTTCTAATCTTTTCGAACTTTTTACTTGGTTTAGTATTAATGACTTTAATAACTAGTTTCTTATGTTGAAGGTGATTCTTCCTTATCATTTGTCCATGGTGTCTTGACATTATTTTACTGTCTATATAAAATAAAAGATTTTCACCATTCATATCACCACGGTCTATATGGAGGTATGTTGGCTACCTGGTCGGGGGTTAAGGGAACGGTTTGGTAAGAGTCTTGCCGTTGTTCAGCGTTTAGAGATCCTGCAAGGGACCTGGGTCAAATTTAGTAGGACCTCCTTCAATACTTAACGGTATTGGATGGCAGGGGTCCAAACTCTTTGATCCCCTCATAAGTTAAACTACTATTAATACTATAACCCGGCTATTTAGGACGGTATCCCTGCTGACTCAGACTACTTAGTCGAGGGTAACGTCACCTTCAAAAGAGGGGCCTACCATAATTTGCATTAATAACTTAATTAATTATCTTTCAATAATCCGACCCTTTAGGATTGTATCCTTGCTGACTCAAACTACTGGGTTGAGGATAACGTCACCTCCAAAAGAGGGGCCTACTACAATAACTAAGATAATCTCTTAAATAAGTGCAAAAGTGCGGAAATAATCAAAGGTTACACTAAGCACGAGTCGGAGCTAAGTGATTCATCTTGTCTATCTGTTTTTACTTTTATTTTTTATTTTCAGCATTTTAGTTAGTTTTTATTTTTCTTAGTTTAAAAACATTTTTCTAAATTTTTGATTTGATTAGACGTTGAGGATAAACCGGTACTAAAAGCTCTTGTGTCCTTGGACGACCTCGGTATCTTACCAACACTATACTACGCTCACGATGGGTGCACTTGCCCATATGTGTGTTTAGTGTTAGTAAATATCGTGTTTTATAAATTTAAAACTTGGCTAAAAAGTGTTAAAAAGGGCTTAATAAATACATTAAAAACTAACGACACTTCACACGCATCAAGTTTTTGGCGCCGTTGCCGGGGACACAAGGATCTTAAGAAAGCTTAAAATCAACGGCCTAATCAGTTTTTCAAAACCTTTTTAAAACACACGCACATTTTTCTGCATTTTAGTTTAGCTTTGCATTTACAGTAACCTGAACATGGGCCGTGCTCGCTGAACACGCGGCTGTGCTGCACATTTTCATAAAAAGACCCAATAACAGAAGCTTGAACACGGGCCGTGCTCACTGAACACGCCCCCGTGCTCAACGAAATCAGTAACTTTAATTAAAACGCCCAGATACAGACCCTGAACATAGGGCCGTGCTCACTGAACACGGGGCCGTGTCCAGCCTCTGTTTCCGTTTTTATTTTTGTTTCTGATCTCGAGACTTGGTTGTGGTCTACCGAGTGATTCTTATGGATCAATACTCAGGAGGTTACAACTACACCTATGAGGAGGATGATTATAGGGGTAACTAATGCACTAATTGTAGTAACCCACACTCGGTTCAATATTGTCACTCATATCAACCATCCAATTCATACACCTACTATGAGGAACCCAGGTACGAGCCATCAACTTCATACACATCCTATGAAGACCAAAGGTATGAACCTCCTCCCTCATACTCATATTTTGATGAACCAAGGTATGAGCCTTCTTACTCATACTTTGAGGAACCAAGATATGAGCCACCACCTTCGTATGCTTTTTATGAGGAACCATGGCGTGAACAACCCACCTCATATGAGTATTATGAAGAACAAAATTACGACCCTTATCCATCATATACTTACAATGAAGAACAATGGTGTGAACCATCTACTTCATATGGGTATTATGAGGAACAAAGGATCGAACAACCGGATTCAAGCTTTGAAAATCCCGATCCTTTTTCTATAACCGAAGTGACCGAGAGGATATTAGAACACCTTAGAGTTATCGATTGTTATATAAAAGAATCTCGCGCAAGGGAAGAGGAGTCCCGCACAAGAGAAGAATTAAATAAAGAAGAGATAACTGAAAGTGTAAAAATGGAAGAACAAATAAGTGAAAAACCGACACATGAAATAAACAACGAAAAAGGTGAGTCCGATAATGTTAAAATTCAAGAAGAGTCTAATTTTGAAGAAATTAATCTCTTGTCACCTTCTTTTGAAAGTCATTGTTTAGTTCCCACTCATGCTAAGTTTTTAAAAGAGTTAAACACTAACACTAAAATTGACGAAACAGTAAGTGTTAAGTTAACTAATGATCAAACCTCGCTAATAAAAGAAGACCCATTTGAAATTAACATTACACCGGTTCCATGTTTCTTTCAAAATTCGTTTATTAGTAATGTCACAATTGATAAAGATCTTTGTGTTAACATAATGCCTAACTACATTTTCAAAAAATTAAGTATTAGTGATTTTTCTCCACTTCAAATACCCATTTTTCTATCCAATCGGAAAGTAATAAAATCAATCGGTATAGTTGAGGATGTCTTGGTTCAAACAAAACAAATGGTAGTTCCCACCGACTTTGTCATCCTCGATGACGCTCCCCTAATGTTGGGACGACCATTTGTAAAAACTCACGAAGCTTTGAAAAACCGGAGATACAACAATCTACCTCTTCAATTAGGGGCATTTAAAAAGAGTGTCGATCTTGAGCGGTCAATGAAATATCCATTCGGCAACAATGACCCCCTAATTGAAGATGAAGATAAACCACCCGATACAAATGAAAAGATTGACCACTTTGTTGAAGAAGAGGTCGCCATAGAACAAACTTTTATGGTTCTTGATCAAAATGAGCAAACAAATAAGGAGTCTCCTAAAGACCCACCTCTTGAGCTCAAAGAACTTCCGAAAGGTTTTGAATATGCTTTTCTAGACAAGGATGGTAAATTACCTGTAATTATTTCATCTAAATTAGATAGTTTAGAAAAAGAAAAATTAATTAGTCTTTTGAAAAAACATAAAAATGCGATCGCTTGGAAACTTGTAGACATCAAAGGAATAAGTCCTTCCATGTGTACGCACAAAATTTTAATGAATGATGACTACAAATCGGTAATACAACCACAATGTCGAGTAAATCCAAATGTTCAAGAAGTGGTTAAAAATGAAGTCATCAAATTACTTGACGCCGGACTTATCTATCCTATCTCCGATAGCCCTTGGGTAAGTCCCGTCCAAGTAGTTCCAAAGAAAGGAGGTATGACGGTAATAACTAATGAAAAGAATGAACTAATACCAACAAGAACCGTCGCATGATGGAGAGTATGTATAGATTATAGACGATTAAATGAAGCAACAAGAAAATATCACTTTCCTTTACCCTTCATTGATCAAATGTTAGAAAGATTATCCGGTCATAAATTTTACTGTTTCTTGGATGGTTTTTCAGGTTACTCTTAAATCCCGATAGCACCCGAAGACCAAGAAAAGACAACTTTCACATGTCCCTATGGAACTTTTGCTTATCGACGCATGCCGTTCGGTCTATGTAATGCCCCTGCAACATTCCAACGTTGCATGGTAGCCATTTTCCATGACATGATAGAAAAGACAATGGAAGTCTTCATGGACGACTTTTCTATCTTTGGGGATTCATACGACCAATGCCTCGATAACCTTGAACGAATGCTATCCCGATGTGAGGAAACTAACCTCGCCCTTAATTGGGAAAAATGCCATTTCATGGTAACGGAGGGAATAGTACTCGGTCACAAAATCTCAAGCGAAGGAATGGAGGTGGATCGAGCCAAAATAGACACCATTTCTATACTACCACCTCCATCCTCCGTAAGAGCTATCAGAAGTTTCCTAGGTCATGCCGGATTTTATAGGCGGTTTATCAAAGACTTTTCTAAAATTTCATGGCCTCTAACAAAATTACTTGAAAAAGATGCTCCTTTCATCTTTGACAAGGATTGCAATCAAGCATTTCTAACCCTAAAGGAAATGTTAGTCAATGCACCTATCATGATAGCGCCTGATTGGAAATTTCCTTTCGAAATCATGTGTGATGCGAGTGACTTTGCAGTTGGAGCTGTCCTGGGACAAAGAAAAGAAAAGCATTTCCACCCAATTTATTATGCTAGTAAAACACTTAATGATGCACAAGAAAATTACACAACAACTGAAAAAGAATTACTAGCAGTGGTATTTGCTTTTGATAAATTTCGTTCTTATCTTGTTCTTTCTAAAACTATAGTCTATACAGATCATGCAGCCATTCGATATCTCTTCAAAAAGCAGGACGCAAAACCACGTTTGATTCGGTGGATTCTACTCCTCCAAGAATTTGATATTGAAATCAAAGACAAAAGAGGAGCAGAAAATACCGCAGCAGATCATCTTTCGCGCTTAGAAGACCCAGCTTTAGAGGCAACCAGGGACGAACAAATCAACGAAAAATTTCCAACAGAATCCCTAGAAATGGTGGAATACAAGGAAGAACCATGGTACGCCGACTACGCTAACTACCTAGCTAGCGGTATAGTCACTAAGGGTTGGCCACATCATTAAAGAAAAAAAATTCTTTGCCAATGTGAAACACTATTTTTTGGAAGATCCATATCTTTTCAAAATGTGTGCCGACCAACTCATCCGACGATGCGTCCATGGTAGCGAAGCACGAAGAATTCTCCGCCATTGTCATGAAGGTCCATACGGAGGGCATCATGGTGCTGCTAGTACCGCACGAAAGGTATTTGATTCAGGATTTTATTGGCCGACCATTTACAAAGACGCCCAAAGTCTTGTCAAGACATGTGATGCTTGCCAAAGAACAGGTAATATTTCTTCCAAAAACGAAATGCCACAAAATGGCATTCTTGTTTGTGAAATTTTTTATGTGTGGGGACTCGACTTTATGGGACCATTCCCACCATCGAAAGGAAACAAATATATACTTGTGGCAGTAGACTACTTGTCTAAATGGGCCGAGGCCGAGGCACTTCCAACAAATGATGGAAGAGTTGTGGTAAGATTTCTGAAGAAATTATTCTCTCGTTTTGGCACACCTAAAGCATTAATAAGTGATAGAGGTACCCATTTTTGCAACCATCAACTTGAAATTTTTTTTAACAAGATATGGGGTCTATCACCGGGTCTCAACAGCATATCACCCTCAAACAAACGGACAAGCCGAAGTGACTAACAGAGGTTTAAAACGAATACTTGAAAAAACCGTAGGGTTAAATAAAAAGGAATGGGCAGATAAATTAGATGATGCTTTATGGGCTTTTCGAACTGCTTATAAAACAACAATAGGTACAATCCCATATAAGCTAGTCTATGGAAAAAGTTGTCACTTGCCAGTAGAAATTGCACACAAAGCCTACTGGGCAATAAAAAATGTGAACTTAGATTTAGAATTTGCTGGTAAAAATCGATTTTGTCAATTAAATGAATTAGACGAACTTAGGAATTATGCATACCCAAACTCCGAAATTTACAAGGAAATAATGAAAAATTTGCATGACAAACATATTAAACCTAATGAATTTCGAGTAGGAGATCTAGTTCTTTTGTTTAATTCACGACTTCGCTTATTTCCTGGTAAATTAAAGTCTAGGTGGTCCGGACCTTTTTCCATCACCCATATTTTCCCACACGGTGCAATAGAAATTAAATATCGGAATGGACCCCCATTCAAAGTCAATGGCCAACGGCTGAAACTCTATCAAGGGTTCATTGAGGATGAAGAGGAGGAGATCTCGCTTCAAACGATTGAAGAATGAAAACAGCATCAACATCATACCTGGTAAGTTACGAACGATTGGGACGACATTTAAGCGGTAAGTTTTCTAACCAAAGTTCATGGGAAACAAGGGCACTCACACAAGCACTTGAAAAAAACAATTAAAAAAAATTTTAAAAAAACTTTGCTCGGCACGAGGCCGTGTCCGCTGGACACGGGGCCGTGTCCGCGCTGCAGTCGGGATATATTCCCTTTTTCATAACAGTTACTTCATTCCACACGCCCCGTTTCCCCGAAAACGCTCTGGTTCCAGGCGATTTTCCGCAAATTTTCGACGTCTCCTATCATCCTAACAACATCAAGGTATGATTCTATCACTATTATTAGTTAGATTTAGCATTTGCATGTAGTTAAAACATCACAAATTTGGGGAAAAATCTAGGGTTCTTGAACTTCATATGAATCGAACCTCAAATTTTTGCCTAAATCTGTTTGCATTTAGTTAGATTAGTGTTATGGGAAGTAAATCCACTTGTATTGTTCATAGATTTGCCCGATTTCTCACAAAAACCACAAACCCTTATTTTTGAAAAAGATAAAATTGATAGGGTAAACAGGTTATTTTGGAAAAAATCGGCACTTGGGGTTTCATTTTCAGGGGAAACCGCACCTATTGGACCAAAAATTTTCAAGTTTTCGAAACCGGGTCGAAAAATGGAATTTTTGTGTAACAGACGCCTGGACACGGGGCCGTGTCCGCTGAACACGGGGTCGTGTCCAGCCCACTGTTTGCAGTTTTATCCGAAAATTCTAATGTTTCGTGCTAACTTTTGGTGTATTCTTTCAGATGGCAAGGAAGTTCACAAGGTTTAACGCAAATGAGTTCGATGCGAGGGCTAGATACGAAGTACTTCAAACAAGGCCGGAGGAATACCCGAGGCAAGCATGCACGGATTTGTTAACATTGGTAAACCAACTCGACCTCTTCAACAACCTTGTCACAGGACATCTAAGAGTTGCATTAACAACTCGACTTCGTTCCGTCCACGAATGCACTTTGGAATTCTATAGCACCTTCACGTTCAATTCCAGGTGCGACCCATTCGACAATGATGGGGTAGCTTTCAGATGTGGTGGAACTAGGTATTCGATCTCTATGTCACAATTTGGGTCGATTGTCGGGTTGTATGCGGAAGAGGATGCAGGTAACGAGGAAAATACTGGAGGGATGCGAGAGATAGACGAAAACGATCGCCAAGCCGCGTGGGCTCAGATTGGTGAAGGGTATTACAATCCGAGCAGCACTAAGAGCACAAAGTTAAGGGATCCGCTCTACCGATACATCCATAGGCTCCTCGGCTACTCTCTTAGTCAAAGACACGATAGCGGTGGCGTCGTTGGGTTAAGAGATTTGGTTGTCCTCCACTGCATCCATAACCGTAGACACCTTGATGTTCCGTTCCTCATGCTCCGAAACATGCATCATAACTGCCTTGCTACTGCACCGACCCCTATCTTCTTTGGGGGATGGGTGTACCGTCTTTTCAAGCACTTCACCAACATACCTAGGTCATTAGGAAGGAGCCCATGGTCGGGTAGGGTAGATATACACATCTGCCGCTCAATGAACCTAATTTATGAAGCTGAAGACGGGACGGTCAGTTTCCAGAGGATGCAAGGACATGCATGGAACCCGCAAGAAGCACTTGTCCTCCACGCTCCACAACATCATCAGTACCAATACCAGCCCCATGGTGATCCGGGCCAATCCTCCTCCTCAGGAGGCGGTTTTCCTAACTTTCAAAGTTTACATGATTTGTTGCAGGAAAACCTCATGTGCACCAGGAACACCTACAATATGGCAAGCAACACGTACCACCGGGTTGGGGCAATCGAGAGAAACATATCCGATATCCAAGATGATATTGGAAATATCCGGGAGTACATGGCCGGGCATGGTGGAGATGATGATGATGAAGACGAAGACATGGATTAGGCGGGAGGAGCGGAGGAAGAAGCGGTTGGTTGGTGATTCCCCTGGTTAACCTTTCATCTTGAACAATTTCCGGCCTGCGTGCCGAGTGTTGAACAATTTACTTTCCCTAACTTCTTTTAATTTTCTGCACTTATTTTCCTTTTTCTTTTAACTTTGTTGACATGGATGTTGAACTTGGTAAAATTAGGATGTTTGCTATTGTGTGGTATAGTGTTTATTGATTAAGCAGGTACATACGAGGCTTAGAGTACTAAGCATTAGTACTACTAAGGCCGGGACAGGAAAACCGAAGAAAGAAACCTGTTTTTCAACCTTGCAGATTGTCCACACGGGGCCGTGTCCAGCCGACACGCCCCCGTGCCCACTCCCCTGAACCTGCTGTTTGTTTTAATTCTGCAGACTTTGACAGACACGGGGTCGTGCCCAGCCAACACGCCCCCGTGTCCACCTTCTGTAAGTTTTCATTACTGGCACCTGAACACGGGGTCATGCCTACCAGGCACGGGGCCGTGTTCAGCGCCCAGTAACACAAAATTTTTGCTTTTTCACACCTTTTTACACATTCAATCAACCTAAAAACTTATTTTTGGGACACATTGAGGACAATGTGTAATTTACGTGTGGGGGGATGCTAAAACCTTGAATCTTGCAAGTCCTAAATACAAGCCTTACACAAAACTCTATTAGAACCGCTAACCACCCCAAATTTTTTCAAAAATTTTTCATTTTTTTTTACTTGTCTAGGTTTAATTCGGGAATTTCAAGTTCTAAAAAGGTTATATTTTTACAAATTTACAACCGATAGCGTCGTGATAAAAAGAACCAACATAAGAAAATTATGAAAAGGCATGGCAAACTTAGTTAAAATTTGATTATATATACTTGATCACATAAAAACTCATTCCCACAAAAGTGAGTTTTGAGCCTTTATTGAGCATACAAATACATATCTTTAAACTAAATGCTCATTTTTCGTTTCTTGTGTGAATAGCCGCTTGGTTCTTACGACTCTAGAACTTGCCATGACGATACATTCCCGGTTCTTACCAACTTACACCCGAGTAAGTAAATGATGGAGGCATTAGGACTAACCCTTTTATTTTTATTTCTACACCATTACTTTTTTTTACCATCTACCCAAAAATCCCCCTAGTTAGCCCCTTTGAGCCTAAACCTTTTCATTGCATAACCCAAACCAAACACCCTTTCACCCACCAAAACCTTTTTCATTTTTAACCCTTTGTTTTAGTAACTAGCTCGGTTTTTCGTATGACTTTTCAAAAAAAAATTGTGTTGATGATGAAGCAAAAGAAAATAAACAAACAAGTTCATCAAAAATAACTTTGTTTGAATAATAGCTTCATCAAAATAAAAGTTACGAAAATAAAAAGTCTCACGAAAACCGACGCTTGTTACGCTTTTTCGCCCTTTCTACTAACCACTAACCCAACCACCTACCTTTAACCCAAGCCTAACCCTTCACCCAAAAAGCCCTCTTGATATTTACAAAGGTATAAAGGTATAAAGTTCAAGTGTGGGGGTATTTGATGTGTGCAAAATGCAACATATAAATTACATCAATTGTGGCATAAAACTAACTCTTTTTTAGTACTAATGTTGGAAAAAGTGTGCTTTTGTCTTCCTTTTGTATTTTCAGGATTAAATGAGCTCAAATGAACAAAAGAAGCAAAAAGAGAGCAAAATCTAACATAAATACAAGAAAAGGAACAAACGTGACATGCCCGACCCCACGACATCATCTTCCCAAGCAAAACAAGAAGACAGAAGACTGAACACGCCCCGTGCTCAGCCAGCACGGGGGCGTGCCCAAGTGTCAGCAGAAAAGACAAAGTGGTAGAAGCTTCTATTGCCCACCACGGGGCCGTGCTCAGCGGACACGGGGCCGTGGTCAACTATAAGATTCGCAGAATCCAGGCAAATCTTCATAGTACAGATATGCTTCTGCACACGGGGTCATGCTCAGCGGACACGGGGGCGTGGTCAACTAATAAAGACAAGCTGCATTAAATGAAGAAAGAGAGGATGTGGACACGGGGCCGTGCCCACTGGACACGGGGCCATGCCCGAGCTTCTGTTCAGCCTATAAATAGGAGTGCTTGGCTCAAGCTCAAACCATCCCTTGGCACACCACCTCTCTCACACTTCACCCACCACCCACCACCACCATAACACCATCATCCACCACCATCATCCATCATAGAGTGTGTGAGTCGTCTCGGGATCCAAGATTGATCGTAAGAGTTCTTGACAATCAAGGCCATGTTTGCCTAAGTCTCTTACATCACTTGGTGAAGACAAGTGTCTAGTGTAATACTTTTTATTTCTAATCTTTTCGCACTTTTTACTTGGTTTTGTATTAATGACTTTAATAACTAGTTTCTTATGTTGAAGGTGATTCTTCCTTATCATTTGTCCGTGGTGTCTTGACATTATTTTACTGTCTATATAAAATAAAAGATTTTCACCATTCATATCTCCACGGTCTATATGGAGGTATGTTGGCTACCTGGTCGGGAGTTAAGGGAACGGTTTGGTAAGAGTCTTGCCGTTGTTCAGCGTTTAGAGATCCTGCAAGGGACCTGGGTCAAATTTAGTAGGACCTCCTTCAATACTTAACGGTATTGGATGGCGGGGGTCCAAACTCTTTGATCCCCTCATAAGTTAAACTACTATTAATACTATAACACGGCTATTTAGGACTGTATCCCTGCTGACTCAGACTACTTAGTCGAGGGTAACGTCACCTTTAAAAGAGGGGCCTACCATAATTTTCATTAATCACTTAATTAATTATCTTTCAATAATCCGACCCTTTAGGATTGTATCCTTGCTGACTCAAACTACTGGGTTGAGGGTAACGTCACCTCCAAAAGAGGCGCCTACTACAATAACTAAGATAATCTCTTAAATAAGTGCAAAAGTGCGGAAATAATCAAAGGTTACACTAAGCACGAGTCGGAGCCAAGTGATTCATCTTGTCTATCTGTTTTTACTTTTATTTTTTATTTTCAGCATTTTAGTTAGTTTTTATTTTTCTTAGTTTAAAAACATTTTTCTAAATTTTTGATTTGATTAGACGTTGAGGAAAAACCGGTACTAAAAGCTCTTGTGTCCTTGGAGACCTCGGTATCTTACCAACACTATACTACGCTCACGATGGGTGCACTTGCCCATATGTATGTTTAGTGTTAGTAAATATCGTGTTTTATAAATTTAAAACTTGGATAAAAAGTGTTAAAAGGGGCTTAATAAATACATTAAAAACTAACGACACTTCACATGCATCAGAGCACCAGGTCACCTACATCTCGGGACTTTTTCTAGACGGTGCTCTATCCTGGTGGAATCTCCAAGTTCAGACCTTGGGAGAAGAAGCTGCTTATGCCATGACATGGGAAGAAATGAAGGAGCTCATGCGCAAGAAGTACTGCTCAAGGGCTGAGATTCAAAAGTTGGAAACTGAGTTCTGGAACCTCAAAATGGATGGTCCGAAGATTGCTGAATACTTGCAGAGGTTTCACGACTTGTCTCGCGTTGTGTCATACATGGTTGATCCGGAATTCAAGCGCATCGAGCGTTTTATTTGGGGATTGGCACCCCAAATCATGAGTATGGTGACAACATCGAAGCCTGCCACAATCACTAAGGCGATTGATCTGAGTGTAGCATTAACTGAAGAGGCAATCAGGTTGAACAAGTTTTCGATCTCTGACCAGAAGAAGAAAGAGACTCACGTTGAGTCATCTGGTGATAACAAAAGGAAGTTCTCAAACTTCAAAAAGGGTACCAGCAGTGCTAATAAGAAGGAATAGGCAAACGCACCAGCCAAGGTCAAAACTGGTGCTGAAAACAAAGGAAAAGGGTATATGGGCACCTTGCCCAAATGTGATGCGTGTCAGTTGCATCACAATGGACGACGCCGAGCTGAAAATGCGAGTCTTGTGGAAAAGTTTGTCATTCGAAGGAGACGTGCTGGGTTGGTACTGGTCGTGGTGGCCAGAGAGGTTATGTCAATAATAACCGTGGTGGAAATAGGTATGGAAACCGCCCTCAAGGAGGAAATGACGATAATGGTAATCGTGATAGTTTTGGGAATCAAGTTGGCAGTGGAAACCGTGGAACAAACAACAATCAAGGTGGTAATGGGAATGGAAATGGTCGAGGACCAGGATGTTTTAACTGTGGAGATGTGGGGCATTTCAAGAGAGAGTGCCCAAAGCTCAATCAAGCTCAAGGAAGGCTTTTCAACATCGGAGCTAGGGAAGCTCGCCAGGATCCGAACGTAGTCACAGGTACGTTCCCTATCAACCAACGCTTTGCATCTATACTGTTAGATACTGGTGCCTATTAGCGAATGAGGTCATTAGAGGTTGCGTGATAGAACTGGGAGAACATGAGTTTTCGCTTGATCTTCTGCCAGTCAAGTTGGGAAGCTTCGACGTGGTAGTTGGAATGGATTGGTTGTCAAGCAACCGAGCAGAAATCGTATGTCACGAAAAGGTCATTCGCATTCCGATGGTGAATGGAGAGACAATTGTAGTGCATGGAGAAAAGCACGATACGCCTCTAAGGATTATCAGTTGTTTGAAGGCTCGAAAGTGTTTGCAGAAAGGATGTGTTGCCTTCTTGGTACACATTGTGGACAAGGAAGTCGCTGAGCCAAAATTGGAAGATATCCCAGTTGTTAGGGAATATCCTGAAGTCTTCCCCGAAGACTTGCCAGGATTGCCGCCGAAGCGACAAGTCGAATTCCACATTGACTTAGATCCAGGCGCCGCACCCGTAGCTAAGGCACCCTATCGACTTGCACCTTCAGAAATGCAGGAGTTGTCGACACAACTTCCGGAGCTTTTGGACAAGGGATTTATCAGGCCAAGCTTCTCGCCTTGGGAACTCCAGTGCTGTTTGTTAAGAAGAAGGACGGTAGTTTCCGCATGTGTATCGACTACCGCGAGCTGAATAAGTTAACCATTAAGAATCGGTATCCTTTGCCAAGGATTGATGACCTGTTCGATCAACTACAAGGTTCGAGTTTTTACTCCAAGATCGATCTTCGATCAGGTTATCACCAGTTGAGAATACAAGAGGAAAGTATTCAAAAGATTGCCTTCAGAACTCAATATGGACATTACGAGTTCCTAGTTATGCCGTTTGGTTTGACAAACGCGCCGGCAGTGTTTATGGATCTGATGAATAGAGTCTGCAAGCCATATCTCGATAAATTTGTGATTGTGTTTATCGATGATATTTTGATTTATTCAAAGACGAAGGAGGAACATGAGCAACATCTAAGAGCTATATTAGAGCTGCTCAAGAAAGAGAAATTGTACGCAAAGTTCTGAAAGTGCGAGTTCTGGTTGCATGAAGTTCAGTTCCTTGGTCACGTGGTTAACGAAGATAGAATTCATGTGGATCCCACAAAGATCGAGGCGATCAAGAATTGGGAGACTCCAAAGACGCCAACCGAGATCCGTTAGTTTCTAGGTTTGGATGGGTATTATCGCAGATTTATTGAGGATTTTTCGAAAATCACTCAACCTTTGACCTCCCTTACTCAAAAGGACAAGAAGTACGAATGGGGAGATAAGCAAGAAGAATCTTTTTAGTTGTTGAAGAACAAGCTTTGCGATGCACCGATCCTATCCCTACCCGAAGGCACCGACGACTTCGTGGTATATTGCGACGCCTCGCATCAAGGTTTAGGCTGCGTGCTGATGCAGCGACAGAAGGTTATAGCTTATGCGTCACGCCAGTTGAAGGTTCATGAGAAAAATTACACCACGCATGATTTGGAATTAGGCGCGGTGGTGTTTGCATTGAAGATCTGGCGACATTACTTGTATGGTACCCGCTGTACGATCTTTACTGATCACAAGAGTTTACAGCATATATTCGATCAGAAAGAGCTTAATATGAGACAGCGCCGATGGGTGGAGCTGTTGAACGATTATGATTGTGAGATTAAGTATCACCCAGGGAAGGCGAATGTGGTAGTAGACGCCTTAAGTCGGAAAGAAAGGATCAAGCCCATAAGGGTTAGGGCTTTGGAAATGATTATTCGAACGGACCTCTCATTGCGCATTCGTGCTGCGCAGAGAGAAGCTCTTAAAAAGGAAAATCTTGTGAATGAATATCTCTGTGGGATGGAGAAACAGTTAGTACCCAATCAGGAAGGAACGTTGTGCTTCATGGGAAGAATTTGGGTACCCCTCTTTGGTGGTCTCAGAGAAGTAATTTTCGATGAAGCTCACAAATCACGGTACTCGATCCATCCAGGATCGGATAAGATGTACCAAGATTTAAAGGATTTCTACTGGTGGCCGAGATTGAAAGGCGATGTGGCAACGTATGTTGGCAAATGTTTGACTTGTGCCAAGGTAAAGGCCGAATATCAGAAGCCTTCAGGTCTTCTGCAACAACCGGAAATACCCATGTGGAAATGGGAGCAGATTTCAATGGATTTTATAACGAAGTTACCAAAGACACCCAGAGGTCATGATACGATTTGGGTAATCGTAGACCGTCTGACGAAATCTGCACACTTCTTGCCAATCAAGGAAAAAGATAACACTGGTAAGCTTGCTGAGTTGTACCTCAGAGAGATAGTTGCATGACATGGAGTGCCTCTCTCGATTATCTCTGATAGAGACGGAAGATTTGTGTCAAGGATTTGGCAATCCTTCCAAGAAGCCTTTGGTTCTCAGTTGAATCTGAGTACTGCTTTTCACCCACAGACAGACGGCCAGAGCGAACGGACAATTCAAACGCTAGAAGACATGTTGCAAGCTTGCGTAATGGATTTGGGTGGCAGTTGGGACACCCATCTACCTTTGGTTGAATTCTCATACAACAACAGTTACCATGCAAGCATTCAAGCTGCACCGTTTGAAGCTCTCTATGGACGCAAGTGTCGATCACCGTTATGTTGGGCAGATGCGGGTGATAGACAGCTTGTTGGTCCCGAATTAATTCAAGAGACGGCAGACAAGATTATGCAGGTCCGAGAGCGCATCAAGGCGGCTCGTGATCGACAAAAGAGCTATGCGTACCAAAGAAGGAAACCTTTGGAGTTTCAAGTGGGAGATATGGTTTTATTAAAGGTTTCACCTTGGAAGGGTGTAGCACGCTTTGGGAAGCGTGGGAAGTTGAACCTAAGATACATTGGACCATTCAAAATCCTGGAAAGGATTGGTCTTGTAGCTTACAAGTTGGATCTACCCGTAGAACTGAATGGAGTTCATGATACATTTCATGTATCTAATCTGAAAAAGAGTCCAACTCAAGAAACAGTTGTCATTCCTGCCGATGAAGTCCACATTGACAACACACTCCACTTTACTGATGAACCTGTTGAGGTTACTGACTGGAAGGTTAACAAGACCCGCAGGAGTAGTGTTAAACTCGTCAAGGTTCATTGGAATGCGTGTCACGGCCCAGAATTCACTTGGGAGCGTGAGGCTCGCATGAAAGCGAAATACCCACATTTGTTCCCCAACTCCCCTGCAGCTAGTAGCAGAGCCTAAAATTTCGGGACGAAATTTTCTTAACAGGGGGAGAATGTGACAACCGTAAAAAAATATAGGTATCCGTACAATTTAATTAACCATGATTAGTGCTTAATGACTGTGCTAAATTACAAATGACTACTTTCTGATTTCTATATCATACTTACATGTGCATCACATTTCATACTGTCACATCATCTTTACATACAAACTCTTAGTGACATAAACGATGCACAAAGCACAGTTAGCACAGTTAGCGGGTAACTCAGAAAAATGCTGACGATGTCAGTACATAGACAACCAATGTTTTGAGACCCTGTATGGGCCAGAGATAAGGTACTACACTAGTATGGTGTGTAGGGAAGTGAGGATCACAAAACTGCCTCACTAGGTGATAGTTTAAGTGCCGGAAAGTGCCTAAAACCCACTTAAATTGATGAATTCAGCACATTTCAGCAAAATTCAGCATTTTAACAAGCTTGTTACATGCAAAAAATATGACAAAATTGTCCTGAATGCTTTCCTAGGTGTCGGGAATTAAAAGTGTCGCAAAAGGGTACATAAAGATCACTAAACGGAATAGTTTGACACTTTAACGAACCGGTATCTAACCGAATAACCGGACACTACCCGAAACACCAAAATTATACTAGAAGCATTGTTTTAATGTTTCTGAGCTAGTTATGATCCCCGAACACCCTAACACACTATATAACATCTAATACACATGAACACTAACTAATACACTTAGAATCCTAACTAATCATCTAACTAACCATTAAACACCAACTAAATACCCCCCCCCCCTAAGTGGACGGTCACTTATGTGACCCCACCATAATCTTCTCAAGATCTTGCTAAATCCTCTCTTGATCTTCCTTAGATTGCATGAAGATTGTGTAGTGTACTTAATGAACATATGAACCATTGGGTAATAGCATTAGATGGTTATAAGAGGACATGAAACTCATCATTCTCACACCACACTACACACCACAACTTTCTCCCTCTCCTCCCTTCTTCTTCTCGGCCGAACCCCAACCACACCACCATCATCATCTTTTGTTCATTCCAAGCTGTACTCAAGGTGTAAGGAGCCATACAAAGAAGTTTGGTGGTTTTGGATCTTGAAGGACCTCACCCGATTGCTTTTATCCAACACTTTTGTCATCACCATCATCTTGTGTTCTTCCCTAGCCTTGTGCTAGTAGTAAGGCCCTCATAACCCTTTGTTACTTCATATTTGATGGTTAAAAGATGTTGTACATTGTTAATCTTGATGAACACTAAAGAACATAATCTTGAAACATGAACATAAGCTTAATAACATATGAAATTATGTTGATTTGTGTTTGTTTGCTTCTTGATGATTGATGATTTTTTAGTGATGTTAGACATCATAAGAAACCTACTAGATTGTGATTAAGCACATGATCTAGTAAGTTAAGGTGGTGATCTTGTGAAAGACCAAGATCATCATGCTTATTGTTTTCATGAACTTGAAAAATTAAAATGATTTTTGTGAATGATGTAGTAAGTAACATGTTTACTAGACATAAATGTGGATGATTACAAAAATAGTTTTCCAAAGAAACCAAGTTAAATAACAAAGATTTACATAAACCTTGTTTTTAAAGAAACTAACCATGTTTCTAGTGGTGAAACAAGTGTAAGAATACATTGTTTACAAGAAAAATTCAAAAGAATGATTTTTGGAAAAATCATCTAGTAAGTTGTAAACACCCAAATTCTTTAAGAATGAGATTTTTAAAGAAATAAACACACTTTAAAGGGTAACTAAACCTACTAAACACACTACCAAGTTACTACAAGTTTTTATGAAAGTTCAAGTTCATGATTATTTCGCAGATAGCAATACTTTGGCACTTGGTAAGTATAAGTTGTTTAAGATTGATTGTTGATTGTTTGTGATGATTTTGAAAAGAAAATGATATGCTTTGATAGCATGGACACCTCCATTTTTAGGGGAAACTATGGCAAAATTTTCTAAAAATTTAAACACTTAGAAAAATATTTTCTAAACAAATATTTACAAGTATGTTTAAACTATGGTTTTCAACATAAACTTTGCCATAGATTTTGTTACAAAAATACAAGTATTGGAGGATGGTTTTTGTAAATAAAATTAACTGAATATGTATTTGAAAGATATATATTTAGAAGACACATTGTGTGTGATTATTTGTATACGTTGTGTATTAGTTATATTATTTTAGGATTTAAAGTAATATAACTTAACAAAATACCAAGAATTTACAATCCAAAATAATACCAAAAATCACAAGGAATAAATATGTAAGTTTCACGCTTAATATTGTGAAACCGAACGCAAGAACGTAACTTACAAAATATTCCGGAAAATACCGTTATAAATACATTTTTGGTAAATGATATTTTGGATGCAAGAAATGAAAATATGATTTTTTTTTAAATATTACAAAGTTATATCATATTTTTTACAAGGAGAAAATATATTGTTTTTGGAAGTAAAAATATATTTTCTTAGTATATTTAGAAGATATATGATTTTTGGGAAAAATATATATTTTCTTGAAATTCATTATTTTTGGACAAAATAAGTTTAAATATATTTTCTAAGTTAGACTTAAAAAATATATTATTTTGGAGCTACGAATACAAGAATGCGAATATACATGTATGAGATACCCCCATCATTGGGAAGGAAATACGGAAATAAATACTTGAGAAGTATTATTACAAAAATATTGTTTAAACAATTATTCCAAAATTAAATATAATTTAAAGTTAAAATCATTATTATTTTAACAAGGAATTATAACTTGGAATAATATTGGAGACATAAAAGAAACGTAACTCAAAAACGTAAATACTAAGGCAAGGCATGACCCGTTCGTCTAATAGACCCTAGTACATTGTAGGGAGTCATGTTTGCTGAGGAGATTTGGGTTACGAGTATTGAAGACGCAAAACTGTGAGTTCATGTCCCCCTTTTCTTTTAACTGTTTTCAGTTTTATAACTTCGGGGGAAAAATACATGTTACCATTGTTTACAAACATTTTATACATGGTATGGTTAGCTAAGGAGGGTTACTGCTTGATCATGTGAAAGGTGGGTACAACACTTAAGGCCATTAATCCTCGTCGTAGGATCGAGGGACATGAGTGATAGATCTATTTGGGTGTAGTGAGCCTACACCCATGAGGACCAGGGTGGCCCATGTGGTGACTATGTCCACATACTAATGCCGAGGCAAAATTCCGCTAGGTTTGAGTTTTCCTGCACCATTTCACACATGCCATTGGCCTTGCAAACCATTGGTGATCTATTTTTCCTTATTGCTACATACCAGGGACATACCTACATACAGACATACTTTAAAGGTTTATTCATACACAAACACATGAACTCGCTCAACTTTTGTTGATGTTTTCAAATTACATGTATTTCAGGGAACTAAGTGGATCTGGCAGGTGTTTGCATGTTCAAGCTGCGTCATAAATAAAAGATGTCATCCAAGTCTTTAGGGTTTAGGAGATGTATCTTACTCCTGGACGAGATACATGGTCCTAAGCTCGGGTTTGTATAAGTTCTTTTGTCGAGTCTTTGTGAACTCATTAAATCATGTTGTGGTTTGTAATCTTGAATTTGGTGTCGATGTTTCAAACAAGTATGTTATGTTATTTTCAAACTTAATTAATGGATGAACATCTTATGGTTTTTATCATATAGCGTTGTTATGATTGAATGCTGTGGTATTAAGAAAGTCACACCAATAATCACGCTTCCACAAAAGTCAGGGTGTGACAATCAAGTGTTAGAAAAGTTGGCCAAAAGAAAACCAGTATTGAAATGCCACACTAACCTGGAGAGAATTTATACAGGGTGCGTAGCCTGCTTTGCTTCCCTATCACAGGGACTCCCTCAGCCTCTTGAGCTGCCTTGACGCTCGCACCAGTCCCTTCTCTAATTCTCTTCTGACTCACTAACTTGAGAGCGGGTTCTTCCTCGCGCTCTTCTTCATCCTCTTCATCCAGCGCGATTGAAGAGGGAGTAGCACCAGCATCTGGGTTCTTTGACCCTGCGCTCCCAGAACTCTTTAAACCAGCAGCGCTGGTCTTCTTCCCACCTATACGGGACAAACCCTCAAGTGAGTCACTCGCAACAACATAGTCTTCCAGGTTACTCTGCCAAAATCGAATAGTACCTTTATCAGAGGCACCAGCAGTCGCGCGGCTACTCCCGCCCTTCTTGCTGGTCACTTCAGCATCTATGGTTATTACATTCTTCTTCTTCTAGCTCGGTTTCTTTTTTTCCTCAGGATCTATGCCAAGGTCACGCAACACACCTGCAAAGATGTTAGACCAGGAACTTAGCTCCCCATTTGATGACCCTACAGACTCCTTGCTGGAAAGATAGAGAATCTCTTTCCCAGCGGAAGTCACGGTACGCAAGGTCCTGGGATTGGGTAGGTGCGCACCTTCGGTTGCAGTAGAAGGATTGGCAAAGGCCCCAGGAAGAGGATAAAGGAAATGACCCTTGATCTGCTCATACCAGTATTGCTCCCCTGATTCCAGTGGGCGCACACCCATTGATCCACCAAAGGTGGGGAAAGCAGCTTGGTACAGATGCGTTTCTGCAACCAATTTCAACAGTTAAGCGCAGAAAGATAACTAAGGAAGATGAACTAGAGAAACAACATGCCTCTATCTTCAAACTTCAGGATAGGAACTTCGTTGCTAGTCTCCGGCCACGTGTCACTCATTTGCGCCGTGACCGGTACGTTTTCTCCAAAAATCCAATTCGACGTCGCAGTAGGCTTAAATACCAATCGGCATGCTTGGGGATAGCAAGTTCTTCCTTCTCAATTGTATCTGATGAAGAAGAACTTCTTCTTCCAGTCATGGAAACTCTTGGGAGGGTTCAGAAGAATCTTCTTAGCAGAACCTCGGTTTCTAAAGGAGTAAAACCCTATGTTCCTAATCAGCTGGTAAAACACCCGAAATTTCTCAACTGTGGGTTCTATCTCGTGACTTCGGCATAGGAACTCGAAGTGTCTCACCCTCACCATACCGGGTGGACTCAGTTGAGTCATATGAAAGCCATAATAATGGAGGATATGTGCCATGAACTCCGTCGCCGGTAGCCTGAAATTACCCTGAAGAAAAAAGTCTTCGAAGAGGGTAATATACTCCGGCGGTGCATCAACGGCTGTTTGGCCTTGACTGGGATATCGTGCATCCCATTCCGGTGGAAACCCAAAGCCTCTGCTTATTTGCTCAAATAACCCCTGATCCCACCTGAGAACAGGGAGAGGCCCCATGATCTCCACTTACCTGCTGATGGCAGAGGGACAACAGGGCCGACAACAGGGACACGTGGCTCCAATCATGGTGCGCCAGCACCGGAGATCTTCTAGAAAGCACTAACGGTCGATACCAGTGAGACAAGAAGGATATTCCTTGTTTGTCGCCTTCCGGCCCAAGGCCCATCAGCCCATCTCTTCTTACACCTCTCCGGCTATAAATAGAGACCTTCATGCACAGGTTAAACATTCTACCCTCTCCTCTCTCACTCTTAACACACACTTATTTCCTCAAAGCAGATACTTATTCTCACGCCGGAGTCTGGTTAAGAGGGAAACCCCCATATTCCCCTATTAACGAGCTAACGTTGTTCTGTTTTGCAGGAAGATCGGATCATTACGGAGCTCAGGAAAGTTAAAGAAGATTAACCCTCATGTTTGAAACATAAACCAAACTAATTAACCCTAAAATTAGTTCCGTGTTTCTTCATTCACCTACACAAAAAACATATTACAATGACTACACAATGATGAATTATATATATATATATATATTGTTGACGAAGGACGATGAATAGTAACTTTATTTTTATAATAATATATAGCTTTTTATTATTTTTTCTATTTATTATATTATAATAGTTTATTATTATATTTACTTTTAATAACATCCTTTTATTTTTTTTCCTTTTTTAAAACCATATATTTCCTTCACCATTTTCTTTAATAATTTTTTTCTTTTTTTAAAACATGTATTAATTTATCGATTAATTTGATACTTCTTCATTTATAACTTTTTTTCTAAAAACTTAAACACGTAGTTGTTCTTGATTTTTTCCCTAACATTTCGTTATAAGTTTTGTTAAAACGAAGTTGTACTCAAAATAAAGTATTTATTTGGTATCATAAAACGATCCGATGATAAACTAAACCGCTCTAATGGTTTGACTTTCTATATAACATGCTTTATTTTCATATCACGTTTGTTTTACATTATCATTTGCTCGGTTTCGCCGCAACGCACGACGTAAAAAAACTAGTTGACTTTATCTATCAAGCTTTTATCACAAACATACATCAAGTGATTAGATGTTAGTAGTTCTCGTCAAAGCGCAACATAGGGGGGGGGGGGGGTTATGGAAATAAGCTTTGGATGTGTGAATATCATGGTCCTTAAATTATCATTAAATAGTTTCAACTATCAACTATTTTTTAAAAGATTGATATTATTATTCAATTTAGATCATCAATAAATATGCTTCAAATATCAACTAATTTTTTTAAAAACTGATTATAGGATATTTTGTAAAATTATATTATTGATAATTAGCCTGAAAGAATTGATAATTTTTATACGTTTATAACTTTTATATTATTATTAAATACTAAATTCTAATTCTAATTCAAATTATGAATATCAAATGAAATCGACAGACTTTATTAGTACTCTTACTAAATTAAGTTTAATATATTTCAATTACAACTAATTTTCTAATATACTTCAATTACAACTAATTTTCTAATTGTCTGTTATTTTTTCTTTGTGTTAAATACTATGACCACAAATTAGTTGTCATAATTTATTTTCATATATATATATATATATATATATATATGAAAACCACCAGTTATCGCGAAAACTCGAAAACTAACTAAAAAAGCCAAAAAAACATACCAATTTTTTTTTGCATACCAATTTTCGCTATTTAAATTATATAAAAAAAACTTTTTTTCAAAAAAAAAAATTTGTAGTGCACATGTATAATAGTACACATGTGTAATAGGTATTACACATGTGAATTATTACACATGTGCACTACAATTTTTTTTTTAAAAAAAGTCTTTTTTTATATATAAAAAATAGCGATTTAAAAAAAATTGTAAAAAAAAAAAGTTTTGGTGTGATTTTTAGGCTTTTTTTTTAGTTAGTTTCCGAGTTTTCGCAATAAAAGTGGTTTTCATTTGAACCATCCCATATATATATATATATATATAGAGAGAGAGAGAGAGAGTAGGGTTCGCATGGAAAGTGTGTTTTTCCTAGAAAGTCTAGGAAGCGATCTAGTCCATCCGATTGGTGTGTTTAAGGGTTGAGATTAAATCAATGGCAATCTTGTAATATTTGAGTTTAATTAATTGATTGTTTTAAATGAGTATGGGCAATTTTGTCAATGGCCGTGTTTTAAATCAATTAGATAACCGCCCAGTTCCTAAATTCAAGCGATTTTCCCTCTCTCTCTCTCCAAACCCATCTTGGAAGCCCCAATCCCTACCAAAAATAACTACAATCATGGAAGAATATAACTTTAGAAACGATGGAGAGCACCGGATCAAATTAAAACACTTCTCCATCTCCGAGTTCATCATCACCATTCAAATATTGTTCTTATCATCTCCGTTTTCTTGACGATGTGTTTTAACAGCAAGCAGATTCATACAGTTGTGTTTTAGCATTCAGATTCATACAGATGTGTTTTAACAGCAAACAGATTCATACAGTTGTGTTTTAACAGCAAACAGATTCATACAGTTATGTTTTAGCATTCAGATTCATACAGGTGTGTTTTAACAGCAAACAAATTCATACAGTTGTGTTTTAGCATTCAGATTCATACAGATGTGTTTTAACAGCAAACAAATTCATACAAATGTGTTTTAACAGCAAGCAGATTCTTACAGTTGTGTTTTAGCAAGCAGATTCATACAGATGTGTTTTAACAGCAAACAGATTCATACAGTTGTGTTTTAACAGCAAGCAGATTCATACAGATGTGTTTTAACAGCAAGCAGATTCATACAGTTGTGTTTTAGCATTCAGATTCATACAGTTGTGTTTTAGCATCCAGATTCATACAGATGTGTTTTAACAGCAAGCAGATTCATACAGTTGTGTTTTAGCATTCAGATTCATACAGTTGTGTTTTAACAGCAAACAGATTCATACAGTTGTGTTTTAACAGCAAGCAGATTCATACACTTGTGTTTTAGCATTCAGATTCATACAGTTGTGTTTTAACAGCAATCAGATTCATACAGTTGTGTTTTAGCATTCAGATTCATACAGTTGTGTTTTAACAGCAATCAGATTCATACACTGTGTTTTACCATCTTTATATTGTGGGATCTATAAAAAAAATTTGACTTTAGCCCTGTAAACTGTTAAAACACATCACCAAGAACATGCTGATAAATTCCAGTAATCTTCTGAACAATGGAATATGCGATGTAATGTGACATGGAATTTTAGTTAATGAACACATTGACTTCCAGATTTGAATTCGAAAATAATAAAAATTCCGAAAATCATGGAATTTTAGTTAATGAAGATACATTCCAAAAATAAAATTAAAATGTGAAATTACATGATAGCCCTTCTACTTAAAATCCCTCAATGACACATGTCCAATTCTTATTCCTTCCTAGACTTTCTAGGAAAAATAGACTTTCCACCCAACTCCTACTATATATATATATATATATATATATTATTGTGAACACCAGTGAACTAATCATAGCCGTTGATTATCAATACACAAGTGTAAATCAATGGCCATGATTTGATGATGAAAATACACTGGTGTATTTTATGATTTGATGATGTAAATCAATGGTCAGGATTTGTTCATTCAGTTTACAAATACACTAGTGTTCACTCTAGAACCCCATCCTATATATATATATATATATATATATATATATATATATATATATATATATATATATATATAGGGAGAGGATCATGAGAAAACTAGATATAAATGAGAAAACCAAAAAACTAACCAAAAAAACACTAAAAAGGAGGGGGGAGACTTTTAATGAAGGAGGGGGGGGACTTTTAATGAAGGAGGGGTAAAATTGAAAAAAATATATATATAACTTTTCAAACATTTCCCATTTCTCCATACGTTATCATTTTAAAACAAAAATGGCACCATAAGATCACAAATTTTTGTATCTTTCATTCAAGTATATTCGAGCATATTTTTTATGACATAAAAAAAGATTTATGGTGTCGTCTTGTTTTCAATACTACTATTATAGTAGTGCACATGTGCAATATAACATGTACTACAATTGCATTACATGCTTAAAATTAGCTTTTTGAGTCTAGTTTAGCTTTTAGGGTTAGTTTTTTTGGAGGTTTAGGATTAGGATTAGGTTTTTGGGTGTGGGGGGGGTTAGGTTTTTGGGGGGGTGGGGTGGGGGGTTTAGGTTTTTTCGGGTTTACAATTGAATTACATGCTTAAAATTAGCTTTTTGAGTCTAGTTTAGCTTTTAGGGTTAGTTTTTTTGGAGGTTTAGGATTAGGATTAGGTTTTTGGGTGTGGGGGGGAGGGGGTTTAGGTTTTTGGGGGTGGGGGGCTTAGGTTTTTTCGGGTTTATGTTTAGGGTTTAGTTTTAGGTTTTCGGGAGGGTGGGGGGTTTAGGTTTTTTAGGGGTGTCGGGGGGGGGGGGGTGGGTTAAGTGGTTTAAGCTTTATGTATTAGTGCACATGTGCAGTACAACCAAAAAAAAAAAATTTTTTTTTGTTTGAAAATTTTTTTTTAGGCATAAAAACTAGCGATTTTTTTATTAAAAATTGTAAAAGAAAAAAAAAATTGGTATGTTTTTAGGTTTTTTTTAGGCTTTTTTGGTTAGTTTTTTGGTTTTCTCATTTAAACTAGTTTTCTCATGATCCATCCCCTATATATATATATATATAGGGTAGGGATCCTAAGAGAAGTCCACCCTATTTGAGAAACTTGAGAAGCAATCTAGACCTCACATTTTCCCTAAGCAAAAAATACAAAAAAAAAAAAGGTTAGAAAATCCAAATTTTGTTTTTTTTTTTTTTTGGAAAATTCAAACCTTTTTCTTTAAGGTTTTTTTTTATATAATTTTTTTTTTGATTTATACACATGTGTATGTTAGTCTTTTAACTATACATATGTGTATATTGTCAATTATACATATATGTTTAAAATTGAAAAATAAGTGTTATAAACCCTAAACCCTAAAGCTAAACCCTAATGCCAAACCCTAAACCCAAAAGCTAAACCCTAATTCTAAACCCTAAAGCTAAACCCTAATGCTAAACCCTAAAGCTAAAACTAAACCCTAATGCTAACCCTAATGCAAACCCTAAAGCTAAAGCTAAAGCTAAACCCAAAAGCTAAAGATAAACCCTAAAGCTAAACCCTAATGCTAAACCCAAAAGCTAAACCCTAAATACTATTGCTAAAACCTAATGTTAAACCCTAAAGCTAAACCCTAAATACTAAAGCTAAACCCTAAATACTAATGCTAAACCTTAAACCCTAATGCTAAACCCTAAATACTAATGCTAAACCCTAAATAACACTTATTTTTCAATTTTAAACATGTATATACATATATGTATATTTGACAATATACACATATGTATAGTTAAAAGATTAACAATATACACATATGTATAAATCCCAAAAAAAATAAAAAAAAATAAACAAAACCTTAAAGAAAAAACTCCGATTTTTCCAAAAAAAAAATTTGCATTTTTTTTACATTTTTTTGCATTTTTTTTCTTAGGGAAAATGTGTGGTCCAGAATGCTTCTCAAGTTTCTCAATTAGCCTACTACTTCTCATATGATCCTTATCCTATCTCTCTATTATAATAAATCAAACCTTCAAAATCCTACTTGTCAACACCACAAGCCACCATTTTACTCTCTTTCCTACATGGCAATCCCTGGCTTCTCCTATTCCATATGTCATTTTACTGTATTTTTTTTTAAGTTGTGAGAAGATAAAAACAGGCATGAGACAAAAGTCTGAATTTTGACCAGCTCTGTAACTCATCACGTGAGCCCTTTTCAAATTTCAAACTACGAGCCTTTTTCATTTTCTTTCTCTCTCTCCCTCAAAGATGTGGATTTGGATCTGTGGATTCAAAAGGAAAAAGAATCAGAGATGAGAGATGTAGAGATGTGTTGTTGATCTACAATATTAGAGTGGAATCAAAATCCTCATGTTCATCTTCATCTTCATCTTCCGACTTGATACAGAGCCGGTGTGGGATCTGAGTTTGTTCTTCATCTAGGGTTTTGATGATGAGAGCAATTGTGTGATGGGCTTGCCTTTCATCTTTTCACTCCAAACCCTAAACAACTCTCCATCATCTCTCAGGCTCCTTCAACAACGCCGATTTTCTTCAAATGTGAGTTTCTACTTCCAACAATCTTCACCACAACATTTGATTTTGTAATATGCATCTTCTCCGTTCCTTTGTTACACTATTCCTTTATAAACTTTAATGTTCCTTTCAGTTCTTAAGAATCTTTGGTACGATTTAATGTTTTCAACTTCATCGACTGTGATGAACATATCCGGTGATTATGCTTCTGTGCCGTCCGCCGATATGAAGTAAACCTTATCCAAACGCAGATAATAGATATTACAGAGAATGATGTACAGTCGCAGATCTGTTCATCGAAGATTCCATGGTTCGTCTCGTGACCGATCCAAACGCAGATCTGTTAATCGACGGTCAAATTTGGGGTAAGTGCTTACACTCATGTTAATTGTATCCTTGCTAGAGGGAATTTAGGGATTGACCTTCCACCAGAGAGGGAATTTAGGGATTGACACTCAAGTTAATTGTCGGTATGTTCTTGCCCCTGTTAATGTTGTTAAGTTTATCGGCGATTGGTTGCCTGTGCTTTTCGATTTTTTATAAACAAATATCGGATTCAGAAAGATTAACAGAATTATGGTTAATTGGATCATTTATTGTAACTATGGATGCTGGCAATGGAAATCATGGCTTTGTTTTTTGCAAGAATTTTATTTTTCCTAAAACACAAGTTATGTGCCATTAAATAAACTTACATTTTATTTATTTATTTTTTTTAGGGAAAGGGGTTGGAGCTACTGATGTTGCTAATAGAACATTTGCGGGCGATGGGTGAATCTAATGCGCTTGTAAATAGAATCAAAGTAAGAATTTTTCGTTATCCTTTTCTTCGCTACTTTGTTTCCAGTCTTGCAGCAGTTCATCTTATATTTACATGCATGTTTATTTTGCATGAATTGGTTTAGTTCTTAAAAAGGGACACCGCTCTAGCAACAGCTGCTGTTTATGAGTCCATGTTTGCAGCAGAAGATGGTTCCATCCCTACGACTGTCCAGGTGATTTTTATAAATCCTCCATTATAGAAAACAATTCCATTTGATACCAGGTGTCCGTATTACATTTAGTTGCTGGATTTCTGGTTTTAATTTTGATTTTGTCATTAATAGTTGAACTATATAATTTTGTTTTCCCAAATCATTTATGTCACATCTGTTGAACTCCAACGGTACATTGGTATCCGGCTACTTAAAAAACACCGGTTAGTCACATATACTTCCTATTTTTCAAATCTGGAATGAATTAAGTGTCTTGTGGTGGTGGTTTTGGCATCTTGATGTTTTAGAAATTTAGATTTTTGTTTATTTTCTATTCATTGTTAGGCATGTTGATCCATGAAATTTTATATTTATTGCTTCTGTATGAAATGTTTACTGCTTTTACTGGATTCCTTTAGGAAGACAATGGAAATCTCATTGTGGTTTTTCAAGTTCATGAGAGATTATTTTTTCATCTTAAAATGTTATAAAATGATTATCTACAAGGAAATGCATAGTTCTATGGATTCTTGGTTTTAATGGATTTTTAAAGTTTAAAAGGGTATTACATAGAAATCCAGAATCGATGGTGTTGGTTTTAAGAAGTCATGTCTTCTTCATGGACTGGAATTTTGTCATATCAATCCATATTATGATACAATTTTTATGAGTTACAGGGAAGATACAAATAGTCTCAATTGTTTATTCATAAGATTATTTTGGTTTAATAAGCTTCAACTGATTGTTTACTTCAAAAAAAAAGGTGATTGTTGATTAGATATATTATTATTTTGTTTTACGTGGCTAACATGTATTATTATTCCAGTACTACTCACTACATCAAACATTATTCACAATACATATTGTTATTTTTATATATGTGGTTAACATGTATTTTGTAATATATTTCTTATTTTGATTTCAGGTTCAACTAAGTGTTACTCCTAGAAAAGAAGGCATACTAGGAGTAACTGGTGTGAATTGGAAACTATTTTGACTCAATGGGCGCCTCCTACACTTTTGATCCAGACTTGGTAATGGAGAACAATTTAAGTCCTAGAAGTTATAACTGTAAGGTATATGGCCCGTTTACTTATTCCCGGGGTTATTTGGGTCATGTTTGTTTTTTTTAAATCTCTAATGGGTAAATCTATAAAGAAATTTGCTTAAAAGGAAGTAAGTATCAGGTCAAACAAGCCAAAAGTCCCCAATGTGCATCTTTTATACATAAAGCTTTGTTAAGCGTTTCTTTTCAAATAACTTATGCTATTATTGAAGTTATATCTTCTTTTTGTGATGTAATCATATTTCACACTTATTACTTATCCAACGGGTGAATATATGGATTACACGACAAGAGGCGAGTGCCTTAACATTGACATGAAAGCAAATATTTGCTCGGTGAAGTATAGTCCTTGGTATAGCCTTCGTGTGGCAGTAACTTGATGTTACATTTCATATCTTTTTAGTCATTAACAATAAATTTTAAATAAAATTATACACTATTTCAGGTGGGATCTATAGATCATCACATGTATTATCTTTATTTTAAGAAATATAAGCCAAGTGTTACATAATTTCAGCGAACATGGAAATATGTTTAGCTACAATGATGAATTGTGATATGTTATATAAAAAATGACTCCTTAAAGTCTGTTTCTCCACAACATTATCCATTTGAGTTGGCGCTTTAGTGCGGGTTAGTTTTGGTTAGTACATTTACCACATCTGGGTTTGGGATTCATATCTGGGTTGTGTTAATATAGTGTTCAATGTCGGTTTGTGGTAGTGCACAACTGCACATCCTTTTGTGTTTTTTTTTTCCTTCGAGTGGTGCGAGTCTTCTTTTTCCAAGAGGGTGGTTTCCTTACACTCACATGTGGGGATGTATACTAAAATTAGTTCTTTTGATTTATTGGCAATCATCTCAGACTAGACCCTGGCAAAATCCTTAGATTGGTCTTTAAGGTTTGGTCATTCTCATCCATACAATTGGATGGGAGTCATAATCGGGTTATATACATTGAGTGTTAATGTGGTTTGTGGTAGAAAATGTCTTTCGTGTGTTTTTTTAAGTGGTGTGTGTTCTTTTTCTGGTGGGTTGTGTTCTTGTGCTTTCTCGGGTCAAGAAGTAAAGTACACAAATTTCAGTATTTTGAAGCCATTTGTCGTTCACCAAACAGAATACACTTGGAGTTTCATTTCACTAAGAAGTGTCAAAGCACTATATGAACTTCAATTGTGTTTGGTAGCTATATAGACTTTGCTATGAACTTCAACAGGGGCTTCTCTCTCAACTTTTTATTTTTCAAAATAACACTTCAATCAGGTGGCATCATATTTTACACCTGCAAATCAGCTTGGTCTGGGTTTCTGAATGGCAATTTTGTGCTGGAACTGAACATTTAACCATTCACCGCATCTTTCCCCCTGTAAGTACTTGAGAAAGGAGAGCGTTGGATTTAAGATATTTTAGTGATTTTAAGGAGCCTTGCTGCTGAACCTTTCTCACTTGGATTCTTACATGTATTTTTGAAGGGTACACATTCTATGATACTTTTGACTGGTGGGACCTTACTGACCCTTGTAAAAGATTGTTTTAGTGGTTTTGTCATCCAATCTTAAATTTACAATTTGGGATAATCCAGCTTAAATTCATTATCTCAAACAACAGTTATATCCAGCAACGTAATAAAACTAACCTGCTTTGGTCTTGGTTCTACCTATGATAAAGGCAGTTTTAATGTATAATAAAACAATTTTTTTATAAACAAAATGTGTTTGTATAGATTTTCATACCTTCTTACTGATGCTCATCATAAGTTTGCACATGTGTGGTCACTAGCGGATGTTTATTAACATGTTATATGCTACTACTACAAATTGTGTGTGTATATATATCTGTTGGTGCATGCGTCTGTCGACTTCGTCTTGTATCGAGTCTTGTATAGTATTAGATAGATCAGGGTACGCAAAACGAGAAAAGTGTCTAAAATAGGTCAAGAGGTAATTCCGCATGAAATTACATCTTGTAATTCCGTTTGAAATCGTCATGTCCGGTTCAAGCGAAATCACTAATTTCGCTTGTAAGTGATTCCGTTTGAGGATGGTTCAAGCGGAATTAGTTGCCTATATATATATGTGCATTCTGATTTCGTTTGAGTAAGTCTTGAACATTCCGGTTGAGAGCCGAAGTGCTGCCGAAGTGTCTACTCGTTGTAATTCTTTGTCAAATCAATATATAGACAGTTCAAAGTGATATTCTTGCTGAATTGAACTCAATACGTCAGTTTCCGCCATTCGTATTGAGAAAAACTCTTCTGATCGACTCGTTTGGGTCTGAAAACGATCCTACAAGTGGTATCAGAGCTCAGGAGAAAGAGTTCTTACCAATTCAGCTGCAAAATCTGATTTCTACACTTTCTTTTTCAAAATTAACAACTTTTCACGGTTAAAATCGGCTAAATTTCTCACATCTTGTACGCAATTGTGTTTTAATAAATCCTTGAAAGATTTGGACCTTAATTCTATCTAAAATTAGCAAAAATTGTAATTTCGCTTGAAAAACAGCTCGAGTATGATGACATCATCATAATTTCGTTTGAAATTGCACTTGATTCCGCTTCAAACTGCTATTTGGCTTGAGTGATTCCGCTTGAAAGAGGCTAATTTCACTTCAGATGGTAATTCCGTTTAACAGGTTCAATTGAAATTAGGTATTCCGCTTCAAAGTGTTATTCCGTTTGAGTGATTTCGCTTCAGTTGGTAATTCCGTTTGAAAGTTTCAAACGAGAATAGGTGATTTCGTTTGAAAGGGTATTTCGCTTGAAACTGATTCCATTTGAAGAGTCTGTTTTGTGAAAATTTTTGCCGAAACATGGAAGAGGAATTTTATAACGCCTTTGCTACTACCCCGACTACTCCGGCATCTGTTACTCAGAACTTGAATATGGAAAATGAAACGGGCACTATGCAAAAACCTCCTAAGCTCATGAATATCGAGGAGTATAAAGGATGGGAGGAACGATTTGAAAATTGGGTGCAAGCAAATTATTTGGATGCTTGGGAATGTATTGAGACGAAATATGTTAGACCAACAAATGATGACGAAGAGGAAATTACTATCAAAGATATGAGTGTGGATGAGAAAAAGAAATACAAAAACGAAAAGATGATGATCAGTTTATTGCAACAAGCTATTAAAGAGGATATTTTGGTCTTATTGCAACACACTGGAAGTGCATATTCATTATGGAAAGCATTAAGATCCAAGTTCGTTGGAAGTCAAGAAATGATAAAAAACAAAAAATCGCTTTTGAAGAAAGAGTTTGATCTATTTCGTGGTTTGAAAAATGAGAGCACAAAGCAGATCATTGAAAGATACTGCAACTTGTTAGTAAACATGAAGAGAGTAAGCATTACAAAAGACAATGAGGAATTGATTGAAAAATTAGCTGATGCTTTGCCACATGAAACTTGGGGTACCTATCTCATGATGTTGAGGAACAAGAAAGGGTTTAACAATTTAACTTTGAGCAAGTTCATTGAGAAATTAGAAGCTCAGGAGATGGAACAAAGAAAAATTTCAAGAATGAAAGATTTTGATGGTGAACAAGATATTGGTCTTTATTACAAAGCTGGTATTAATGACAAGACCAACATGTCACCAAAGGTTGAAACAGCTTTCAATGCTAAGAGTTCATTGGGAGGTTCTTCTAAAGGATCAAACAGCAAAACGAGTTTTTCGTCATATCCATCATTTGATCCAAATGTGTCAACAACCAAGAATGGTAGAAAGTTACAATGCAACATTGTTTTGAATCTTGAGAATGATCAAGATTATTCTGAAGAAGTTGCAAAAAAGTCACATGTCTTTGTTGGGGACTGTTTTAGAGTCATATGGTAGTTTAGTTGCAGGTCGGATCAGGAATCCAATGCTTACAAAAGAGGATTACGATCAGATTGATGCAGAAGAAATGGAATTGATGGACTTTAAATGGTGTTTGGCAAGTGTGTTGAGGAGAGCTGAGAAGTTTAAACAGATCACAGGAAGAGATGATTTTCGTGATGCATGTGTTTCTAATTTGGGTTTTGATAAATCTAAAGTGACTTGTTTTCGTTGCAGGGAAAAAGGACACTTCAAGAGGGAGTGCACTAATCGCGAAGCAAGTGGAGCTTAAAATCCGTTCAATAACAATGATTACTACCGGAAGGCCATCTATCATCAAGTTGCTCAACAACAACAAGAACCACAAGTGGCTCATGGTAGAAAAACTATAGAGGAGTCTTCAAAGAGAGCATGTTTGGTGAATCAAAATGTTAAAAAATCATCTAATGGTTTCAGTTGGGATAAATATGTTTCAGCTGATAGTAAAGCATGTCTGATAAATCAAGATGATGAAAAGTTACCTGAAGGGTTTAGCTGAGAAGGTTTTAGTTGGGATGATTATTGTCCGGATAAAGATATTTTAAAAGCAAAAGCTTTTGTTGCTCGAATTGAAGAAGATAGTGATGATGATAATGAGTATTATGCAAAACGAATGCAGAAACACTTGAAAATGATGGAGGAAAGTGACAGTGAAGATGAAAAAGCTAAAAAGAAAAAGATTAAAACACCCGTCAGCAGTGATGATGAAGAAGTTCCAGTGATAAAGAGAAAAGTAAAGGAAGTTCCAAAGTTCAAAGTTGATGAAAAAGTTGATGCAAGAAAGATTCCTGTGAATTGTGAAACATGTGAGATCATGAAAAAGAAAACAGCGAATTGATTAACAACATGAACAGATTGAAAGAATCTTACGATGTTCTGAACAAGGCCATGAATCAGTACAATGAGTCAAATAATGAACAAGCAATAGCCATGAAGACACTTCAGGGAGCTTTCATGACAAAGCAGAAAGTTGTCAATAATTACATTGAAAAGTGTGCTGTGTTAGAACAAAAAACTGGAAACACAAAGAATTGAAACAGAAAGAATAAACCGTTTGTTAAAAAGTTATTCATGTACTTCTTATGTTATTGACAGGATTTATCCAACAGTGGAAGGCATGAAAGTGTTTGAAGAAAAAGAAGAATCTGATGAAAAGATTTCTGAGAAGAAGAAAGATACTGAAGTGAATGATTCTGGTAAGAAACAAGGTTTCAGTTACAACCAGTGTCCACCCCCCCTTAAAAATGGATATTCTCCACGAAATCCAAATTCAGAAAGAGTAAAAAAGGCAACCAATTTACAGTGGGAGTCTGAGTCTTCAGAAAACTTGCCAGATAACATCGATATCACTTTTACAACGTCTGACACTGATCATGAGTCTGAGTTAATAAAGAAAGTGATCGATCAGGTGTTAGATAACGATGAAACCGAGGAGTCAAAATCGGAGTCAAACTCAGAGTCAAAGTCTGACAAGTCAAAGTCTACAGTCAAAAAGGACAAAGGGTTTACAATAAAGAGTTTTTGTTATCGAAATCTAATTTGAATGACGAACCAATCAAAGTGGCATATACTTTGAATGATTCTGACAAATTATATTCTGATCAAGAATTTCCAATAAGAGGTGTTAAACCAGAAATGATAAAAAAGGTTTTCAAACTAACAGAAATTAAAATTTCTGAAATAAAAGATGTAAATCTCTCTAAAAACCCTAAACCTTACACCTCAAGAGTTCAACAAAGAGAAAACAAGAAAAAGGGTTACAATTTTGGTTCTGGTTTTCAAAAGAAACCAAACCATAATGGTAATTTCAAAAGAAAAGGTCTTGGTTTTATTCCACCGAAAAATCATAAAAATGAGAAAACTTATAAACCAAAAACTGTGGTAGTTTCAAGAATATCAACAGAAGAGGAAAAGGAGCAGTTGTTCAGGAATCAATCGAATAAAGAATTCCTTGGAAAGAAGCAAGAAGAAATGAAGAAAGATGTTGCTCATAAAAGAGAAACGAGAACTTGTTTTCAATGTAAAACAATTGGTAATATTGCTAGGAATTGTCCAAAGGCAATCCAAGCGAAACAGGGAGTTTATCTTAAACTGAAAGAAAAGATGGTTAAGAATGAACCACCAACTGAACAATTCAAAGTTTTCAAAAATTCGAAGTTTGAAGTTGGTGAATGTTCAAAAAGGTTTTACAAAAGAAAAGCAAATCTTGACAATCACAAGTGGGTTGTTAAGAAATCTGATGATGGTTCTAGAAATGATTCTGATTTATCAAAATCAGAGGAGCTAACTTCGGGTGATGAATCTGATTCCACAAAATCAGATGAGCCACAGGTTATGGGAAAAGGTGAAAAATCAATGCCGATAGTGGATGATGTGAATTTTCCACCACTTCGGGCTGAAAATTTTAAGAAGAAAATTGGTAAAGTTGAAATTTCAAACCAATTTTATTCTGATAAAAAGGTTTTTGATGTTGAAAAGGCCTTTAACCCCAAAGTGAAACATATTTTTGGAAAAATGGTTGACGGAAAAGTCAAAGGGGTGAAGGAGTTTTATGAGAAAAATTGAAGAAACCAGGTAAGAGTGTTTCATCTCAGGTTTGTGAATGGGATGGAACCTATTATGATAAGTGAACAATATGACTTGCCGGAGCTCCCAGGTTGGTAAGTGAGGAGCAGGAATCGGCATCTATCTTGAGAAATTCACGAAAAGTGATTTCGATTTACAAGTGGTAAATCAGGGACATTAAGTTGTACTTGATTTTCTACAGTTGATATTTGTTGATTGAATTTAAAATTGTTATATTTTTAAATTGGTTAAAGAAGAACAAGGTGATGAAGTGATCCCCTAATCTACAAGTGGTAAAATCAACAAATCTTATTTTTCGGAAAAACCATTTGATTAAAACAAACTTAAGTGTTTTGAAATCATAATGGGAAAATAGTTTGTTGTGAGGGGGAGTTCTGATTGTTTATGCCAAGTGGATGGCGATTTGTAGCATTTCGATATCAGTTGTCACTTTACTGTGTACAGTTTGTTTTTCAAATTTCCTTTAAATGATTTTGAATTTTAGGGGGAGTAAGAATTTTCAGAAAATCCAAAAACATGAGAAAATTTGAAAAAAGGCAAAAACATGATAAAATGAAAACGAGTTTTGTTGTACAAAAGAGGAAATGATAGTACATCAGTTGTAACAACTCTCACCAAAACTATTATTTATTATTATATTTAGTTCAATAGGAAACCCTAATTGAAACACCCAAGTGATTCTGCACAAACCCTGAAATTTTCAGAACAATCAAAATCAGGATCAGGGCCCCTAAAACTCAGGGGGGGGGTAAACCCTAGTTACGATTATCCACATAACTATCTGTCAAAATCGAATTTTATGAAACTGTCAAGTCAGCAAGGCTCGTTGAGGATGTGGCTACCCTATGGTAAATAGGGACCCCTCGCACCACGCGACGCCCAGAGGGGTACCCCTCGCGTCACGCGAGGGGGGTCAAAATTCATGTATAAATAGTAGAGACTAGGACTTGATTTTAGGCATTGAAACGATGAAGAAATTCATTATATCCACTGAGATATCGTAGAAACCATTCTAAAACACACACAATTCATAAATCGCTGCCGCAAAACAGGGTAATAACTCGATCGCTATTACGATTCAATGTCCGATCGATTAAACTATCCAATGGATGTTTAAGTGCTGCCCACATTAGGGTTATGCTTTGTCATTCGTCGTTAATTCGATGGATGTTTAAGTATCGCACTTTGTCATTCGTTGTGAAGGTTGATCTCGTGAGTTATCGTAAATGTTGTATTGATTACTAACCTAGTTTTGTGTGCATTGTTATTTAAATTAGGTTAACAAGGCTAATCAGTAGACTAGACTCTGTCCGTGTTAAATCTGCAATGTGAGTCATTCTCTTTTTATCAAAGTGCTTTATAAATTCTTAAATGTCTTCAATGTTATAATTACGGGGATTAAGTCTTTGTAATCACCAAGTTACAGCCGGTATGTGGGGTTTTGTATACATTACTTGATAATCTTCACCATTGGGGCAGCCAAGGGGTGATATGACCATAGTCACAGACACCATTGGACAATGGGAGGGCCAATGGGTCGAGTGACAAAATACCGTGGGTAGTTGGTTTGATATCAGAAACATTGTAATCGCTCTTAATACTGTAAATTATAACAAACATGTCATTTTAGTAAATAGAATGATTCACCAGTATTTCCCGCTAACAAAACCATTTTCAAACATGTTTCAGATGATCTGTTGTGATTCAGGAAAAGTGCTGTGGAGCACTGCAAGCTTAAGAAAGTGGCTCATTATAAAATAAAGAAATATGTTTTGTAAAATAAAGATTTCTCCGTAAAATCATATGATTGTAAATTACCGGGGTTTTATCCCGAGTTGTGAAATAAAATAATCGGGAAAAGTTTAGCTTTAAAAAGATCCTGATGATAAACTTCCGCTGTTAAACTCAATAAAATACCACGGGATTTTCTGTCCCACGGCTCCTGAAACGGGTCAAACCGGGTCGGGGGCCGTGACAGAAAAAGGTGGTATCAGAGCCACTGAGTTAAGCTAATTAAGTATTTAGAAATACTTAATTTTTTCCTAATTACCATTATGTGATTATGTGTTTTATTAACTGACTATTTGTTAGTTACTGTATGGGTAAGCAAAAGCTTTCAAACATCTATCTTAAATTAGATAGGTCATCAAATGAGAAGGGAAGTTCCTCCCAAACTCCTGAAGAATGAATATTTGTTCGAAAAGCCCAATACGAGGAACCACTTTCTCCTGATAAAAGAAGTATGATTATTAGAAAAAGTCAGGAGAAATTAAAGAAATCCCGAGAAAAGAAAATTAAACAGGAAACCCAGGAATTAATCAGTAAAGCACCATGGGAAGACAAGTTAGATGAAAAATGGGCAGATCTTTATATCCTAGCCACTGTAGCAGTAAATGCTAATTTTTAGAATACCATGACTCCGTATTAGCAACTTACAAGCCAGAAATATCATCTAGTAAATAAATAAAATTACAATAAAATTTAGTATTTTTAAATTGTCAATTTTCCTTTGTATTAAATTAGTCACAGAATATGCAATAATATTTGAGGTTTATCTGTAAAATTTGTTATAAAATTTTAATTTATTATTTTACATATATGTTAAACAGCATGAATGAGTTATCTGGAGCCCTAGAGAATCTCAACCTTTACCCTGTAAACATAGAAGTTTCTAAAGAGTTTACTGGGTACTTTCCTGATGTGAAACAACCTATAGAATTCAACGCTCCACCTCTGGAAAAGCCAAAACCTAAGAAAAGAAAAAGATTCATATGGGGGAGGCGTGTACATAAGAGAAAGCCCGCTAAGAGACTTCCTAAAATAAACAATCCCTTAGAAAAAGGAAAAAGAATTGAAACCGGGGAAAATTCTAGATAGCAGGAATTGGAGATTGAAGTCGGGGAAGATTCTAGGCAAACGGGAATACAGTTTGATGAATATTCTAAGCAAATAGAAATGGAGGTTGGAGAAGGTTCTAGACAAACCCAGATGAAAATTGGAGAAAGCTCTAAACAAACCCAGGAAATGACATTTCAGGAGGAAATAGATTTTATATTGACAAGCTGTGATACTATTAAGCCTGTCAATGAAAATGTTTTTACTCATCCTATTGAAACCCATATTCCAATGAACTTAGAACCAGCAATCCCAGAACCAATAATCCACATCCAACCTTTAGGAATGGATGAGTGGTGGACTAATGATTGGCAATTCCAAAATCTTATCAACAGTCCCTATACGTTTTTCCCTCAGTTCGATCCAGAACCTCTACCAAATCCACCGATGAGTAACGAGAATATGGGTGAACTCCGCCATTTTGGTGAAGAACTGATGGATGCTGGGAATAGGATCCGAGAGATAGGAAGACAAATTTCATGGAAATATGATGAGAGGGAACATCGTTATTAAAGATGCAAGTTGACGAAGGAGAAATGGGTTATAAGTCTGTGTTTGTATAATAACAATAATATTAATAAAAATCAGTATGTGTAAAATAAACAATAAAACGGTTGTATATAAAAGCATGATATAATCTATAAAACAAATGAAAATTTAGAAAATTTACAATTTTGATTATATATTTGTTTATATGATTATGTGCGATTAATTATATTGGATTGTTTCTTATTTTATACTAATTATTTAAATTATCAGATGGCAAACATTGGTAATGAACCAGTAAATGAAGTAAATCAATCTGAGCAAAATCAGGAAGAGCAATTGTTAAATAGGCAAGATATCGAGGATATCGTAGCTCAAGGAATAGCCAATGCTATTCCAGCAATCGTTGCTGCTGTCCAGAAACCTGTTAAACCTCAATCAATCATTCCTAGTAAACGTACACAAGGAGACAACTTTAGTAATAGTATAAACGGAGGCGGTAATCATATTAATAACAATAATGATCTGCAAGCCCCAATTTTCAAGAAAATGAAAGCTGCAACACCTGGTTGCACTTACAAAGAATTTCTTGCCTATAAACCAGCTGAGTTTGCAAGTAACGAAGGGGCTATTGCAGCATTACGTTGGTTAGAGAAAACTGAGGCAGTGATCACTATAAGTAAATGTGCTGATGAAGATCAAGTTATGTATGCGTCAAATCTTTTTAAAGAAGGGGCACTAGAATGGTGGAATACAGTGTTACAAGCTAAAAGAAGGATCGAGGCATATGCCATGAAATGGGAAGAATTTAAGAATCTTGTAGAAAGAAAATTATGTCCCAAGTATGAAAAAGATCAGATGGCAAATAAGTTCCTAAACCATCGGATGGTGAATGTGGACTGTCGGGGATATACTTCGACATTCTTCGAATATGCTAGAGTGGTACCAACACTGGCTTCGCCAGAACCGGTACTCATTTCTCGCTATATTTGGGGATTAATTAGTGAAATCCATAATATCGTTAAAGCTGCGAGACCTCGCACTATTGACGATGCGGTAGAATTAGCTAACACCCTCACTGACGAACTGGTACGCACAAGAGATGAAAACAAGAAGAAGGAATTGGTTCAGAAAATTACCCAAGGATTTCGCGTGGGTAATAGCAATAACTTCAAGAAAAGAGGAACAGGGCAATCCTCAAATCCGCCTTTCTGCAGGAATTGCAAAAGGAAACATTATGGAAGATGTAATGTAACCTGCAACTTTTGCAAAACTGTAGGACATCGTGAAGAAAGCTGCAGAAAGAAAACCATAATTTGCTTTAACTGTGGAGAAGCGGGGCATTTTAAAACAGAATGTCCTAAATTGGCCAAACCAGCAGACAACAAAACCAAGGCGACCAACGGAGCTACTAAGAAGAATGTCAGAGCATTCCAGCTGACCACTCAAGAAGCAGAACTCATTCCAGATGTGATAGCTGGTACGTTCCTAGTTCACAACGTGTACGCGAAAGTATTATTTGACTCTGGTGCAAACCAAAGTTTTATAAATACTTCATTCTGCCAAGTTCTTAACTTACCTTTAACCCAACTTAGGCAGATTTTTACAGTTGAAACGGCAGATGGGAATTCAGTTAAAATAGATCAGGTTTTGCAAAAAGAAAATATAGAACTTTCAGGTCATAAATTCTCTGCAACCCTATTGCCTATGAAATTAGCTGAATTCGATGTCGTGTTAGGAATGGATTGGTTAGTAGCCAACCATGCTCGAATTCTTTGTGATAAAAATTCTATAGAGATCCAGGCACCAACCGGAGAAGTAATCGTGATTACAGGAAATAAACCATGTAAACCCATGAAGTTCATATCAGTAATGAAAATTGCTAGTTATGAACGAAAGCAAGGAATAGTATATATGATTTCAGTAATCATTAGTACTAAGGGTAAGGAACTTAAGGAAATTCATGTAGTCTCAGAATACCCAGATATATTCCCAGAAGAGTTACCAGGATTACCACCAGATAGGGAAGTAGAATTTAGGATTCATCTAATTCCTGGAACTACACCGATAGCTAAGGCACCTTATCGGTTAGCTCCTACCGAAATGTTAGAACTGAAAAAGCAATTAGATAAATTACTAAGTAAAGGATTCATACAACCTAGCTCATCCCCTTGGGGAGCGCCAGTGTTGTTTGTAAAGAAGAAGGATGGTTCGATGAGAATGTGTATTGATTATAGAGAATTGAATAAGGTTACAATTAAGAATCGATACCCATTACCTAGGATTGATGATCTATTCGATCAACTCCAAGGAGCTAGATATTTCTCTAAGATTGACTTACGTTCCGGATATCATCAATTGAAAGTACAAGAGGAAGACATACCTAAAACTGCTTTCAGGACTAGGTATGGTCATTACGAGTTTACAGTCATGCCCTTTGGGTTAACGAATGCTCCTGCCGCATTCATGGACATGATGAATAGAATCTGTAAACCCTATTTGGATAAATTTGTAATTATTTTTATAGACGATATACTTATTTATTCCAAAAGTCAGACAGAACATTTTGAGCATTTACATGCACTCTTAACTTTGTTAAGAAAAGAAAAGCTTTATGCCAAATTCTCGAAGTGTGAATTTTGGCTAAAGGAAGTACAATTTTTAGGTCACATGGTAAATCATGAAGGTATTCATGTAGATCCTGCTAAGATAGAGGCCATTACCAAATGGAGGGTTCCGCAAACTGCAATGGAAATTAGAAGTTTTATAGGTTTAGCTGAATATTATAGACGGTTTAGTAAGGATTTTTCCAAAATAGCTGTACCATTAACTAAGCTAACCTGTAAAGCCGTTAAGTTTGAATGGGGACCTAAACAAGAAGAAGCCTTTAGAATCTTGAAACAGAAATTAACCAATGCTCCAATCTTAGCTTTGCCAGAAGGGACTGAAGATTTTAAAGTATACTGTGATGCTTCAAAACTAGGATTAGGATGTGTGCTAATGCAATGCAAGAAGGTAATTGCGTATGCTTCAAGGCAATTGAAAAAGCACGAAGAAAACTATACAACTCATGACTTAGAATTAGGAGCCGTAATCTTTGCCCTTAAGATTTGGAGGCATTATCTGTACGGAAGCAAATTTATTGTCTATACAGATCATAAAAGTTTAAGATATATATTTGGGCAAAAAGAGTTAAACATGAGGCAAAGAAGATGGATGGAAATCCTAAGTGACTACGACTGTGATATTCAGTATCACGAAGGAAAGGCAAATGTAGTTGCAGATGCCTTAAGTCGTAAGTATCATCAGAAACAACGACGGGTTCGTGCTCTCAGGTTAAATCTACAATTAGATTTAATGGAACAATTAAAGCATTTTCAAGAAACAGCAATCAAGGATGATGCTGAAGGAATGAAAGGAAGAATAAAAGAACTAGAACAAGGATCTGATGGAATTTGGAGATTCCATAAGAAAAGGATTTGGGTACCGAAGCAAGGAGAATTAAGAAATAAGATCTTAGAGGAAGCTCATAAATCTAGGTATACCATACACCCTGGAAATAATAAGATGTACCAAGATTTAAGAAATAATTTATGGTGGATAGGCATGAAGAAGGATATAGCTAGATATGTTTCTAAGTGTCTTACTTGTTCACAAGTTAAGGCAGAACACCAGAAACCTTCAGGTCTACTACAACAATTAGAAATGCCATTATGGAAATGGGAACTCATAACAATGGATTTTGTTACTAAGTTGCCCAAAACCAGAAAAGGTAATGATGCGATTTGGGTAATTGTAGATCGATTAACCAAATCAGCTCATTTTCTACCCATGAAGGAAACCTTTAGTATGGAAAGGTTAGCCAAATTGTACGTAGACGAAATAGTAACCTTACATGGAGTTCCACTCTCCATTGTATCAGATAGGGATAGTCGGTTCACTTCTCATTTTTGGACAAGTTTCCAGAAAGCAATGGGAACTCGACTAAACTTAAGCACTGCATATCATCCACAAACAGACGGACAAAGTGAAAGGACAATCCAAACTCTGGAAGACATGCTCCGAGCATGTATAATAGATTTTGGTGGAAACTGAGATGATATGCAGTGCTTAAGTTTAGTCGAGTCCCATTTGAAGCACTGTATGGAAGAAAGTGTAGAACTCCAGTTTGTTGGGCAGAAATAGGAGAAAGTCAATTATCAGGTCCCGAGATTGTGCAAGAGACGACTGATAAGATCACACAAATCAAGGAAAGACTGAAGACTGCTCGAGATCGTCAAAAGAGTTATGCCGATAATCGATGCAAGCCACTGGAATTTCAAGTCGGAGATAAAGTACTTTTGAAAGTTTCTCCTTGGAAAGGAGTAGTTCGATTCGGTAAGAAAGGAAAGCTAAGTCCAAGATACGTAGGACCATTTCTAGTAATCCAACGTATAGGACCAGTTGCTTATCGTTTACAATTACCAGAAGAGTTATCTGGAGTACATGACGTATTTCATGTATCCAATCTCAAGAAATGTCTAACAGACGAGTCTCTGGTAGTACCTTTTCAAGACATAGAGGTAAACGAAAAGTTAAAATTTGTTGAGAAACCTCTTCAGATAGAAGATCGAAAGGTGAAATTTCTCAAGCACAAGAGACTAGTTCAAGTTAAAGTCAAGTGGGATTCAAAGAGAGGACCTGAATACACTTGGGAGTTGGAATCAGAAATGAAGCGAAAGTATCCTCACTTATTCCAGTAAATCTCGAGGACGAGAATTTTATTAAGGTGGGGAGAATGTAACAACTCTCACCAAAACTATTATTTATTATTATATTTAGTTCAATAGGAAACCCTAATTGAAACACCCAAGTGATTCTGCACAAACCCTGAAATTTTCAGAACAATCAGAATCAGGATCAGGGCCCCTAAAACTCAGGGGGGGTAAACCCTAGTTACGATTATCCACATAACTATCTGTCAAAATCGAATTTTACGAAACTGTCAAGTCAGCAAGGCTAGTTGAGGATGTGGCTACCCTATGGTAAATAGGGACCCCTCGCGCCACGTGACGCCCAGAGGGGTACCCCTCGCGTCACGCGAGGGGGGTCAAAATTCATGTATAAATAGTAGAGACTGGGACTTGATTTTGGGCACTGAAACGACAAAGAAATTCGTTATATCCACTGAGATATCGTAGAAACCATTCTAAAACACACACAATTCACAAATCGCTGCCGCAAAACAGGGTAATAACTCGATCGCTATTACGATTCAATGTCCGATCGATTAAACTATTCAATGGATGTTTAAGTGTTGCCCACATTAGGGTTATGCTTTGTCATTCGTCGTTAATTCGATGGATGTTTAAGTATCGCACTTTGTCATTCGTTGTGAAGGTTGATCTCGTGAGTTATCGTAAATGCTGTATTGATTACTAACCTAGTTTTGTGTGCATTATTATTTAAATTAGGTTAACAAGGCTAATCAGTAGACTAGACTCTGTCCGTGTTAAATCTGCAATGTGAGTCATTCTCTTTTTATCAAAGTGCTTTATAAATTCTTAAATGTTTTCAATGTTATAATTACGGGGATTAAGTCTTTGTAATCACCAAGTTACAACCGGTATGTGGGGTTTTGTATACATTACTTGATAATCTTCACCATTGGGGTAGCCAAGGGGTGATATGACCATAGTCACAGACACCATTGGACAATGGGAGGGCCAATGGGTCGAGTGACAAAATACCGTGGGTAGTTGGTTTGATATCAGAAACATTGTAATCGCTCTTAATACTGTAAATTATAACAAACAGGTCATTTTAGTAAATAGAATGATTCACCAGTGTTTCCCGCTGACAAAACCTTTTTCAAACATGTTTCAGGTGATCTGTTGTGATTCAGGAAAAGTGCTGTGGAGCACTGCAAGCTTAAGAAAGTGGCTCATTATAAAATAAAGAAATATGTTTTGTAAAATAAAGATTTCTCCGTAAAATCATATGATTGTAAATTACCGGGGTTTTATCCCGAGTTGTGAAATAAAATAATCGGGAAAATTTTAGCTTTAAAAAGATCCTGATGATAAACTTCCGCTGTTAAACTCAATAAAATACCACGGGATTTTCTGTCCCACGGCTCCTGAAACGGGTCAAACCGGGTCGGGGGCCGTGACATCAGTGGACATTCACAACATACTAAAGAATTGGAAAATTAAAATGTGATAAACGGTCTCACTGATGATGTGCCAGTAGGTTTTTACACATTTAGTAGATTGTAACGAGATATAAACCTAAATTTCAAACTTACTTATATCGTGGGGAACATCTCTCGGATATATGGGTAACCCCCGAAATCTTGTTTGAAAGGTCCCTCTTTCTGAGATACTAGGTATTTATGCTCAGTGATATCTGGGGTATTATCCCGGGACTTCTGATTTTGCGGAAGCAATGGCCTAGTCCCCGGAGAATACTTTCTGCTTGCTTGAAATATAGCCCACCCTCAGCATAAAAAATGATGAAACATTGCGAAATGCTAATCATGTGCTGTTGAAGAAAATATCCTCTAAAGGGGACACACCAAAAGTCGAAGCCGTCATCTCTCTGCTGAACAGAAGTTCTGACCTGAGCTCTCACGGCCCTCGCAATTTAAACCTTTGCAGATATCATCTGTGGTATACTCACCTGTAAGACTGAATATTGGGATCTGGATACGAGAGTATATTCTGAGGTGGGACACGCGAATAAGTTTAAGTGCTTAAAACATTAATCTCATATCTCGAAACAGTTGAACTTTATGTGAAAATTTAAGTGGATCAGTATACTGACAATCTAAGTGAATCGTTTAGAACTTAAAATGTTTAAAGCTTACGGTGTTGGTGATTTGTCTCAAAAACTGATATGATCCTCTTACACAAACTCACAAAAATATTGTCTGTAAATATTTCTTTATTGCATTGCATGTTATTAAAAAATTCAAAAAGATTTTTAGTGTGTTTTAGCATAAATTTTTGAAAAATGCAAAAAGATTTTCGACAACTGATGTTGGAGAGCTTATTTTCAAAATTCCAAGTGCTAAACATGATGAACTGGTTTGGGAAAATATGTTTGAAAAAATATGTTTACAAGTGGTCATCAGAGTTTTTGAAATGAAAATTGTTATAAACAAATCTACCTCACAATAAAAGTGGTGTTGTTGAATAAAATCTACCTGCAATTAATGTAAATTTGTCAAATTAAAAATTTGTGAATTTTATTTTTAGGTAGAGATTGTGCAGGTAAACCAAGTTCAGATTCTGAGCGAGCCAAGTTACAATTCTGGAACTGCTGATGCTGATGAACTTAAGGAATCAAGAAATCTGATCAAGAGAATGTAAGAGTCAGCTACAGATCTTGGGAAGATAGTAAGCTAGAGCCAGATAGTGATTCTGGAATTGAAGATTAGATCAACATCCGAGGGGGAGATAAGTTGATAAAGAAAAGACAGAGATTGAGGATGCTTTACATTGTTAGATACTTTGGAAGAGAGGTCGAGAAGACTGATAAAGACTAAAGATGTTGAAGACTCGACACTGAAGACTCGTCAACATTCGAAGGGGAGTCTGTTGGTGCATGCGTCTGTCGACTTCGTCTTGTATCGAGTCTTGTATAGTATTAGATAGATCAGGGTACGCAAAACGAGAAAAGTGTCTAAAATAGGTCAAGAGGTAATTCCGCACGGAATTACATCTTGTAATTCCGTTTGAAATCGTCATGTCCGGTTCAAGCGAAATCACTAATTTCGCTTGTAAGTGATTCCGTTTGAGGATGGTTCAAGCGGAATTAGTTGCCTATATATATGTGCATTCTGATTTCGTTTGAGTAAGTCTTGAACATTCCGGTTGAGAGCCGAAGTGCTTCCGAAGTGTCTACTCGTTGTAATTCTTTGTCAAATCAATATATAGACAGTTTAAAGTGATATTATTGCTGAATTGAACTCAATACGTCTGTTTCCGCCATTCGTATTGAGAAAAACTCTTCTAATCGACTCGTTTGGGTCTGAAAACGATCCTACAATATTTATCATAACCTGACAAAGATTAGTGGCTTTGCAAAACAAACACATGCACAAGCAACACATGAAATTATATTACATATACAAACACAACTTGCTTCGGAGGTCGCCCACAGTCGAGGAATAAGAGGTTGAAGAAAAATACACTTACATATAGATAGCACTTGTGAAGAATCTTTTAATCCGCAAAAGTGTTACTGTGTCCTTTTAAACCGTTCTTTACTTATTTTCCTAATAAGAAGATGATGATAATTGAAAAAATCTAGAGTAGTTTTAGTGCGTCTTAATGATGATAGATGGAATGGAGTGAACCATTTATTCAAATATTCAAATATTCATAAAATTTGTTTTTGGTTTTACGTCTTATGTTATGTCTTTCATAATACATAATTCAATAAAACATTTATAAAAACATATTTTTATTTTTTACGACATAAATCTATTAATTAAAATTAAATTTTCTTACCCGCGAAGCTCGCGGGCTCTAACCTAGTGTATATATATATATATATATATATATATATATATATATATATATATATATAGGGGGCCGCTAAAATGAGAACCACCTCTAGTTGTAAAAACCATGAGAACTACATCGTACGGGGCGAGTTGGACCAAAAAAAATTTTCATAAACGTAGATGTGTGTATTACAAACACATATGTAAAAAAAATTCAAAAAAAATGTCGTGTGTGTAGTTTTTTACACCAAACTTGTGGTGTAAAAAACTACACACACGACATTTTTTTTTTGAATTTTTTTACATATGTGTTTGTAATACACACATCTACGTTTATGAAAAAAAAATTTGGTCCAACTCTCCCCGGATCAAGAGGTTCTCATGGTTTTTACAACTGGAGGTGGTTCTCATTTTAGCGGTCCCCTATATATATATATATATATATATATATATATAATGGAAGTATCTATAGAAAACCCTTATAATTTAGAAAACTTGGGAAACTCTAACCTCCCGATTTTTTTTTAAAAAAATTTACACATGTTATATACATGTTTTTAAGGGTTTTGGGCAAAAAAAATCAAAAAAACGCCGAGTGGATATTTTAAAAAAAATAAACAAATTTATGGGGTAACATATGTTACACCAAAACTTGTTTATTTTTTTTAAATATCTACTCGGCGCTTTTTTGATTTTTTTTTTCCCAAAACCCTTAAAAACATGTACATAGCATGTGTAAATTTTTTCAAAAAAAAAAATCGGGAGCTTTGAGTTTCCCGGGTATTCTAACCACAAGTGGGTTTTCTATACATCCTTCCCCTATATATATATATATATATATATATATAACTTGAGAAGCATTTTGTACCACACATTTTCCTAAGCTTTTCGTAATATACATGTATGTATAGTTTAAAATGGACTATATACATATATGTATACTAGCAGGATGCCCGCGCGACGCGGCGGGAGCGACATATCGTATTACGATACTCGTTTTTTGTAGTTTTCTTTTTGATATAATATTTATTGTAGCATTATTGTGATAGATATACATCAAAAGCGAAGTAATCGGGTAATCCATTTCATGGTGTTGTGCATGGTTCGGTCGGTTCGGTTATTATCCTTAACCGAAGCTGAAACCAAAGTCATCAGTTAGTTTATTTTATTAACCAATCAGTTTTCGGTTAATCACTTCGGTTTATTCAGTTAAACTGATGGTTTTTGGTTTGGTTCATGTATTTCAGTTAATAGCAAAAACCAAACTTGAGCTAAAACTTTTGCTTACAAAATATATGAAATTAAGGTATAAATACATGAAATGAAAGTATAAATATATGAAATGGAGATGTAAAATATGCAATATATGAACTGGAGGTATTAATTCTGGAAATATATGAAAATATGAATGATTTGGTTTGGTTAAAATAATTTTGTTTAAACAACAACCATACCCAGTAAATTCCACAAATAGCATAGCTACTTATAGGGTCTGGGGAGGGTGGGATGTAGACAGACCTTGCCTCTATCCCTGGGGATAGAGAGACTGCTTCCAAAGAGACCCTCAGCTCTAAAACAAAACAAACAAACAACATACCAACACACCAAGTCAAAGAATATTGAAATAAGAAGTCACCAATACCAAGAAAGTGATCAGAGTGACACAATATAATGTAAATCATGTATAATAGCATACAACATCATTTGGGCATAAACACAAGAAGGCAATCATCGATAAAGTCGCTTAAAGAATAAGAAAAACCTAAGTCCCTAAAATACACCTAAGACCTTACTGCAATATCATCTAGGGGTCCTTAACCCTAATCCTACACCTCCACGAATCCCTATCTTGGACCATGTCCTCAGAAAGATGCAACTATAGTAAATCATGCCTAATCTGCTCATCCCATGTCAGTTTGGGTCTGCCTCTTCCTCTCCTCCCCTCCACAGTAATAGTTTCCACTACTCTAACTGGTGTCATCGTTTGTCTCCGCTTCACATGCCCAAACCATCTCAATCTCCCCTCCTTAATCTTATCCGATATACTAGTTAATTCAAGTCTACAAAATAATTGATAACCGGTTATTGGTTAATTCGGATTTCAGTTAATACAGTGTTTGGTTGATTTCGGTTCGGTTTCGTTTGTTTTTTATTTGGTTTAGGTTAACGATTTAGTTATTGCTCACTGATAACCAGTTTTGGTTAATAAGCGATAGGTGCACGCGCGATGCATTGCCACAGTGTGTGTTGTTCGGTTGGTTAGATTATTAACTTCAACCGAAACCGAGGTCATCGATTAGTCTATTTTATTAACCATTCTGTTTTCAGTTAATCGGTTTGGTTTATTCGGTTAGATTGACGATTTTTTGTTTGATTCATTTAATTTCGATTAATAGACAAAACCAAACTCGGGCTAAATTTTTTTATTAGAAGTACATGAAATTTAGGTATAAATACATGAAATGGAGGTATAAATACATAAAAATGTGGGTATAAATATGAAATACATGATCTGAAGGCATAAAAGCGAGAAATATATGAAAATATGAATGGTTCGGTTAAGTTAATTTTGGTTATATGAGGGTACAAAAAAAGATAACCGTTTTTGGTTAATTCGGGTTTCTGGTAATCAGTTTTCCTTTAACTCAATTTTTTGTTGATTTCGGTTCGGTTTCGTTAACGATTCAGTTATTACTCAACCTTAGACACTGTTAATCACGTAACATATCATTTTTTTAATTAAAAAAAACTATAACAATACTTTATTCAAATTATAGAGTATATGGTGTAACTTAAAAAATATATATATTAACGTACCAAAAAGTTATGACCGTTTAAAAATCGTGTGGGGGATAGTTTTTAATAAGGGGATAAAGTGTAACTACTAACTAATTATCTATAATTTTGTTAAAGATGAGGGTTTAATCACTTGACATTCTGTATCAATTAAACACACTGGGATAATGACTAAGTACGTTGGGCTTTAATCACTTGTACACTAAGGCATCATCTACTTGTACCTTTTAATACACATGTTAATACTGACGAAGACAACAATCGAAACGTCAACAAAATGAGCAGGTTGTCACGGTACTTTTAATTTCTTTTAAAAAATTATATTTTATAAGATATGACGAGAATACGTAAAAAAATTATAAGTTTGCTGTTGAGAGAGAAAATGGTAACTAATTACCCGTAATTATGTTAAACTTTAGGGATTTAAGTGTAATAAGATGGGGGACTAAAATATAATTATTGTTTAAAAAACCAATTTACCCTCATTTTAGGGTGTATTTATAAATTAGAGTAAATTGCCATTTTAGTCCCTGAGGTTTGGTCTAAATTGCCATTTTAGTCCATATAGTTTTTTTTCTTCTCCGGGTCCTTGACTTTTCCATTTTCTTTCCATTTTGATCACGTTGCCTAACTCAGTCTAAAAATCTGGTTATAACCAGGGGTATTTTTGGCATAACTGTTGTGTAGTGATAACCAAGGGTAGTTTACAACATAATTTATAAACCTCATAATAATTTAACGCCAAAAATACCTCTGATTATAACCTGGTTTTTAGACTAAGTTAGGCAATATGATCAAAATGGCAAGAAAAAGGAAAAGTCAGGGACCCAAGGGAGAAAAAAAACTATTTGGACTAAAATTGCAATTTGGACAAAAACTCGGGGACCAAAATGACAATTTACTCTATAAATTAAGAGGAAAAAATTCTTATTTTTGAGTATCTTAAAATGCTCATCCCTCATGCATTAGAGTAAATTGTCATTTTAGTCCCTGAGTTTTGTCCAAATTTGTCATTTTAGTCCAAATAGTTTTTTTTTCGCCTCTGGGTTCCTCACTTTTCCTTTTTGTTGCCATTTTGATCACAGACCCTAACTCCATCCAAAAACCTCATTTTTAACCAGGGGCATTTTGGGGATTTTCATTTTAAATCTTTTCAATTGCCATTTTGACCTATTTCTAAAAAATCAAAAAAATTCTAAAAAGTCCAAAAAAATCTAAAAAATCAAAAAATCATAAAAATAAAAAAATTCTAAAAATTCTAAAAATCAAAAAAATTCTAAAAAATCAAAAAAATTCTAAAAAATTATAAAAATTCTAAAAAATCAAAAAAATTCTAAAAAATAAAAAAAATTCTAAAAAATCCAAAAAATTCTAAAAAATAAAAAAAAACCATAAAAATAAAAAAATCTAAAAACTCAAACAAGTTCTAAAAAATCAAAAAAATTATAAAAAAATTAAAAAAATCTTAAAAATCAAAAAAATTCTAAAATCGTAAAAATAAAAAATATTCTAAAAAATCAAAAAATTCTAAAAAATCAAAAACATCATAAAAATTCAAAAAAATCTAATTTCTATTTGGAAACTGTATTTGGCTTTATTTTGGTGAATTCAGTCATTGGCTAAACTTATAGGCTTTAGTCCAAGCAACATACATTTCTTTAATGTGTCTACATCTTCATCATACCTAAACATTATTTCAAATGTTGTTAAACATATGATCGATCGATAGCACAGAAATATTTACTGATATAAAATTAAACAAGGTATACTTTCATTAAATTTAAAATGACAAACAAGTTACCTAGTAAATTTTTTCATAAGAGATTGTCAAACCAAGTGTTCAAGAATCAAAAAGTTTAAATTGTCACATTGAGTTACAAAATTAGACTTTGGGTTCATTAATTATTACCTGAGAAACCATATATAAAAAAAGAGAAAACTTGGGTAAATAACTGGACCTCATAGTAAATAAATTAGAATTGTTGACTAACCAAATTAGGTTTTATTAATTTAGTAAACATATAACTGGTCTTGTTAACTAATTAACATATCATTCAAGTTTATTCTAAACGGTTCTAAAGCTTTAAACCACTCTGTATTATTCTCCAACCAAAGACAGTAAACTAAACCCCTTTAAACCACTCTGTATTATTCTCCAACCAAAGACAGTAAACTAAACCAACAAGCCAACAACAACCAAGTTCATTAAAATCCACTAAATAGCAAAACTATCGGTAGAGTCTATTATGGGAAAAGGTGGGATCGGGGATGTGCTTCAAAATACACAGCATGTATGTGGTAAAAAAAGACAAATATAACATCAGAAACAGCCTATAAACATAGATATAGATAGCAAACTAAAACGTTAATGAAATACTACTACAGAAGAGGTAGAAAAGAATGATCAACATATGCAATCATATATTTGCAAACAATAAATAATGTTTTTAAATATATTCGTCTGGACGAGGAATATATTCGTCATTTTTTGAATTGGAAACTTTAAAATATGTTTGTTTGAGTTTTTAGATTTTTTTTATTTTTTAGATTTTTTTTTTATTTTTTAGATTTTTTTTTATTTTTTAGAATTTTTTGATTTTTTTATTTTTTAGAATTTTTTTATTTTTAGATTTTTTTATATTTTTTTAGAATTTTTTTGTATTTTTTGATTTTTTAGAATATTTTTTTTTTATTTTTTTGATTTTTTAGAATTTTTATGATTTTTATATTTTTTTATTTTTATGATTTTTTTATTTTTTACATTTTTTTATTTTTTTGATTTTTTAGAATTGGATCAAAATGGCAATTGAAAAAATTTAAAATGAAAATCCCCAAAATGCCCCTGGTTAAAAATGAGGTTTTTGGATGGAGTTAGGGTTTGTGATCAAAATGGCAACAAAAGGAAAAATTCAGGGACCCAGAGGCGAAAAAAAACTATTTGGACTAAAATGACAAATTTGGACAAACCTCAGGGACTAAAATGGCAATTTACTCCATGCATTATAATATAGTATAGATTGTCAAATCTTGACTTATACACATATGTATATAGTCAATTTTAAACTATACATATGTGTATATTACGAAAAGCTTAGGGAAAATGTGTAATCCAGAATGCTTCTCAAGTTTCTCAATTAGCCTAGTGCTTCTCACACGGTCCTAACCTTATATATATATATATATATATATATATATATATATATATATATATATATGTAACACCCTAGTTTCTATTTAACAGTTTTACATGTAAATACCAACAATTTGATGTGTAGTTAAGACTACACATACTATAAAAATATGGATTTATTAAAACTTTTCGCAAATCAAAAGTTATTCGACATAACGTGATCAGATTCGTCGTTTAAAAATTATGACGATGCAATGTGCGGAAGCATGTATCTTTATCGTGTTCGGTTCTTCGTTGAGCTTGATCGTCTTCAGGCATCCAAGAAAGTACCTACATTTCATAAACATGAAATGTTTTAGTCGAACGGGGTTTAAAACATATCTAAACGAATCCGGAAAACAAAATTAAATAAAAATGCATTTTTGTACAGGGTCCACCGTAAATTACGGTGGATACCGTAATTTACGGTAGCCCCTGTTTTACTATGTTTCCACCGTAAACCAGTAGTAAACTGGCGTAACACTTTCAGGCTCCACCATAACTTACGGTGCCCACCGTAAGTTACGGTGGCCTCTGTGACAGATTCTTCCATTTGCCGTTTTTGACACGAAAACTTTCGTATCTTTCAATCCGCTTGTCCGTTTGACCTACTGTTTCTTCCTACGTGTTTGTAATTTGATCCCCATCATATGGAGTTAAAATCCAACATCCGGATTAACAAAATTTAAGACTTTTAAGTCTTCGGCTTATTACCCTTTTTACCAAATTTTGACCCGTTCGTGATTTCATCTAACAAACTTGTTTGTGGCCCTTGTTTCTTTTGTAAACATATTATTATGATTATTTCCTATTGCACAAGGTTCAAATCACGGGTTATTACACATTCTTAACCCGTTTCGCTAATACTTCTATTTTGACCCGTTAAGGGTATTTAAGCACTTTCGAGCCTAAAATCGCTTTCGATTGCTTCTAGCATTCCATCACCACATTTCTTATCCTATAATCTCCCACCCCTACTGTATTTAAGGTAGGTTTAATGTGGTGATCAATATAAACCAAATTTTACCTCTCGAATCATTATTTTACGGCAAAAACTCAAATAGTGCCATTTAGCTAATACAATACCTCTTTCAGCTTCTATACTTATTCTAAGTATTTACCTAGTCATAAAACTCGTTTCCAAACAACCTTTAAGGGTCGTTTGTTCCATTTAGCCTACAAGGGCGTTTTGGTCGATTTTAGTCCTTTTTATGACGAAGGACTCTCTCTCAAATTATTCGACCAAAATAACACTTTTAACTACAACATAATTATGCGTACCTGGCCCGGATCAACAAGTAGACCTGATTTATACCTCGTTTTCATTATCACACCGTCAATGGTGACGCAATTATCCGATTGGCTAATCGGTCCTGTTAACATAAGACTTGACAACCACATTAGTCGATATTGTCAAATGGTGTTATCATCACCATTCGACCCGTTTGGACTATATGCCTAACATTTTCTATTTAATCAAAAACATCGTTTTTGATTTCCAATTCATACATCCATCCCATCCCGGATTTTATAACCATACCCCTTTTTCTTTTACACTATTTTCTTACAATTTCAACCCATTTCGGCTTACACCATGGGTATCCTTTTAACCTTGATTTACATTAGTCGACACTTGACAAATTTCCATATTTCCAATATTATCGTTATCACGTTTACAACATATCGAATAAACGGGTATTCTACATAAGTGTGTAACTTACACTTACCTCGCATCCACGCCACGCTTTTCTTTCCGTACTTGCTCCGTTTGACCCGCTCCCTCCTCCAAGCTTTCATCTAGCTTGTTACGCGTCAAACTATCGTCAATCATTTACAAGGCGGTTAAATTAGTCATAAAAGTCACGACTATTCCACCTCACTTATTTCCTATGCCGAAGCTACTATTCGACTTCATGATTAGTTAACTTAACTTATCTAAAGTTAACTACTTTCAATCGCATGGTTTACGACATTAAGTCTAAATCAACATAGTATTTAGAACTCTTATCACTTCATTTCACGCGTAATTGCCATATCATTCGAATACGCGTTTTCACTCTAAATTTTAATACTTTAGTTCTCATTTAGGCATTTTAACAAACACCTAATGTGCATAATTTCACATATTTACTAACTAGTTTATAATTAGTTATTTTCACCAAGATTTTCATAACAATCAAACCTCTAAATCTAGTGTTCATGAATTACATCAAGAACTTATATTATAACAATCAATTTTTCATCAATTTAACACTCTAATCCTAGTGTTCATCATATTGTCATAAAACCCACTTAACTTATCAATTGATCATTATGAATTTCATAGATTATCCAATAATCCAACATGTTATTGACTAGGGTTCACTCCTAGACATCATATTACTTCAAGATTCATCCATGCATGACATAATCAAGCTCAATTTCAGTTTCTTACAAATAACCTAGAATTTAAGATGGATCAAAACATCACAATTTTACATACCTTGTGATCCTTTCAACTAGGTGTTCATGAATTTGTGCTTGAAATTCGATTTGGAGCTGATTTGAACCCTCAATTTGATCAAGTTTGACATGCACCAGGGTTTGGTGGGGAGCCTGTGTCGCCCCCTGTGTTCTTGTTCGACCAGACATCTCAATTGAGATGTTTGGTTTTGTTTTTAATTATAACTAATAATATAAGTTCCATTTTTAACAACATTGGCCCCTCTAATTTGGTTAGTTAATTAAGTAGGGCACAACCTACTTATTTCTAACAATATTCCCCACATGTTTAACTAGGTTAAACATTCCTAATTAAATTAGTGGGTTTTGGGAATCTATCACTAAGTTTAGTTTAAGTCCCGTTAACTCGGGCCTTCTATAAACTTTATTTCCCAAACGCATTCTTTTTTTCTCTTTTTATTAAATATTAGATTTAGTTATATAAATCCTAATATTTTCTGGCTTAATTTTACCACTAACGGTTCTTTAGCCGTCTTTTAGTATTAACGTGGTTTGATTACCAAACCCGTTTTCGGGATGTTACAAGTCTACCCCCTTAAAGAGGTTTCGTCCTCGAAACCTTTTTCTTACATGATTTATCGGGTTTAACTCCATGCATTTGATCATGATAATCAATTGAGCATTGCTCATATTTTTAACCAATTGTTGGCATTACCCGAAAAGTATGATAATATCCTTTTTGGTTACTATTCATCTACGTATCTCATATGGCCTATGCAACTTGAAATAACGTAATTTCGTTATTTCTACTAGTTTAGTTAACTTAGCGATATCCATCGCTTTTATATATTATCGAACTCTTTATGAATCCGTTATTTTGACCCGTTTAAAGGTCTTTAGTGAAATCTTTCACTTTTAGCAACTATTTCTTTTGTTTTCAAATTTATTTATTCGGTTCAGTTATACCGAATCCTCCGCTTACGAGCAAACCAAATTTCTCGATTTGAATTGCTGACCTTCACCGGTCTCACTAACTAGGCTTATTAGTCCAGTTACTTTTTACCACTCGCTTGGTTATAATGCGATTCTACCTCACATTGCATTTCTTGACCGTGATCGTGTCACATCATGTTTAATTCATATCAACCCTTCATTTTCGAAAACATCACTTTTTCGAATTTATCGTTTTGCACCTATTAGTTTCAAGACTTGAATCTTTCATGCTTACTATTCAATCTTCCTATCAAAATTTATATTTGTAACAATGTTATTTCTTACAAAAACTGAATTTTAGTCTAACATTTTTCTCTTTAACTATGTCAATTACTCATATCAAGGAAATTGACAACCCATAATTTATTGTTTTCCGTTCTTGTTTTACGCGGGGAATCGTAACAAGTTCCCTCACCTTACACTATTGACCCGTAGGTTCCTTCACTTAACCTCGTAGGCTGTTTCCTTAAGCTTTCATCTCTTTAAGGCGAGGCCCTTATGATCCATTTGCTTCAATTCATGACCCGTGGGTCATTTTGGCCCCGTAGGCCCTTACACTAATTAATATCCCGTAGGTTATGATGATCCCGTAGATCATCTTTTATTCTAGTCTGTATTCCATTATCTATTTATACCTATATAGCTTTAAAGCATCCTTTGTTATGTTTGGAATCATTTAATTTTGCTTTTGAACTTTAGTTGACCTTAACCGTAGTCTAAGGTTTCATTTGTTTACTTTCGGACTATCCTTTCCGACTTTACGACTTCTAGCGTCATTTACACGTCGGTTTGTCTTACGTTTACCATTACCCGGTTCATACTTATACTTCTTTACAACCCATTACCCGGGTCCTTCTATCTTATTATTTTTAGCTTTCCGGTTTCACCGGTTTGCGTTTCCTATTATATTAAGCGTTATTCCTTAATTGACTCGTTTGACTCATTTTGGGTGAATTTTCATCACTTATGAATGTCAAACTTCATTCTTTATTTGACCCGTCCAACTTTGAAATGGTTGAACGTAATTACCAAAATTTCTGTTTGCAAGTTCTCATCATCTTTTAGTCATGACTCTTAATCCGAGTCCTTTGACTTTCTATTTCGCGTACCCGTCTCTTGGTTTACGCATGCTTTCAAAATCCTACCCATCTATCGGGTATCTTTACCGAAGTTATCATCAAGTAACCATTCTTATATGGTTTTAGACATCATCTTAATTTATTTGATCATTTTAGCGAAATCCATCGCTTTTATTTAGTCAAGTCTTTTATTCTTTTATTCTACCCCTTTGACTTGTCTGTGTGAATTTCATCACTTATGACAATCAAACTTTACCTCTATGCCTTAACATTCTCATTAGTTGGTCTGTATTTTCATTTACTTTAATCTTTGTCCCTTCTCTTGGGCTCGTTATTCTAACGTAATACGCTCCCTGTCATCCGACTTGCGTTTACGTTTATTATCAAACATCTTACTTGTTTGACTTATTTTGGGTACATTTTTAGTTAGTCCCATTCACCCTGCCCTTACTACATCGGATGTAAATGTGTCCGCTATAAGAAGTTCATGGTATCATATGCCACTACTTACTTGGCCAGAGTAAGCGATTAACACATGACACACATGACCTTTTTATAGTTTTCACATCACGCCCTATGTAAGTAATGCCTCTATTTGTTTCTCTTGGAAACAATATCCCGAATATATTTTCTATTCGGGTTTTTCCAAGTTTTTAATCTACATATGCAACTTTCAATTTCTACTTATTTGTTGCATATTACTATTTGTGCGATTATATTTAAAATGTGCACCTGGTAATGTTTGCCCCGACGGGCGTTCCTTGCCATTAACCTTGTTCGCAGTCGTTACGCGATTTAGTCCTTGGTGAGCATGCTCCTCTTGTCATACTTCGGACCGTTCCTCTATCATATCTGTAATTTGTTCAACCCTCGTCATCTTCAAATGCGAGTTTCCTCCAATTAAAACATTCATAAAGGTTAGTAATGTCAACTTTACTAAATGCCCGTATCATAATACAAGGCTTTTCTACTATGCGTGTTAACGCACGTAATTTTGTTAACTATATCTATTATTTAATTGAGGTATCGTATATTACACGATAACCCTATGTGTTGTTTACAACTCTTTAACATGCTAAACCATTAAAATACACGTACTTACCGGATTTGCGATCAAGCCTCGAACCGAACACTATTCTTTATCAAGAGCGTAAGGTTTAAGTCCAAGCATGGTTTTCCCCACCATACTTGAATCTCTTAAACCAGGGCTCTGATACCAACTTGTAACACCCTAGTTTCTATTTAACAGTTTTACATGTAAATACCAACAATTTGATGTGTAGTTAAGACTACACATACTATAAAAATATGGATTTATTAAAACTTTTCGCAAATCAAAAGTTATTCGACATAACGTGATCAGATTCGTCGTTTAAAAATTATGACGATGCAATGTGCGGAAGCATGTATCTTTATCGTGTTCGGTTCTTCGTTGAGCTTGATCGTCTTCCGGCATCCAAGAAAGTACCTACATTTCATAAACATGAAATGTTTTAGTCGAACGGGGTTTAAAACATATCTAAACGAATCCGGAAAACAAAATTAAATAAAAATGCATTTTTGTACAGGGTCCACCGTAAATTACGGTGGATACCGTAATTTACGGTAGCCCCTGTTTTACTATGTTTCCACCGTAAACCAGTAGTAAACTGGCGTAACACTTTCAGGCTCCACCATAACTTACGGTGCCCACCGTAAGTTACGGTGGCCTCTGTGACAGATTCTTCCATTTGCCGTTTTTGACACGAAAACTTTCGTATCTTTCAATCCGCTTGTCCGTTTGACCTACTGTTTCTTCCTACGTGTTTGTAATTTGATCCCCCATCATATGGAGTTAAAATCCAACATCCGGATTAACAAAATTTAAGACTTTTAAGTCTTCGGCTTATTACCCTTTTTACCAAATTTTGACCCGTTCGTGATTTCATCTAACAAACTTGTTTGTGGCCCTTGTTTCTTTTGTAAACATATTATTATGATTATTTCCTATTGCACAAGGTTCAAATCACGGGTTATTACACATTCTTAACCCGTTTCGCAATTATCCGATTGGCTAATCGGTCCTGTTAACATAAGACTTGACAACCACATTAGTCGATATTGTCAAATGGTGTTATCATCACCATTCGACCCGTTTGGACTATATGCCTAACATTTTCTATTTAATCAAAAACATCGTTTTTGATTTCCAATTCATACATCCATCCCATCCCGGATTTTATAACCATACCCCTTTTTCTTTTACACTCTTTTCTTACAATTTCAACCCATTTCGGCTTACACCATGGGTATCCTTTTAACCTTGATTTACATTAGTCGACACTTGACAAATTTCCATATTTCCAATATTATCGTTATCACGTTTACAACGTATCGAATAAACGGGTATTCTACATAAGTGTGTAACTTACACTTACCTCGCATCCACGCCACGCTTTTCTTTCCGTACTTGCTCCGTTTGACCCGCTCCCTCCTCCAAGCTTTCATCTAGCTTGTTACGCGTCAAACTATCGTCAATCATTTACAAGGCGGTTAAATTAGTCATAAAAGTCACGACTATTCCACCTCACTTATTTCCTATGCCGAAGCTACTATTCGACTTCATGATTAGTTAACTTAACTTATCTAAAGTTAACTACTTTCAATCGCATGGTTTACGACATTAAGTCTAAATCAACATAGTATTTAGAACTCTTATCACTTCATTTCACGCGTAATTGCCATATCATTCGAATACGCGTTTTCACTCTAAATTTTAATACTTTAGTTCTCATTTAGGCATTTTAACAAACACCTAATATGCATAATTTCACATATTTACTAACTAGTTTATAATTAGTTATTTTCACCAAGATTTTCATAACAATCAAACCTCTAAATCTAGTGTTCATGAATTACATCAAGAACTTATATTATAACAATCAATTTTTCATCAATTTAACACTCTAATCCGAGTGTTCATCATATTGTCATAAAACCCACTTAACTTATCAATGGATCATTATGAATTTCATAGATTATCCAATAATCCAACATGTTATTGACTAGGGTTCACTCCTAGACATCATATTACTTCAAGATTCATCAATGCATGACATAATCAAGCTTAATTTCAGTTTCTTACAAATAACCTAGAATTTAAGATGGATCAAAACATCACAATTTTACATACCTTGTGATCCTTTCAACTAGGTGTTCATGAATTTGTGCTTGAAATTCGATTTGGAGCTGATTTGAACCCTCAATTTGATCAAGTTTGACATGCACCAGGGTTTGGTGGGGAGCCTGTGTTCTTGTTCGACCAGACATCTCAATTGAGATGTTTGGTTTTGTTTTTAATTATAACTAATAATATAAGTTCCATTTTTAACAACATTGGCCCCTCTAATTTGGTTAGTTAATTAAGTAGGGCACAACCTACTTATTTCTAACAATATTCCCCACATGTTTAACTAGGTTAAACATTCCTAATTAAATTAGTGGGTTTTGGGAATCTATGACTAAGTTTAGTTTAAGTCCCGTTAACTCAGGCCTTCTATAAACTTTATTTCCCAAACGTATTCTTTTTTTCTCTTTTTATTAAATATTAGATTTAGTTATATAAATCCTAATATTTTCTGGCTTAATTTTACCACTAACGGTTCTTTAGCCGTCTTTTAGTATTAACGTGGTTTGATTACCAAAGTATGAGAACAGTGAGAACGATTCTCAGCCACAAGATCTTAGTGGTTTGTGGCTGAGATTGATGCGGTGGCATTTTTGAAAATAATAGGGGCCTTTGAACTACCAGGAGAGGTAAAATAGGAAGATCCAAACAAAGGTGCACATGCTAATCACATGCCATTTTCCCCCATCATATTTAAACGATAATAACTTTTTTATACGTGATTATTTTTCGAAAAAAATTACACCAAAAAACTCAGCGTTTTTTTATCTTTCCAACGAGTATACTATTGATATACTTTTCGGAAAAAAATTAACTGGGTTTTATGGCGTTTTTCTAAACCGAGTGTTTTATGGCGTTTTAGACTAGGTATTTTCATGGCATTTTTCTGAACTAGGTGTTTTTATAGCGTTTTAACTAGGTATTTTCATGGCGTTTTTCTGAACTGGGTGTTTTATGGCGTTTTCAACTAAGTTTTTTCATGGCGTTTTTCTGAACTGGGTGTTTTATGGCGTTTTTAACTGGGTATTTTCATGGCGTTTTTCTGAATTGGGTGTTTCTATGGCGTTTTATTTGAACACCCAGTTCATGTGAGTGAGTTTTTTTGACAATATTACCCCTTAGTGTAATTTAGTATCAATGCCACATGTCACCCTTAAAATCGTTCTCACTATACTCACACTTTTCACCGTTCTCTCTAAATCCTGACCCTATATATATAAAGTTATAATATCAAATCATTTAATTAAGATTCTAATAATTTTTATTTTAAAAACCGAATTTATAAGGATTTGACTTTCCATATCTCATCAATATATATTATTCAATTACTTGTAAAAAAACATCACAAACAGCGGCCCGGTATTTATGAGAAAGTTGATAATGTAGATTCTCTAATCAACTAAGCAAATGCTTTCAAACTTTGCAAACATCACAAATTCTGATCATAGACAACACAAAATTTATTCGTGCATTTGAAAAGTGTCTTAAGAAAATCGTTCTATAATTCTTAAACCTTCATTACTAACTATTTGATTTTTTTTCTTTATTCAATTCGTGTAAGATATGGGGTTATAACCTAGTATGATATATTATATTACAGTTTTTTTTTTAATTTACCCTAAAAAGAAAAGCTTAATGTGCTACATGTATGTAGTATGTATATATAAGTTGGAGATGTATTTGTAATTGCTTAGTGGACTTGTAGTTTCAGAACTATATAATTCTTGGGTGTGAATATTTTCTTTAAACGCAGATTATTTTACCACAAAAAGATGTATTTATAATTGCTTAGTGGACTTGTAGTTTCATACCTATATATAATGTTTGGGTGTGAATATACTTTAAACGCACATTATTTTACCACAAAAAATGTATTTCTAATTGCTGAGTGGACTTGTAGTTTCATAACTATATATAATGCTTGGGTGTGAATAATTTCTTTAAACGCAAATTATTTACCACAAAAATATTGTAATAGACAAAATAATTATGTATTTATATATCCAATTTCTTACTCGACTCCAATGGGTCAAAGACTCAAAAGCACTTTATTTTGTATTTTTGCAAAAAGAAGACATTAGGCTGGAGGGTGTGGGGCGCCACCCTTCCGCCACATCGACCACCATAGCGCCCCCCCTGAAATCACCCACACCGCCGGCGCCATAGCCGGGGCGCTATACTTGCTCCGCCACCGCTATGGCGAGCGGTAACGCACAGGGACCGAGGCATTTTGATTGTGTGGACCGTTGAACGGTCGGAATTTAAAAAAAAAAAAAAAACTTTTTTACTTTATTTATAAAATCACACTATAAAATCACTCCTTCTACTCTCATTCCTTTCACTCTCTACCTCCTTTTTTATACAACTCTCTTCATTTTTTTTAAAACTTCCAACAATGTTTCCTAACCCAAACAACCCATGGGATCCGACCAATCCGTATTGGCAAACTTTGCAAAACAACGAGCAAGAGGACCGCTATCGCCGAGACCCGCGTACGGGGGAGTTTGGATATTATCCAATGCCACCAACTTCTCCTCATCCCACCACTCAACCGATGCCTCCTCCATATTTCGGGTATTATTCTCAACCCCCTTTTTTTCCGCCAAACATGTCACCGCCAAACATACCCGCCCAACACACAAGCGATCCGGAATACGTTCCCGAAACCCAAGTCGAATCCTCTTCTATCAAAAAAAGAAGCCATAAAAAGAAGGATGAGACTGAAAAACGTGCGACAAAGAAGGTAGAATTTTGGTCGCCTAAGGAAGAGTTCGAGTTGGCAAAAGCTTGGCTCAACGTGTCGGAGGACGAGATTGTTGGTAAATAAATTTTTTATGCTTGTCTAAAATACTATTTTTTTTTGTGTAAATAATTTTTTTATGCTTGTCTAAATAATATTTTTTATGCTTGCCTAAATAATAATTTTTTTTAGGAGACGACCAAGACATAAAGGCATTTTGGGGTCGTATACGCGATAAGTTTTTCGCCGCAATGGGTCGTGGCGTGTATCGAACCCCCGACTCTTTTTCGGGAAAGTGGGGGGCTTTGAGGACGAAGGTTAGCAACTTCAATAGCATATACAATAACCTCGTCAATAACACTCGAAGGAAAAGTGGTGCGAATGATGTCGATATCATGACCGAAGCCCACACCCAGTATAGAATGCAACATGGGCATATGTTTAACCTAGTAACCACATGGGAGCTTCTTCGCAAATCTCCAAAGTGGCACCTTGTGCCACCGTTCGACCCAACCCGCCCTAGATCCAAACGGTCCAAATCGACATCCACCAGCGAACCATCTGGGTCCGATGCTCGTACAGTACTTAATCTAAACGAGGAAACTGACGAGTTTGAAGAACCCCAAGAGCTGCCTCGTCCAACTGGTAGGGATAAAAGTAAAGCCAAGGCAAAGGCACGTGGAAAGTCTACTAAATCAGATGGCCCGTCAAAGATTACCGAGTTCCAGGCAGATCTGAAGCAAATAATCTCCATGCGGGAAAAACAACAAGAAATGAAAATGGAGAAACAAATTGCGAGAGACATGGACTTTCTCGCAAGGGATCTGTCACATGTATCGGAGGAGGACCGAGTCATTTTGGAGGCTCGTAAGGCACAAATTCGGGCCAAATATATGTAGTTTTTTTAACTATGTTGCCTTTTTTTTTTCTAGTATGTTATGTTTTTTTTATGACTTTGTTGTATTTTTTTTTCTACTACGTTATGTTTTTTTTTTTTTCTAGTATGTAATGTTTTTTTTTAGATGAAATTATGTTTTTATTTTTAATTTTGTAGTTATTAAAATTGCCATTTAATTTAAAAAATATATTTAAATAAAAAATAATTAGGTAATCATGACACGGGGCTCCATCCACACCCTCCAAATTAAAGGGGGGCATGATAAAGCCCCCATGCTGACATGGCGATGACGTGGCTCCTAGTTGACACCTATAAAGCCCAATGGGGCTCCATCCACACCCCATAGCCTTAGATTACCAATCTATAGTGCATGCCACGTGGCTTACGTATGTAGGTATAGTATAGAGTCGATTACAAAAGTAGTCCTCAACTATGTTTCTAACTACTGGGAATACCCGCGCTCCGCAACGGGGAATTCAGTATGTATCGTTTCGGCACGTTATGATAACAACACTCACTATAGTAACCGAAAGAGAAAATCAAAATCATAAAGTCCTAATATGCCCAAAAGAAGATCAACACATGTTTTATATCGATCAAAATCTTAAAAACGAATATTGATTTTGATAATACGTACCGATGTTGTTTGGTCAGAATGGATATAGTTTGTCAAAGTATTGACACACCCGAGAAAAATAATCAATATTTAATACAACTCTATTGTCAACAAAATTTATACCGAACTAAACACAACCGCATTATGTATTTTTTAAAGTTCACAAACGCAAGCTATCGAAAGAAAATTAAATTAGATGAGTTAAAAACTACTCCCTCCGTCTCATTAAAAATGTCATATTTTGAAATTTTCAAAGTCTTTATTTCTAAACTTTGACCTTAAATAATTTTGTTTGTGTTAGATAATACTTGATGAAAGTTATATGATTTGAGTGTGTTTTACAAGTGTTTTTATCAGGTTAATTTTCATCAAGTTTTATATAACACAAAAAATATATAATTAAAGTCAAAGTTTATAAATAAAGACTTTGAAAATTCAAAATAAAACACATTTAATGGGACGGAGGTAGTAATATTATTTATAGTTTAAAGGGTTTAATAAGTAAAAGAGAAAATAAAGTAATTAATATTAATAATAATTGCTAAATTATATAAATACAAACTTACTAAATATAAGTAGTGAAAAGTAAAGAAATAGAGAATTAATATAAATTTAATATTATAATTATAATAAAATAATATTGAAAGAAAAACCATTCATATATAGAAGAAAGGGTCAAACCCTTAAAAAAATATGCACAAAAAATGATAGCTATAACTCCGGTAATATCTTTATCAAAGAAAATAACCTAGCCATTTGATCTACATTAGATTTTATTAATGATTTATGCCATGCAAAATTTAAATAAAAGAGTAAACTGTCATTTTGGTCCCTGTGGTTTGGGTACTTTTGCCATTTTAGTCCAAATCTCAAACTTTTTACATCTTGGTCCCTGTGGTTTGCATTTTGTTGCCATTTTAGTCCAAAACCCAAAAACCCTCTATTTTGATTGTTGAAAGCTGATTATTTTGTCCTTTAGTGCAGGGGCATTTTGGTCATTTTTAAATTCAATTCCTTTTGTGCAACCAGCAGATCAAAACCTAAATGTTCATCTTCATCATCGAATTCAACCTGCACACACACACACTCTCTCTTTCTCTCTCCAAACACCCATCTCTCTCTTCTCTCTCTCTCCTCTCTGTCGAACACCACCACCACCGTGAACTCCACCACCGCCACCACCACCACCACCACAAACTGCTAGAGCCCACCCCAGCCCGACTCGGCTCGTTTACATCCCTAAATTGACTTGTATACACCGAATTCAACAAGTATGGAGTCTAATTCCTATTTTATCCAACAAAAATTCAATCAAAACACATCATATTAACCACAAACATTACCGGAAGAGCAGAATCAGTCGCCTGAAACTTCCTAAGCTGTCGCTTAAAAGGGTGGGAGTGGAGGCCAGAGAGAGGAGATGAAGGTGGGGTCGGATTTGGTGGTTATTCGGCGGCGATGGTGGTCACAGATGGCGGTGATAGCCATGGTTGTGGTGGTGTTTGTTACAGAGTGAGAGAGAGAGAGATGATGTTGGGTTGCGGCGATGGTGGTCACAGTCTGCTCTCTGTGTCAAACCCTAGCTTCATCGCCGCCATCCGTACAACAAAAAACCTCTCCAACAATGGCAGCAACTAACTCCGATCACAATCAAACAGATGCCGCCGTTAAAGATGTTCGGATCTCTCGTATTTCATCGTCAATTCGCGTCATACCGGACTTCCCTAAGCCAGGTACACACCGTAAACCTTTAACTGTTCGATTTAGGTTTTCAATTGCTCACGTCATGAGAGTATTGAACTTTTAACTGATCGATTTAGGTCTCAGTTGCTGCTGATTTATTTGGGGTTTTATGTTGTTTATAGAGAGAGAAGAGAGAGAGAGAAGAGAGAGAGAGAGAGAGAGAGTCAGTTAGGGTTTTATTTGGGGATGATGATTTATTTGGGGAAGATGAAGATGATTATTTGGACCTATTGTTGTTTATAGAGAGAGAAGAGAGAAAGTCAGTTGTATTTAATTTACTTTTTTAATTAAGAAAATGTTAATTAAGAAAATGTTAAATGAAAAGCAAAATGACCAAAATGCCCCTGAACTAAAAGATAAAATAGGAGGTTACAACAGTCAAAAAATGGGGTTTTTGAGATTTTGGACTAAAATGGCAACAAAATGCAAACCACAGGGACCCAGATGTAAAAAGTTTGAGATTTGGACTTAAATGACAAAAATGCCCAAACCACAGAGACCAAAATGGCAGTTTACTCTAAATAAAATAAAAAAAGTTATTAGAATAGAAGTGGCACCCTTTAATTGGCTCCGGGGCTGTTTGGTAGCCTCTTAATAATCATTCAGATGCTACCTCTTAATGGTTTAAAACCTCTAAATGAATAAGAGGTAACCTCAAGTCTGAATGGTTAAGAGGCAACCTCTGAATGGTAAATCATCACATGTCACATTCTTCTACCTTCTCATTGGTAAAATTCTTAATGGTTCCATTAAGAGGTAGCCTCTTAACGACCATTCAGAGGCTACCAAACAACCCCTCCATCTTTTCAAACCATCAATAAAAAATAAACAGTTACCTCTTTGAAAATGTAAGATATAGAATGTACTCTTAGTCCATTGACAATTATATTGGTCATAACATGTGCCATTGGTTTATATAATGGGCCAATTAGATCCTTTTGGGGATCATTATATCATAACAATTATTATATAAGAATTCTTATTTTATTATTTATTTCAACAAGTTGGCCACTTGTTTAATTTAATGTGTGTCGATCTTGCTCAAAATCCTAGTATTAAATCAAGGAATATGATCATGTGTTTTTTTTCGGTTGTAACACGTTGACGGTGGGTGGTGGTGGTGATGGACGATGGTGATGGACGGTGGTGATGGACGGTGGTGTTGGTAGAAGGTGGTGGACAGTGATGGTGGTAGGTGGTGGTGTTTAACTCTTTGCGGATCTTAGAAGATCTTAAAAGTGGTTTGGTCAAGTCTGCACCAAGAAAAGCTCATGCAGACTTTTTTAATGAAACATCTTTAAAAAACAAACAGTTTACAGATGACAATGTCTGCGTGGCGCAGAAAAAAAAGTCTGCACAGATATTTTTTAGAAAAACAAGCAATCTGACCAATCTTGCTCTATGAGTGTCTTAGGGATGAGCTAAGCCCTATGAGTGTTCATAGTCAGCTCAATATTTTTTTTATGAATATTATGGGTCTTGCACTTCAAATAGTGGAGACAAATTTATATTACGATATATGTAGACAAGGGATGCCTCTCCGTGCTAATTAATACGTACATAGATTTATATAATTGTAAAGCAGTACATAGATTTATAAAGCAGTACAACCACTATATCACAATTATATGAAAATTAAAAAAAAAAAAAAAAAAAAAACTAGCATTTAAGCAGTACAACCACTATATCACAATTATATGAAAATTTAAAATTAAAAAACTAGAGGAATCATAAAAGCTTTTAATTTCCCTCTATATATATGTGTGTATATATTAAAGCTTGAGATTGAATCTTAAAAGCTTTTCCCATATGGAGACTTCCGTGGTTTACACCAAATGTGATGTCAACGCTTGCTCAAAAAAAACAATGAAGGGTGGTTGGAAATCAGCCATTTTTATCATTTGTAAGCTCTATATATAATTTTCTCTTCATCTCATCATATGTATATATCCATCCATACACACATATAATAAGAATAATAATAAGTAATTTGAAGCATGCAGTTGTGGAATTTGGAGAGCGATTTGCATACTATGGAGTGTCAGGAAATCTGATCACGTATCTGACGGTGGTTCTGAAGCAGCCTTTGTCCACCGCAGCCAAAAATGTGAACTTGTGGCACGGCGTTTCCGCCATCTTCCCCATCCTTGGTGGTTTCCTTGCCGACTCTTTTTTTGGACGATTCAATATCATTGTCTTCTCATCCCTCACGTATCTCTTGGTAATCTTATCAAACTACTAATTACTTCTTACTTTTATTTCCATACGTTTCTCCACCTCATCTCAACTTAATTTGCTTCTTTATCTTAACACGGTTCTACATATTTATTTATTTTTATATAATTTTCATATGTCATAAAACATATATCTTCATTTTCTATTATAATCAAGCTTTATAAAAACAAATAATAGGCTCATTTAAAGTATTTCAGGATCAACTTTAAATAGCTATTGATGTATACGTCATTAGTTTGTCCAATTTAGAATTTACTAAATTAAGTTCACATTGTTTACATGAATACTTTTTTCATATATATATATATATATATATATATATATATATATAGGGCCAGAATCATTTCAGAACCATAAATATTTACAGAACTCGCAGAACTCCTAATAAACAATCTTTTTATGTTTAGGATAATTTTATCATTTATTATGTGTATTTTTACGATTACATACATGTTAAGAGTAATTTTATCGTTTTTTATATGTAATTTTATAATTACACATATGTAAACTAGTTTTTTTACATATATGTAATTAGTTATGACACATATATATAATTTTGGCAATTAAACATATGTAAACTACTTTTAACATGTATGTAATCAAAGAAATACATATAATAGATGATAAAAAGATCCTAAATACAAAAACTTATATATAAAATGATTGTTTATTAGGAGTTCTGAAAGTTCTATAGTTATTTAGAGTTCTAAAATGAACTCAACCCTATATATATATATATAGATAGGGAAATCGCAATATGAGAACCACCTTGAGTTGTGAGAACGATGAGAATTAGGTCTTCCAAAAAGTTCTCTAAATTTTTTTTTTCTCAAAAATCTTAAAAAAACACTTGTTTCAGCAAAAAATAAAAAAATAAAAATAAATGTCGCATACAAAAATTTACTTCAGGTGTAAAAAAATTTCATCGCCGTAACAAAATTTACACCAGGTGTAAACAAAACTTACATCAAGCGTAACTACCGACTCGACAATTTTTTTTGCAGACGTGTTTATAATATTTTTATCTACATTTGTGCAAAAAATTGTGGCGCTATTCACAAATCTCCTTGCATTCAAATAATCAAAGTCTGAACATTAATTTCTAAACATTGGCAAATCGTGCCACAAAATCACAGATCCAAAATTCTGAAAAGGTCCAACAACGTTTTTGATTAAAAAATCCAGACCCTTCAAATTTTTTTCGAGCCCTGTTTTGATTTGGTTTCAAAACGGTCACCCACCTGGCACTTGCTCTGGGCCGGCCCTGATATATAAATGTAAAACATGATGATTCATTACTGAATTTTTTTTATGTAATCATCAAATAATTTAAATAAAATTCATTAACCACTAAATCTTTTTTTATAAATTAATGGGATTCATTAACCACCAAATCTTTTTTAATACACTAAATTTTATGTTATTATTATTATTTTCCAAAATAAAATTCATGTCTTCTAATGTAATAATTCAATGTGCTACACTATGTATAAAAGAGATCGAGATCCAAGTAGAGTAGCTGAGGAAGAAAATATAACATGATACATACATAGCTTAATGTTTTAATTGCAGTATATAATAAGTTTTTAATGTATCTTTTATTGAAATTCATTGACAGTCATGAGGAAAAAACATACATACATAACTTAACGTTTTAATTGCAACCATCACTAGTGCTCTAGTGGTGGCCACGAGAATTTAAGTTCCACTTATGGTGGGCCCGGGTGAGTTTTCCCCTCAAGGTCTCAAGTTCGAGTCTTGGTGATAGGGGTTTCTCATTGAGGGGTTTAAATTGGGGATCTATTGTGCGAGGGGGCTCTCTAGCGTGGACCCGGTTAAGACAACGTATGCTAGACCTCCCGACATTCGCGAATAATTCCCACCTTTCAAAAAACTTAACGTTTTAATTGCAGTATATAATAAGTTTTTAAAGTATCTTTTGTTCAAATTCATTGACAGTCAAATTTATGTTACGTGGGCCATCAGTGCCATGATATTTTCAATATTTAGCCAAGTTGGGTGACCAAAGTATATTTTTAAAATGAACATCACGATGATAATCACTTTATCATTGTAACATCACAAAAAATAGATATAAAAATATAATGTGCTTTAAAATATGTACAAGTGAAAAACACTAGATTACTGACAATAATAACTTAGAATTTACATAACTTCATTTGAATCGTCATGAAAGTACGAGTTCATAGAAATATATTGACAAATGTGGTTTTTAGATGTTTTACCTTTTTTTCTAACTAGATTCAAAAAAAAAAAGTTATCATATTTAATTTATTTGATACCTTCACAAAATTGAAAATTTAATTATTAAAAATATTTTGATCTAGAGTTAACTGCTATTTTCGTCCCTGTGGTTTGGTCACTTTGGCCATTTCAGTCCATTTTTCAAAAATGCGCCATTTTCCTCCCCGACGTTCTAGAAAGGTGCCATTTCAGTCCAAAAATCATAACCCAGTTAAGTCGGTTTGTAAATAAGGACTGATTGTGTAAATTTGTAACATAAAGGACCATTTAAGTAAAATGTATAAATATTAATATAATTATAAAATATAATATATATATATATATATATATATATAATGTATACACACCGCCGCCGGAACCGGAGCTCCGGTGGTCACCACCGCCACCGCCGGAACCACCACCATCAACGTCATCATCGTCATCATCTGTTATCATCATCATCGATCATCATCGACCTTCATCATCATCATCGCGATTTTAATGATTCTGCGGATGTAATTCAGCAGCGAATGGGTTTTTCGGATGCAGATCAGCAGAACAAATAGATTTATACGGCTAATAATTCTGCAAATCTGTTCTGAACGAATTATATAACGACAGCAGATATGTTTCCTGTTCGGCAGATTGTTCAATGACAGCAGATTTGTTTATACGGCTAATAATCAGCAATGACCGAACACCTCTGCAGATTCTGCGGACTGATTTCAGCGATCAAAATAATTCTGCACAGATATGTACTTTGAAAAAAAACATCAATATGTGATTAAACAACAATTTTTTTCTTTAAACGAATAATATTTGATCGAAATTCAAACAAATCAGTCTGAAATTCAACCAAAAATCATTCGATTTAGTCCGAAATCAATCCGAAATTCGTTTTCGTTTTCACCGAACCTGATCAAAATGAACAAACTTTGATTTGAAACAGATCTAAATCAGTCCGAAACGTATCGAAAATCTGATGATGATGATGAAGATCACGATGATGATGAAGGTCGATGATGATCGATGATGATGATAACAGATGATGACGTTGATGGTGGTGGTTCCGGCGGCGGCGGTGGTGACCACCGGAGCTCCGGTTCCGGCGGCGGTGGTGACCACCGGAGCTCCGGTTCCGGCGGCGGTGTGTATACATTATATATATATATATATTATATATTTTATAATTATATTAATATTTATACATTTTACTTAAATGGTCCTTTATGTTACAAATTTACACAATCAGTCCTTATTTACAAACCGACTTAACTGGGTTAGGATTTTTGGACTGAAATGGCACCTTTCCAGAACGTCGGGGAGGAAAATGGCGCATTTTTGAAAAATGGACTGAAATGGCCAAAGTGACCAAACCACAGGGACGAAAATGGCAGTTAACTCTTTGATCTATTTATGTAAACCACTAGTTATCACTAGACATGAAATAAAACAAACTATAATCTTGAGTAATACACATATAAATAGTTTTACAAATGTAGTTGAAGAATAGCGTATTTATTCATGGATTACTTATTATGGTAAATTTTTATAACAGGGATTGGTATTGTTAGTCATATCTGTAGAAGCAATACCTTTGGACCATCGCCTGCTACCCTTTTTTGTGGCACTTTACGTTATCAACATCGGGGAAGGTGGTCACCGTCCTTGCATCCAGACCTTCGCCGCAGACCAATTCGACAACAGTCTCTCGGAGGAGAAAGCAGCCAAGAGTTCGTTTTTCAACTGGTGGTACTTAGGCATTGTGATCGGAGCCACTACCTCCATACTGGTTGTCATTTACGTTCAAGACAATGTCGGATGGGGTTGGGGGTTTGCGATTCCTACCATAGTGGTGGCGTTGGCGCTGGGAGTGTTTCTATTTAGAAAAAATACCTATCGCCGTGAGGAGCCAGTTGGTAGCCCATTTACAAAGGTGGCTCATGTGATGGTGGCGGCGTTTAGGAAGCGACGCTTGTTGCCGGAAAACGGTCGAGGCATGTGTGTCAAGGAAGAAGAAAGCGGTGACACAATGATTCGTCCTTTGGCTCATACCAACCAATTCAGGTATTATTATGACATTGTTCATTATCCTACTTAGGGTTGTAATCAAGCCGAGCCGGCTTGTTAATCTTTTTTGTTTTTTCACAAATATTGATAACATAAAAAAAACAAAAAATATAAAAAATACACATATATATATATGTACTATTTTTTTTTAATTTTAAAGACCGAAAGAAAAGTATTATATGTATATTTTTTTTGAAAGTCACCCTTCAAAAAAATATGTATATTTTTTTTGTTTATTTTTCATATTTCTATATGTTATTAATTAATTATTCCATATATAAGTTTGCAACTTTTTTGTGCATTATCACTTGTACATTGTGCTTTGGGTGATGTTCAAAAAAAAAAAAAGTTGATTTTTTATTTTTAACCCAAAAGTTTTTACTTTTTACAATTTTAACCTTGCATAATTGTTTTTTTAACTTTAACCCAAAACTTTTCATTATTTGCAATTTAACTTCACAACTTTTGTCACTTATACTTTTCATCTTTCGCAAATTTTCGATTTACGTATAGTTCTAAATTTTTCGATTTAATACGACGCAACGTGCATGTGTGGTTCAACGTTTTTACCTCTATTTTTCTATGTTTGACAGGTTCGTCGCAACATGCATATCCTAGGTCGAGTCAGTGTTGGAGGTCGATGACGGTTGTGTGACATTAGTACTATTTGACATCGTTTTATGCCCCGCCGCAACGCGGGGTGTGCTTTGGGGGGTTTTCAAATAAAAAAATGGTTATACATATGGTTGTCGTAACGTTGGCTTTGGGGGTTTTAAAAAAAAAATGATTTTGTTTTTACTTTTCACATAAAAGTATTTCATAAATTACTTTTAACTCAAAACTATTTGTTTTTTTACTTTTAACCCAAAACTTTTTATCTTTTGCAATCTATCCTCATAACTTTTTTTACTTTCAACTTTGGCCTTTTATAGTTTTCATTTTCCACAAATTTTTCGCTTTATGCTTGGTTCTAAATTTTGTGACTTAACAAATCGCAACGTGCGTCTTTGATTTAACGTTTTTACGTTTCGTTCTAAATTTTACGAGTTAACACGACGCAACGTGCATGTGTGGGTGAACGTTTTTACATCGTCTATTTTTCCCCATTTGACGGGTTTAACATAACGTACGGGTCATAGATTGACTTAGTTATAACTAAAGAATCCCCGCCGCATTGCGGCGGGTCTAAATCCTAGTTTTTTTTTGAACGGCGACATTTCACAACAAACGGCTCATGCCGCAATACCACCCGAAGTGGTACCCACTCACTACTCACGCAACCAGGCTACATTTAGTTAAACTTAAAATGTTAACACTTGATCCACCTTCCACATTTCTTCTATAAATTAAGATAATTTGAGCTGGCTCGCGAGCTCACGAGCCGAGCTCGGCCTAACTCAAGCTTGGCTCGTTTACAACTCGGGTTGATCCGAGTAGGCTCGTTTACAACCGAGCTTTTTTCGAGCTTTTTTCGAGCTTTTTCCGAGCGACTTTCAAGCGAGCCGCGAGCTTTGAACACCACTAATCCTACTTTGATAATTACCCGCCATTAACACTTCAAAACAATCAACAGGTTTTTGGACAAGGCAGCTATTATAACTGAAACCGATGTATCATCAGGAAAACGCAACCACTGGAGACTCTGCACTGTGAACCAGGTGGAACAGGTGAAGCTCCTCTTACGGCTCGTCCCAATATGGCTATCTTGCTTGATGTTTGCGGTAGTCATAGCGCAACTTAGCACCTTCTACACAAAACAAGGCAGCACCTTAGTCCGCACAATCGGTTCCACCAACTTCCAACTCCCACCCGCATCTCTTCAAGTCATCCCAGGCCTAACCATCCTAACCGCTGTCCCCCTTTACGAGCACCTCCTCATCCCGACTGCCAGGCGCCTCACCGGCCACCCCTCTGGAATCACAATGCTCCAACGAATCGGATTTGGGCTTCTCTTCTCAATCTTGACCATGATCGTATCAGCCTTGGTTGAATCAAAAAGGGTTAGAATCGCCACAGAGCATGGATTACTCGATAATCCAAAAATAATAGTTCCAATGAGCGTATGGTGGCTAGTACCACAATATGTATTGATGGGTATCTCAGACGTGTTTACGATCGTGGGGTTGCAGGAGTTGTTCTACGATCAAGTGCCGGACGAGATGAGGAGCATGGGGGCTGCTGCTTATTTAAGTGTTCTGGGTGTCGGAAGCTTTATGAGCAGCGCGTTGATATCTATGATACAAGGAATTACAGCCGGGCACGGTGACGAATGGCTAAAGGGGGATAATTTGAACAGGGCGCACCTTGATTACTTTTACTGGGTTTTGGCATGTTTAAGTGGGTTAAGTTTGATTTTGTATGTAGTTTTGGCAAAGGGTTATGTTTATAAGGAGGCTCAGAGGGATGGTGAGGAGGTTTAGTGTGAGCGGTGGACTGTAATAGCTAGTCTAATATTTGTCGAAAACTGTTGCTTCGACAAATAATAGTTAGTTGCCAGATTTATAACGTTTATATAAAAAATAAAATTGTTTGATATCGTTTTTCTTAAAACATTCTCAAAACATTAATTCCACAAAAGACGAATAATAGTTACTCGTGAGATTTAACGTTAATACAAAAAATAAAATTGTTTGATAATCAATTTTCTCAAAGCATTAAGTCCACAGAAGACAAAATAATAGTTAGTCGTTTTTTTCTTAGCAAAAGAAGTTGCCGAAATTCAGAAACGATAGGAATATCAAAAATGGGTTCAACTACAATATTTTCTTTCATGGCGGATGACAATGGGGAGGTGACGGTCTAGGTAGTGGAGAAAGAGGTCCGTTCCATTCTTAACAAAACAAGTCCGGTACAAGATCAATTCTTATTTCCAAACATAAATACCCGCAGAAACGTGTGGACATTCTCACTAGCATAAATATTTACTAATAACTTATGAAAGAAATTATATATGTTAATCAACCTACGGTAATTAAACGAGAAATTTTGTTTGGGACCCCTTTAGAATATGGCCCCATACAAGGTGGATTTTATCATGATGTTTTCAAGGGGTATTTAGGATTTTTTTTATTACAACTATTTATACGTTTATCACATTTAATATAACAATAAGTAGTAGTAAGAGTGTTTGTTATTGTTTATACGAACATAAATTAGTAAAATAAGTGGCAGGGCCGGCTCTTGGGATGGCCAACCCGTGCCGTTGTCCGAGGCCCAAATTTTCAAAGGGCCTGAAAGGTTTTTATAAGCTTTTAATATATACTAAATTATATATTAACATATGCATCCATTTATTGTGCCAAAAAGTGTTGTTGGTGGATAGGAATGGCAATGGGCCGGGTTTGGGCCGGGTATTAGTCATCCCAAGCCCGTACCCGGTTGTAATTCTTTGGCCCGTACCCGGCCCGTTACCCGTCGGGTATTTGTCGGGTATTTACCCATCGGGTATCGGGTATACCCGCGGGTAATGGGTATACCCATTAATTTGTTAAAAATATCAGAAACTCTCATGGGCATTTTTTACTCTAATGTTTATATAATTTACTACTTTAGTAACTACAACAAAGGAAAATATGAACAATAACATACAAACATATCATATTTAAATGCATATTTGAAACATATGTCTGCATAATTAACTAATTAATATATTGCTACTTTGGAACATATAATGTCAGTTTATATAATTTGCATTTAATTGAACACCAAACAGGAAAAATAGTAGCATTATTCACAACCCAAGTAATCTCCCTAACAACTTGAAATGTGTTTAGAAAATTCCAAAACTAACACACATTTTTAATTTACATAGAAACAACATAACTAAACATAAAATCGTACGTTTGTATGTTAAAGTCTTGAAGACAAACAACAAAGCAAAATAATATGAATAAGTGTATGTACTAAAGTTTATATAAATGGAAAATTAAATTTAAAATAATATGTTTTTCGGGTATTATTCGGGTAAACGGGCCGGGTATCGCTAAATCCCATACCCGTACCCGTACCCGAATTTTTTATTTTTTTAATCCCATACCCGGCCCATACCCATCGGGCTTCGGGTATACCCGGCCCGTATGTTTCGGGTTTCGGGTATACCCATCGGGCTTGGGCTTTTTTGCCATCCCTATATGGTGGAGTTGAAAAATCATCTTAAAATAATGTGAAGGTCTCAAGTTCAAGTTTTGGCACCACCACGAAGGTTTTTTTTTTTTTTTTAATTCATTTCCTCTTAACCACAATTTTGAGCCCAAATTTTCTCGTCGCCCGAGGCCTAAATTTTTTTGAGAGTTCTCGGGGACGGCTCTGATAAGTGGTTTGAATCTACTTCTCGTGCCATTTTTGGGAAGACGATTGTTAGTGATCACCTTAGGGTGGGCATTGCTCGCCTATGGATATATACTGGCATGCTTAATTTACCCATTTTGTACAACCATAATAAGTAAGATAGGCACATTTTTTGAAAGACAATGTATGCATCAATATATTAGTTACTTTGAATCTTTGATATGGTCTCATGAAATTTTTCTTTAAAAAAAGAAGTGGGGAAAGAAAGTGTTTAATATATTTAATTTTTCTGTTTACAGGAATAAAGAAGAAATGACTTCTTTTGCCCCCCCCCCCCCCCCCTTTTTTTCTTTCTTATCTTGTTTCATTTCATGTGGTTTGAATTTTCTTTAGCCTTACAATTTGATTATAGAGTTATGTAAAAGTTATTCCACAAGTGTTGTATATTTTAGTTAAGTTTAACTATTAAATTCAATTCAACATTTTTATACTTTTAATAACCAACATTTTTAATAACTTAAAATTTTTAAAATTTAATAGTTTAATATTTGAAGTGTAAAAAGTATAAATACATATATTTGGACATTTACATTATAGTTTACTTATAAAAACAAATTTAATGGTTAAGGGTTTAAGATGAGGTATATATTTTATTAGATTTTTTTGTCTAGTTCAAACTTCAAAGGACATTTATTTTACTATTCATGCCTTAGTTTGCTTTTTGAATGTCTTCCTAGTTCAAACTATTACATGCTTACAAGAAGGTTTAAGAACCTCCACCTGCTTTTCCTTTTTCTTTATATGCATCACATTTTGCTTTTTGGAATATCTCCTATGTATAAAAATGGACCACAGTCAAGTGCACATGGAGATGTTGTACCCATGCAATATTATAATTCATATAGAGAAATGTAGGAGTTGAGTTCATTTGAATTAATTCAACAATGGAGTTAAGTGGAAATGACAGTTTCACCCCTCAGTCTTCTTCTACACAACTATCTATTGAACAAGAAATCATCATAAGCAAGACTCTACTCACTCATGAATCCGACATGATTCGTGTGGATTGCAAGATTTTGTTTCAAGCCATGGAAAATGTCATGTTATATGCGTCTAATACAAACAACGTATATATCACCCCTTGATTCATTTGATCATCTTGACTAGTATTGTTGTCTTGATTCATTTGATCATCTTTATAACAAAAGTGTCATTTTTTTTATATTTTCAGACTGTTGAAGTGTATACTCTTGATAGTATTGAGAGCTTCGCAACGAAAGAAACTTTGGAGCATGCCATTTATAAGTTGTCACGCGCGGTATTCTATGAAGAACTCACAATCGCAAATGTTTATTGCCGATTTGATCTTTATATTATCCTAATACAATGCTAGTGTCTTGTTGCAGATACTGTGGGAGTGTCATAACACGACAGATATGCACGAGCGAACTATAGTTTTACTAGAGATGTTAGGGAACTACAGATGGGATGCAAAAGTGGTTTTAATACTCACGGCATTTGCAATAAGTTATGGCGAATTTCGGCTCATTCTTGAGGTTTATTCACACAATGCATTAGCAGCGTCACTTGCGGTACTCAAGAACTTGTGTTGGAGAAATTCCGAAGCGTTGAGACCCCAGTTTAAGGCTATGGAAATGCTAATAAAGGAAATGGTGGAACTCGCTAAGTGTGTAGTGAGTTTCGAAGGGCTGCCTCTACAACTTGTACTTCATGATGATCACGCTTGTACGCTTATGGCTGGTGCGAAGTCTAAGATCTATTTGGCCACTTATTGGATCTTTAGAAGCACACTCACATCTGCTTCTCAGATCAAAGACTTGATTGCCATGAATCAGGAGCAAGTGCCTTTTCTTTTTTTTTTTTTTTTCTTTTTCACTTTTATTTATTTATTGATTAATTCATCAAGATTAAGTCCATGGTTGTAAAAATCGCGCCTAGCCTCTGATTAGTCGCCGATTAATCGCTAGTCCTGGGTTCACCGAGGAATTTTCATCTAATCAGCCAATTAATCGCTAGGCGGTTAACAGAGGTCAACTCCGTTCCTAATCGGTGGCAATCTAGCGATTCCGGCCAGATTCCGGCCAAACCCAGTAAATTCTAGCAACTACTCCTATCTGCTTAAAAATATGGGTCGAAGATGGTGTTAAAACATGTCTACTTAGAAAAATGACATATGAAGATGTGTGTATGTACTTATAAAACTCAAAATTACATATAAAATTCCAATTCGATTAATCCCTACTAATCCCGATTAATCGCTAGTTGGTACCCCACCGGCCAACTCGCGCCAAGCTATTCTTATAACACTGAGATTAACTATTTGAACTCATGTGTATTTATTTTTGAATTTATTATCGATGATTAAAGATTGAAACTTTTATGCAGGAATTCGAATACAACCGTGAATGCAGCATGGGGTTTGTCTAGTTTGGCTCTTAGGTTGAGCAGATTATGCAGTAGCCTCAGAATGCAGGTTGATGCATATCAAGAACAGATAGGTAGAACCTCTAGGTTATAACGAGATACGAGTATACGACTATAACCACCAAATCGAACCTTGAATCCTCTCATCAAGGATAGATTTTTCTATTTATTGTTTGCAGAGCCGAAGTTGTATGAAAAGCTGACGGTTCTTCTTGAGGATCACACAAAAGTTGATAATCAAGAATTGCTTCACTTATTCTTTTCTTTGAATGATGATTTGCCTCTCAAAGATTCATCTTCTCAAGAAAAGGTAAGTTTTTTCTTTACAAAAATCATCTATAGCTAGATAGAGGCACAATGCATTAAAGAGTACCTACATATACATATACATGCACTTATAAATAAGGATATAAACTATCATAACAAACTCTTTGTCAGCGCATACACGCACGCACCCGATAGGCCAATAGATCATGCGAGTCGGCCTCTGCTCTTTTATATTTTAGTGAAACTATAAACTAAAAAAAACCTTGGTATTGTAAAACAGGTTGGTATATCAACATTGAAACACAAGGTAGTTATGCTTTTGGTTTCAAAGCCAGATCTTTTTCCGATCGAACAAACTCTATTGCTACTACACCAAACTCATGAGCATCCTGACAACAAGAACATAGAACAAGATTATGAAATCATGTGGGTCCCAATCTCGTCTTCGGAAACATGGACTCTTGAGGAACACATAAGTTTTGATTACTTATCAAACTCGTTACCGTGGTTGTCAATCAGGCAGCCATGGTTGCTAAACTCAGCAGTAGTCAAAATGATTAGACGCGAATGGAAGTTTGAAGAGAGGCCTTTGTTGGTAGTATTAGATCCGCTTGGATTGGTTTCAAGTTATAATGCAATTGATATGGTGTTGATTTGGGGACCGAAAGCTTTTCCTTTCTCGGATTCACGAGAGAAAGAACTTTGGGAGGAAGAAAACTGGAATCTGAAGCTTATGTTAGGTGGAACAGATCACTTCTTAACCAAGATGGTAAGATTTTTGAAATTGGTTTTATCAATAACGAATAAAAAGTCGACGTTTAGATACACTCATTGTGATGCTTTAAATAACATAGAAGTTGATTATTTTCTGGTTTTCAAACTATATTAATGATTAATGAGAGACACATTAGAACAAGAAAGGATCCATGAAGTGATGAAGATATAGTACAACAAGAGGTGGATCTCTTAGATTCGGACTCACTTCCACATTGGGTCCATTTTCTATGTATCTATCCCCTAAACACATGATGCTCTAGGTGCCGTTCTGACTAACCATTTATGGGTTAATCGTTCGGATGACGAGGAAGATGAGTAATTTGCTTGGTTCGTAATATTGTAGTTTTTATGTTTCTTTAAATGTATTTTATTATTGATCTTTTATTAAATAAAAATAAATAATTGAATAACTATTGTTAAATGATTGCAGTGTAGTTAACCCACAACACCTAGTTAACGGACAATTTAGTTAATGGCACTCTGCTGAGTTGGCGCTGATGTGGGCATGTGGCAACACTTTTTGTTAGTTAATGGAAAACTTAGTTAACCCACAATACATAGTCTAAAGGCTGCTGCGTTTTCGGGTTTTGGACATGCTTACTCATTAGTGTTGTTTTCAGGTGGAAGGAGGCGAAAATATTTGCATATGTGGAAGTGGTAACCTAGAATGGATCAACGAATTTGATTCGAGAATCAAGAAGCTAAAAAATGCAGGCTTGCAGCTTCAAGTGATCTACGTTGGAAGCAGAAACTCGATTGAAAATGAAAGCATGAGGACAGCATTAGCCGATATCAACAAAGACAGTTCGTTCACTCCGATAAAAGTTCAGTTTTTCTGGCTAAGGTTAGAGAAGATTAAAGATTCAATTCTTCGGGCCGGTCAAATTCAAACGTTTGCAAACTATGAAACCATGTTGGAACGAGTCTCAGAATTGCTAGACACTGATGATGATAACACCAATTGGGCGGTTTTTGGATGTGGGACTTCTAATGATTTTGTGATGTTAAAAGGAAACAAAATCGTGGAGTTCTTTGACCGGGTTCCTGACTGGGCCAAAAAGGTTGCAACATTGGGGTTTGTGGGTGCGATCAGAAGCGTTGATGATGAAGTTAACGGTGCGGTCGCTTGTGATCACACAACTGAGGTTCCTTATGATGAAGGAATGGTTCAAGAAACTGTGGTTTGTGATAAATGTAAGCGTGTGATGAGGCGTTCTATAGTTTATAAATGTGATGGATCCAAGTAGAATGTCATAAGGTTAGAAAAGATGATTTTGTTTTCTTGAAAAGCATCAAAAATAAGTTTAGTTTTTGTATAACAATATCAATAATGGGGTCCAAATATTTTGGATTTTGAAGACAAACACTTGGATGAGATTTCAATTCGATTTGATTTGATTTAGTGTTGAGGAATTGCTGATGGAACTGTTATTGCTGGTGTCAAAGCACTACAGTTGAAAAGAAATATAATGCTCTAATGCATCTAACAGATTTAAAGTTTACAGCAGAATATTGGATGCCTATATGATATTGAAATTTGATAGGACTTTATAATAGCAGAAAATGATCTAAGCAATAGCTATGAAACAACAGAATATAATAAAACAAAACAAATTCGAAAACGCACCTGTTAGGATGAACACTTGAAATTTACGTGGTTCGGTCGGCTGAGCTACATTCAGGCTGCAAGTGTAATTCTTTTATTGCTCTGCCTCACTCATGAGGAATTACAAAATACAAGGTCAGTATACATACATTAGGGTAATAACTTAGCGCACAAGATAAGATAAATGGGTCTAAATAAAAGAATTATGGCCAACTCCAAAACCTCCTTAGACCACCCGTAGTGGGGCGTTTTTTTTTTTTTTAAATTGAAAAAAAACGCCCCAAAACGCTCCCCACCCCATTACACCCGGCGTTTCCGGGCGTTGTTTTTTGGAAAAATTGGTTGTAGGCGTTGTAATTAAAACGCTGATTTGGTTTGAGAATTGGTTTGACCCACCAATCATTTTTGAGCAGGTCACATGTGTCCCTGACAACTTTATGAAAATGGATTAAAAAATAAGGTAAAGTGGGGACTGGCCAATCACATAATGACTAGTAGTTTTTTTTTTTTAATTATAAAATTTACACACACACACACGATTGCTTGGGCGTTATTGGAATAATGCCCCACTACACCATTTTTGCTATAATGCCCAACGCTGACTAGGATGCCACGTGTCGGATAATGCCCCATGGTGGGGCATTATTTTTGTTCACCACTACGGGTGGTCTTACCGATCTCCATTAAGCGTGTTGCCTTGTCTTTTTATTAAACCAAGACCAATCAAGACTCCACTAACCCAACAACACCTGTATAAAAAACAAAAATACAAATAGCAAAGTCAACAGCAACAACAACTACAACCATACGCATTCATGAACTAACACCGAAAACATAAATACAAATAAGACAGCCATATAACATTACATTACATTTTGGTTTTAAAGCTATAAATGCTTATTTCTAAAGATGTAACATAATCATATTTTTAGATAATTTCTCATTGTTTTTAGCATTATTAGATTTACAGTTTTTTCTTATTCAAAAAGCCCCTATAGCTCAGTGGTAGAGCGCCAGTCTTGTAAACTGGAGGTCTGTAGTTCGATCCTGCATGGGGGCAATATTCTTAATTTTTAACATTTTTTGCCCTCACCAATCTCAAACCCATCTCCTTTTTATCTTTGTTTCTCCCAAAACACCCACAAAATCAAAAAAATGTCTCAACTCTTTCATAAGATCCTACGCAAACCTATCAATGGAAACACAATTCGAGCTTTAATCACCCATCAAAACGCAACACAATCATCAATTTCTCATCTTTTTCATCAACCCCAACCCAACACCCAAAACCCTTTTCTTGAATCTTGTTCTGATGACAAATCGACCCTTTTCAATCGGCTTCATATTTACCCTAGCTTTTCATTTGGGTATTTCTTGAATCCGATTTCGTCAACTGGATCACCGGATTTTAAGACCGAGGAGGGTCCGGACACTGATGGGTCGGGTTCGAGTACTGGGATGATCTGGGCGGATAGTGTGAAGAAGAAAAGAAAGAAGAAGATGAATAAGCATAAGTTAAAGAAGCTGAAAAAGCGTCTTCGTCACTGCTCTTAAACTAAGGTGGTTCTTTTGGACAATAAAGATTTTATTTTTCTTGATCTGGTATTGACGATTGAGATGTTTCTAGCAATTTATTTCATAAGAAAATTGAGATGTTTGATGCTGTTTTTTGATACATGTGACTGAAGTTATGCAATTGAATAATTGCTCAACTGTGAAATTTATGATTATTGCTACTGATTTATTAATCAGGTTGTTCTTTCAGTGAACTGTTTATTCAACTTTACATTATAATGCTTAGTGAAATGCAGGGTTTTGAATAACTAGTGATAATCCGCGTAGGACTCAGGGTTTAGCTTTGTTTATAGAGTGATCGTTTGTACTTTAAGGTTGATAGGTTGAGCCCAGTTCAATGGAATTAGTTTGTTGGAGGTTATGATTGTTGATCTTGTATAATTCTTAACCATGTAGGTTCGATTTACCAAACAGCCTCGGGCTTCTGTGTCAAGTTCCTTACCAAATTCAACGATGATTCATTCCTTTCCTACTTGAATGATTTACCAACCAACCTCTAGTTTATCGACAGTGGTATCAATATGCATGTAGATGGGCTGGATTGATACGGTCGTATTATCTTGTTTGATCCATGGTTTAGTCAAATTGATAGTGTTTGATCATTTAGGTGAATGTTTAGATCCATAGTATGTTGTTATTCACCTTTTTGTAATTATGTTGTAGAAGTTGTAGTGTAAAAAGTGTATGTATCATATGATATTATGTTTACAGATTTGCATGGTTCCAAATATCACACATAAGAAAATTAAGGTTTATTTGAAGTATTGTTTAATTGACCTGATACAAACGGGTGTTTGGTCGTTCCAAATTAATCACCAACTTAAATGGGTGATTTACCAGATCAAAGGATCAGTTTTATGTACGCATGTTTAAAGGAATCAATCATGGATTTCCCCTTAATAACCTTACATAGGTGGGTCAGATCTGATGGGTAACGGGTCAAAATGGGAAAGAATTTCGTACCGGATAAATTGGGATGACCCAACACCCTTTTTAGCCTATTTTTTTTTAAGAGTTACATGTCATTTTAGTCCCTGTTGTTTGGGCCATTTTGCCAGTTTAGTTCAAAGGTTTCATTTTTCTCTTGTGGGTCCAAAAAGGTTTCGCTATTGCCATTTTAGTCCACTGGGCACTGGGTTAGCTTCATCCATTATTTCTGTTAACAAGAAGGGCAATTCGGTTATTTTATATGGCCGAATTGCCTTTTCAGTTAACAGAATTACATATAAAATGACCGAATTGCCCTTCTGGTTAACAGAAAAATGGATTAAGTTAACCCAGTGGACTAAAATAGCAACGGTGAAACCTTTTTGGACTCACAGGAGAAAAATGAAACCCTTGGACTAAACTGGCAAAATAAACCACAGGGTCTAAAATGGCATTTAACTCTTTTTTTAATTTTACAAATCATGATTTTTTTAAAACTGTAGTATAAAAGTATTAATTTAATTTTCTAACAAAACATGTAGGAGGTTGTATGCATTTTAATACCTTTTGAAGATATATAACCGGTTTGAACAATTTGATGGTTTTATTTTTAGCTATTCTTTTAGTTTGCCCCGTAAAAGTTAAAACATATTTGGCAATGGGTTTTTTGTAATTTATGGATTGAACTTATCATTGTCTACTCATACTGCTCTTAGTTGCCTCTTTACATACAACAATGGTGTTCTATACTTGCAGTCTTACACTAATCTGCTTTTTTTTATTCTTTTGTTATTTATATGTTAATTCCGGTATTTTTTTTTTTCTTTTTAAATCTGACACCCATCCAACCATGCAAATTATTCTCTGACATTAGCTTCCCTGATGGTTAGATTTATTGACCGACCTTTGGTTTAGTTCAGTCTCAAATAACCGCGGTTAGGAATGTGCAGTTCACGGATTGGACCTATCAGAACCGTATAACCGACCCATGTGCTGTTATAAGGGTCGGTCCTGGTTCCTGCTTTTGTAGCTATCTGGTTTCATAGTGGTTCTTAATATGTTAAACCAGCATATATATGTATGTTGAGGTATGCATAGATTCGGATTGTACTTATCAATCTTCATCCTCTTCATAGTTCATCATCTGCCTGAAGTCCTAAACCATGGACCCATGGAACCAGACCGTGAAAACCTGCATCTAATCGACCTGTGTATATGTGATAAGGGTCGGTCCTGGAAAAGAGGGTTTGTTTTTTTTATTCTACAAAAAGATCTTCTCAACACACACAAACACACACTTTACACACACAAACCTCTTGTTCTCTCTCTCTGCATCACCACCGCCACAACCATCTGCCTCACCACCACCACCACCACAACCACCCACCCCCGTCGCAACCACCCACCCCCCGTCACAACCACCCACCCCCGTCACAACCACCACCACCGCCAAGAACATCAACCGAAACCCTAATTTCACCATCTTCAAGGGTTTCGATTTGGGGGTTTCTGAAGAGAGAGAGAGAGAGAGAGATCGAGGGAGGAGAGAGATCCAGAGAGAGAGAGATCCAGAGAGAGAGAGAGTACGAGGAGAGAGAGACGGCGGTGTATACGGCGGCAGTGGTGGAGCGGCTGTGTCGGTTATGGCGGTGGTTGTGGTTCCTGTGTCAACGGCGGTGATGATGATGATCGATGAAGATGTTGATGAGATGATGATGATGATCGATGAAGATGATGACGATGATGATCGATGAAGATGATGACGATGATGTTCGATGATGATGATAACAGATGATGACGGCGATTTTGATGGTGGAGGTGATTGGGGTGTCGGGTGGAGGAGATCGGTGAACTTCGGGGTGGCGGTGGTGGCGGAGATGTGGTGGTGGCGGGGATGTGGGGGTGGAGGTGTGGAAGAAGAGGTAAAGGTCTCTGCCAAGAAGAGGTAAAGGTCTGTGCCAAGAAGACTTGGGTCAATGTCTGTGCCAAGAAAGGTCTCGCAGACCTTTTTTAATGAAAGGTCTGCGAGAAAACAAACAAGCTGCAGACATGAAACGTCTGCGCGCGTCTGCGCGACGCAGACATAAGTGGCCAGAAGTGCTTCTGGCCAAAAAACAAACACCACCTAAATGTCTAAGTCTTAAAGGACTACAAAGCAAATTAGTAGGAACACTACTAAAGAACATGAGTAGTGTGGCATCCCAATAACTCCCTTTGTTTAAGCCACTCATTAACTTAAGACAAACATGATTCCCATGTGACCCATACATTAATCCACCCCGCTTGAATTTACCTTGTCCTCAAGGTGAAAATTAGGATACTCCCGCATTTGTTTCCCATGTCGCATACTTCCGAGGGTGACCGACCCATTTCACCATTAACTTCATTTTAGGCCGTTTTGTACCACCTGCTCCCCCAAAATAGATTCTGGCGGAGGAAGCGACAAAGGCAACTCGGGTGAAGTAGGCACAGATACGGCGTTGCCCACACATTGTCTTTGGTAAACTGGCGTGAAGAACATCGTGGACAAGAGCCTCGGGTGGTAATTCCGACCGGTAAACCACATATTGTAAAAGCTTTGTAATTATGTAATGTTTTTCTATAGTTTACACCCAAAAATTGGGTTTTGGTGATTTTTCATTGGAAATCAGTAAGGTTTTCTTTCTATTGTGAAGAAAAAAATAGGCTCACGTGTTCAAGTACAACGTGAACAAGTAGGCACAGATACGGCGTTGCCCACACATTGTCTTTGGTAAACTGGCGTGAAGAACATCGTGGACAAGAGCCTCGGGTGGTAATTCCGACCGGTAAACCACATATTGTAAAAGCTTTGTAATTATGTAATGTTTTTCTATAGTTTACACCCAAAAATTGGGTTTTGGTGATTTTTCAATGGAAATCAGTAAGGTTTTCTTTCTATTGTGAAGAAAAAAATAGGCTCACGTGTTCAAGTACAACGTGAACCACATTTAGGCCGGTGGGTGTGGCTTAACGTCACCCAGCCACCTCAGCCACCATAACGCCCCTGGGGCGCCATCGACCATACTGCCGGAATTAAAGGGGGGGTGGGGGCATCATGTCCTCGCCATTGTGTTAACAAGCAAAATTGAGGGGATGAAGGCTGAGATTGGTTAGAGGGGGGCGCTATAGCTTAAAGGGGGGAAGGGGGGCTTTAAATCACACCCTGCAAGTTAAAGGAAGTGGTTTTAAAGCCCCATGTGTGACACGCCGATAAGATGACGCTGAGGTGACGTGATAAAGCCCTTATACCACACCCTGTAACCTTACAAATTGAACCAGATGGACACACCGTACAAGCTGCTTCATTTATAGTTTGACTAGACAAAGGTTATCACTTGGCAATTTTATATTTTATTGTACGTTTTAACACTTCAAACACTTTAGTTGATTCTTTTAGTGGGTGCTACTTTCTACACCCCCCCCCCCCCCCCCTAAATACTTTTTTCACCCCTCTCCTCTCACATACTTACAGGTGGGGCCTGCGTGGGACCGACAGTTTTCCTCTCACAAGGGGGGTATAATCAGGAAGAGGGGGGGTGTGTATAGAATGAGCCTTCTTTTATTTGTTTGCTTATGATCGAAACTCATTGCTACAATCTGAGAATAATAATGATAACCGTTCACGTGTCAAAACCCCAGACAAAGCACAAAAAGGGTTTGACAGAAAGCAAAATGGCACTCCTACTGGGCCCCTCTTTCGCCTGTTCTCATGTAATAAAATGACAAAGAGGGATCTCAGTAGACTTTGTACGGAACAAAGTCAAACCCCTTTATTTTGTCATCTCCCTCCAAATTATAATTAATATTTTTTTTTAACATGAATAAATCAAGATTTCAAACATTTGACACTCATGCTAAAATCATAACAAAACCTTTTTAATTATCAAACAAAGTTCATATTTAAAACAACTAGTGATGTTCTCCCGCGCTTCGCGGCGGGGATTAAGTCGGTATCAATTTGGTTGGTTACAGTATCTGCACTCGATATAGTAATTGAAACAGAAAGCACTACATCTATCGAAAACAAAAAAACATATATTGATATGGTACTTATATATGTTGTTCAGTTGATATCGGTTTAGCTCGCTTGCATTTTATGTTTATTTATTTCAACATTACGATATTTTTTTGAAAACGGATATTCTGCCACTATCGTACCAAGCCCAATTGAAACATTTGTATCGATACCAATATTTTTTTTAGTTTTTTAGTTTTCAATAAATTGATACTGTATCGGGTACTATATTGTACCGAACATCATCGGTACTGGTATATATTCTGTTTTATTGTTTCCTGTTTGATAAAGGGTACTTTGATAAGTATCTTAAAAGTTATATGAGATAACAAAATATACTTAAATCAATTAAAATAATAAACTAATAAAATAATAAAACCTTAGAAAAAACAATATTGAAAGAAATAAAAAACAATTGTTCCCCTCTTTTTATTTCAACATTACGATATATATTTTTTAAACGGATATTGTGTCGCTATCGTACCAAATTCAATTAAAACCGATTGAATAACATCTGTATCCGTATCAATATTTATTTTTAGTGGTTTTGCTTTCGATGAATTAATATCGTGTGGTTTTGCTTTCGATTAATTAATATCGTATCGCTACCATACCGAATTGAACAACATCGGTACCAGTATAAATTCATTTTTATGATTTCTTGTTTGATAACGGGTACTTTGAGCGTATCTAAAAGTTCTATAAAAATATATACTTAAATCAATTAAACAAATAAATCAATGTAATAATAAAAACCTAGAAAAAAAACAATATTAAAAAAATAAAAGGAACTGTTCATGACCTCTTTGTTTTAATATGTATAATGAAATCACTTATTATTTTTTTTAAATGTCAAGATTCTATGATTATAAAATAGGGCAGTATATGCTGTAAAAACCCGACAAAGTACAAGTAAAAAGAAAATTACAACAAAACTTTATGTTATTACATCTCTTATACAGGGCCGGCAAACTCGTGCCGTCGCTCGAGGCCCAACTTTTAAAAGGGCCCAAAAGGTTTTTATAAGCTTTGATATATAAAATAAATTACATATTTAATAAATGCATCCATATATTATACAAATAAGTGTTGGTGGTAAAGTGAAAAAAACATCTTAAGATAATATAGGCAAAAGATCAAATACAAATAAACTTAACCTACTAAACATACAAATTGAAGTAAAAGTCAAAAAGACAAGGTGACATTTTTGTAATTACCACCAACTATCAAAGTTACTATACAAATGTAAACTCAACCAAAAATACCTAAAAAACACAAAAAAAGAAAATTAATATTTTTTATAAAAAAATCGCTACATATTGTTAATTTTTTTTTTGCTACTAAAAGTAGCGATTTTTTTATAAAAAATATTAAAAAAAATATTTTGTGTGTTTTTTTTATTTTTTATTTTTAGGTTTTTTGAGGGTTTAGTTTTTAGCATTTTAGCTTGGGTTGGGGGGGGGGGGGGGGTTAGGGTTTTTTTTAGGTTTTTTAGATACATTTGTAGAGTAACTTTGATAGTTATTGATAATTACAAAAATACCACCTTGTCTTTTTGAGTTTTCCTTAAATTTGTATGTTTAGCATGTTAAGATTATTTGTACAAGAACTTTCCCCAGATAATATAAAGGTCTCAAGTTCAAGTCTTGGCTCCATCACAAAGGTTTTATATTTTTAATTCATTTTTTAACCATAATTTTGGGCTCATTTTTTTTTGTTGCCCGAGGCCTAATTATGTTTAGAGTACCCGGGGACGGCTCTACTCTTATATTAAAGTCGTTACATCTCTCCTCTCCAGGCTTTGCATCTTACTTCTACATTTAATCCAAAGAAACGAATCTTAGTCTTGATATCTTCCATCATTATGTGGTCCAGTCTGTTTATTCCGTTGAACTCTTTATCATTCCGTGCTCTCCAGATATGCCACATTGTAGTTTGATAAACCGCTCCTATTACTTTCTTCCACCCTCTCGAACCCGCCAACGTGTCTATACTTGCCATGATATCGTTACATGAATTGAAAGATGTTGTTTCTGAAAGTTTTCGCCACACTTTAACAAGATAAATATTAGAGTTAAATGCTTGGTTGGTCCCTGTGGTTTGCAAAAATTGCAGATGTGGTCCTAATGGTTTACTAATTACACGCGTGGTCCCTGTGGTTTTCAAAAATGCACTCGGTTGGTCCCTAGCCCTAACATCAGTTAAATTTCTCAGTTAAGTCCATGTTAAATGACCAAAATACCCTTGCCTGTTAACAAAACCCACTGCATCATCTTCATCACTATCATCATCTTCATCTCCATCATCATCTTCATCATCTTCAACCGCATCAGTATCATCATCAACGATAGCAGGTAACATCATCATCAACGATCAGAAATTAAAAGAAAAGAAAAGAGAGAAGAAAGGGGACACCAGTTCTTACCGGAATTTCGTTGAAATAAAGGGTACCACCGCCGTCACCATCTTCAATCATCATCGTCATCACCCAAGCCAAAACAACTGCCACACCCCCCACCGATTCACCCACGAAATCCAGAACCACCCCTACCATCTCCGATCTGGAAAACGCCTCTCCATCGCTTCGAAATCGGTCCCAGATTCAGATCGCTTCGAAATCCAGAACCACCCCTACCATCTCCGATCTGGAAAACGCATCTCCGATCTCCGCCGTCCCAGATTACCGTCGACGGCTGCCTCCGGTGGCTTCGTTTTTCCGCCCAGCTACGTCCGACAGCACCATTATCAACAGATCTTCACCGTCATCTTCATGGAACATTATCGTCTTCAATAGAAAAGAAACGGCTAGTGCCGATTCCGATTAGATCACCGAGAGTGAGAGAAGAGCGAGAGTAGGAGGGTTAAAACCACTGACCGATCTCCATCTCTCTCACGCCACTCTCTCTCTCTCTAAATCTGGAACTGTTTTGTGGTTTTGAAGAAAATGGAGATAGGGGCTAGGGTTTGGGTGTGCGTGTGCGTCTGGATTACAGCCGGCTCCGGTCACATGTGATCGGACATGAGAGAGTTGCAGAGAATTGGTGTGTGTGTAATGGAGGTTTAAAAGAAGAATGATAAAGGGAAATAGGGGTGTTCGGCAGAGTGTTTAAGAAAAGAGGGAAAGGTCTGATGAATGAGACAGGGCTCACTTGAATTTATTAATAGGCAAGGGTATTTTGGTCATTTAACATGGACTTAACTGAGAAATTTAACTGATGTTAGGGCTAGGGACCAACCGAGTGCATTTTTGAAAACCACAGGGACCACGCGTGTAATTAGTAAACCATTAGGACCACATCTGCAATTTTTGCAAACCACAGGGACCAACCAAGCATTTAACTCTAAATATTATACCAAATTATCATATTTCTTTCTACATGTCAAAAGAGTTATCTTCTTGAAAAATGTTTTACCAAGAGCAAGTAGGCCGACAGTGAGCTACTAAGCTCTGGTTTCTCTGGTGCAACGCATAGTAAAAACTAAAAAAAAATATTAAATAAATAACATGCAAAAGGAGAGAAAAAATATGCTCATCAGTCCACATTAAATTAACCTAATGTTTAAAACACATGGAATTAACATCCGGTGTGGTTAGTATCATCGGAATCCACATCTCCTACAAGTGTCACGTTACTACTACTATTACAACATTCGTTATCCGTCAAGCACAACCGTGTTATCAAGCTCTGTCCAACGATCGGCATTGGCTTAGTTAGCCTCTGGCCATCTCGTGGCGGATCAAACACCACTGGCATGTACTCCTCCTCCTCGCATAGAAACCTAGAGTTCTTGAAATGCTCCTTCAATGCGTCCACACCCTTTCAAAATTTTATTGATATAAGATTTGTGTCAATGAGAATAATATATGAAACTCGATTAGTCTGAAAGAACCTGCAATCTGGCGTAAGAAACTTCGCAGATCTTTTTGGAGTTAAAGACCTCCCAATTTTGTTGGTGAAACGCCTTGTAGAACCTCATTGTTGCCTCTGGCGACGTCATGTTTACGAACCCATATCCTACGTTGCACTTGTTCCTGTATTTTAATGATTCAACAAATATGTTAGGATTTTTCATGATTAAGCATAATCAATTTGAGTTAGAAGATAAGCAAGACTATTCAAATTATTTTGGTACAGGATAGTGTTATTTGTTTCTACAATACGTTTTCATCAATTTTCTTGTTGTTAATAGCTTATTAATGCTATTTTAATTGTTTGTTTTTTGCGGTATATATTTTTTGAGTAGCTATATATGTAACTTTATATATGGATAAGTTGTTAGAGACGGGGATTTTACTGAAAGCAACCTTAGGTAAGGCTTACCTACATTTCACTCTGCTTAGATTCTAACAATAGCTTGACTATAAGTGAGATTTTGTTGGGTATAATGGTTGTTTGTAAACCCTGGGCTTATAGCTCAGTGGTTATGGAAATGAGGGAAAGACTCCTGACCGAATGGTCTTGAGTTCGATTCCTGATCCACCCGGGTTTTACCAGCTTTGCATTGTCGTGCCCTCGGGCGGGTGCAGGGTCGGGTTTTCCCCGGAACTGGTGGCATGGTGGGCTAGGGGCTCCGTGCGTGCAGGTTGGGCTGCCACGGGCTACCTTTCGGCCAATGGGTGCCGCGTACGGAGTACCCGGCGATTCTTATGTTGGACGTTCAAAAAAAAATGGTTGTTTGTAACTATGTCACTTAAGTGACAGCTACATGATTTCGCCATTTTTATGACAAGTTTTATAAAGTTAGGGGCAGTTTGGCTAAGCTTATTTTAGTGACTTATTTACTTATTTACTTTTTGAAAACTTAAAAGGTGTTTGGGTTAACTTATTATGTGAGAGGAATAAGTAAATAAGTCATTCAATTATGACTTATTTGCTTTTTAAATAAGCAAATAAGTAAATAAGTCAAAAAAATAAGCTTAGCCAAACAGCCCTTTAATAATGGAAAAATAGCAACATACATACATGAAATCAATAGGGAGGTAGACGAAATCATAGGAAGACAATGGTTGCTCTACGCCACCGCCATCGTTGGTTATCTGCTCGTTGCACTGAATGCAATGACTATCGAGCATGTTTAACAAAAGTTTCTGACTGCACCATCCAAGAAAACAAAGCTCAAATTTTCCATTCTAAATCTATAAATTCAATAACACAATTAAATAACGATTCGACCTGTATTTATTTGGAATGTTCTTGATCATAACCGTAGTTCTAGAATCCGAAATACTCGATTCAGAGATAACCTCATCTTCCTTGATAAAATACCTTGGATCATACTTATTTCTCGCTTGTCTCAAACCCTTCCTTTGTTTAGTCCAAGCACCACCACCTGTTTGCTGTAGTGGTTTCGCTTCGGTCTTCTTTAACTGAGGTGAAGATGATGGCTGAGGTGGACCACGTGATTCCAGCGTAAGTTTGTGACCACTCGGCCGGCTAAACTCCACGACCACCGTTTTGCCGTTAATTTCTTTGCCGTTAAGGCCATTACGAGCTTTAGCAGCATCTCTAGTGTCGTAAAACTCGACATACTTGCGGTTCTTCTCCAGTCGCGTCCCTCGCAATTCCTTTACACATCCTTCAAATGTACAATTAGATTAGAAATTAACTAAGAACTAAACAAAATTATTAATTAGTCAAAGAAAAACATCAAAATGACAAAAATAGAGACAAAATGGAAACATAAACAAGAAATCACATTGATCCCAAAATAGTCCAAGAAAGCGACCTATCATGATATCATCCCTAGATAACTATAAATTTATGCAAAACATACACGAGAATATTGTATTAAGTATTAACATAAATTAAGATGATAATTGTTATTCTACAAGTGCTCTAAAAATAAGAAGTGTACAAAAACACAATAGATCGTAAAATATAACACAATGTCGAGCTAAATATAACAGAATGGTGAAAAATATAACACAATGTCAAAGAAGAAAAACACAATGAGTCACAACACCTAAATCTTATATTGTAGAGTTCAACAGGATAGTTTCTAATGCTGCTTGAATGAGGTCAATCAGAGTCCGTACACACATGATACATCCACTCTCGGAAAATGTTTGAATAAAAAGACTCACACGAATGTAACGCAAACATTAATAAAACAATTATATAACTAAAATAAAATTTTCTAATTAATATTTACCAAAAGCTCCAAAAGTCTCTCTAAGGCTTCTAGCATCAGAGTTGAAGTTACAAACAACAAGGGTCCCTTGGTTGTAGCCATCAGCCGCAACCGGGAAGGTGAACTGAGCCCAGACAGCACAACCGGCGATCAGCCCAGGGCCGGCCGGCGGAGGGACCGGAACCAACAAGTAACAGCTAGCATGGTACACCAGCAGTGCATCAAAGTGTTTCCGTAGACGATACTGCTGCTGCATGTGTTGCTCCTGGATCACGTGCAACGCATTTGTCGATTGCCGGATATCGTAAAAATGTACGGTAACTAATCCTTCTCTTACCCTTTCCATTTGTACGGCTCTTACGTCTCCAAAAACTTCTAAATCTCTCCGAACTATCGGTTCGGTCACGTGAGATGGGACTGAGCTTAGAAGTAGACTTCTTGTTGGAGTGGGTGACGGTGGTGGTGTTAAAGGGTTGTGGAAGTTGTAAGGGTACGGGTGCGGGTACGAGTATGTGTGTGAATAGTAATCTGGCCGGAATTCTGGTGCAGTTGGGTTTAAAGTGGTTTTCATGGCCGGAAAAGTGAAAAAGTGAATAATAATAATTTAGATGTTGATAGGTTGTTGTTTTTTGTTTGTAAAGTGTAGTGTAGGGAGGTTTGAGTTTGTAGGGTTTAGTGTGTGTGGAATATATGGATGTGTAGGGAAGGTTGGGTGTTTCGATATAGGTTATATAAGTGGAAATGTTGGTCCAAAAGTGTGACTGGTTTGACAACCCCCAGAAAACAAAAGCATGAAAAACCAAGCATTAAATACCAAATATTATTTATGTCAGAATTTGACCAAATAAGTATTTGAGTCCATACCATTTAAAAGTTTTCATCTCAACTATTTTGGTGTTAACAATTTAGATGTGTAATAAAAAAATGTTTCCACGACTTGTTTTCCAACCTCGGGTGTTTATCATAAATGAATAGGAAAGCTAGATTTATAACGGATTTTCTACGAAAACTGGTGTAAGAAGGTTTAAATTTTCTAGTAGACACATTAAAGAAATTAAAAGGATTAGGAAAAAGAATATTACACACTTGCTATAAAATAATGTTGAAAATAAATTATTAAGTGCGGAGATTATATCGGTTTCTGGTGTTTTAAGATACTTGTAAATAAATTTTAACTTCATGAATCTAAAAAGACAAGTTGTGGAAAAGGCGAAAGCAATAAAGTGAAATCACACATAACACCTTATATCGACCATGATCACGGATGCTTTGTTAAAAAATGACCACAGATAAAAAGGGTATATATGAAATTAATCCTGTATATAAAATACATGTTTGTAACTTTCTCTATTTCGTATTTAATTAACTTATATATTAACAAATTAACAATTAACAAACTATAAATAAACAACATTTGTATGCATATAGGTGTGTACCTTATGCTTAGGGTGGTTTTTAAAAAAAAATTGATGTTCATTTTTAACGCAAAGCTATTTGTTTTTCTATTTATAAGACAAAAAGTTTTCATATCTTGCAATTCAACCTTACAACTTTTTGACTTTCAACTTTGGTCCCCACACTTTTCATATTTCGCTGATTTTTCGTTTTAAATTTTGCGAGTTAACACGGCGTGACGTGTGTGTGGTTCAACGTTTTAACATTTCGTTTTACGCTTCGTACTAGATTTTGCGAGTTAACACAGCTCAACGTGCGTGTGTGGTTCAACGTTTTTACGTCATCTATCTTTTCCCTGTTTGACTGGTTCGTTACAACGTGCGGGGTCCTAAATCGTTTTAATTATTATTTTCTATGTTTTACGTTGCAGTCTAATTTCTTTACATTAATACACCGTAACTTCAGTATTGGTTGTCGCTGGCGGTGGTGTGGTATTGGTGCTATTCGGCACGGTTTTACGCCCCCGCCGCATTGCAGCGGTTGGTAAATCTAGTTCATATTATTTTTTTACATGGGATTCATGGATCATCCATACACCACTACAAAAAGAACAGTATTAGCGAAAGGCCACATTCACTGCTAACTTTGTGATGGTCTTGCAATGGAAATAGTTCGCCCAAAATCCTGCAATGAAATTTGTGACTTATCTCACAATAGAGTCGACTCCTTCAGTTGATAGCTAGTTTAAGTTTGGTTTACAACCAATATTTTCCTTCATAATAATAGTAACGAGATTTATGATGGAAATCATTTGCCATGGATAGCAACGAAATAAGCCATCACAAAATAGCATTAATTTGTCGGAAATAGCTTCACTAATTTTGCGACAAAAACTACTTGTCTCAGATTTCATAGCCATCGTTTGATCAAAGATGATTAATCATGTCATGACTAGTGAAGATATGGGATTATGGTCAAATTTGGTTAACACAAAACCATGCCTCATCAATAGGGTAAATCTTTGGCCTACTTGCTCATTCTTAGTCAAAAACAAGATCATACTTAGCCACAACCCATAGATGGTCTAATTGGTAATCTTTGTACGACAATGGGTTAAACATAGCCTTAGTAAAAGTTAAAACATAATTAACTACAAGTGGCCAAACATGGTCATGACTTGTGGTTAGTCAAAGTGAGCCATATATGGTAAAATATTGTTAATATTGGTCAAACAAAGCTATAAGTGGTGAAACATGGTCATAATTGGTTAACAATGGTCAACCTTGACAAATCATTAATATAATTAGTTATAACTGACCTATTTTAATTTCCTTTAACCAAGTAAAGGTTATTTATGTTTGTCTCTAAACCTTAAGGGGACTAAAACTTGTAACAAAACAACTAGGTTGTTGGGACAAGGACAAATTTATATGTAGTACAAAACGTCTTTATTATCGGATTCTAAGCTTTAGGTTGCCCCAACCCACACGGAAAGCGTTCGGTAGCAGCGGCAAGGTGGCAAGTGAGGTAAGTGGGTTAATCATTCCCTCCACGCTTACAATCCGTAGAAGACATAGGTTGTCGAGTATTTGTTAACATTGACACTCTTCTTCAGTGTATCATTTTTGAGTGTTTGATGATGTTAAAGAGTAAAATGTTCTCCGGATTATTTAGGTTCTTTATGTAGGACATCCGTTTTCAAAATAAATAAAATAACAATTTTATTTATTAATATTCTGATTACAATACATAAAGAAGAAGTGAGGTAAACTGAAAGGAAATACAATACAGGAAATGTAAATTAAACTAAGTACATGTTACAAAAAGAAAGAAGAAAGAAAAACTTAAAACAACGGTGACTGAGGCACGTGAAGATCACGCTTCCCTTAAAACAGATTTCGGGCCACCCAGGTGAATCCGTTTGTTTCCCAGGGTACAACAGCCTAAGCAGATTGTACTGCCGGGATTAGCCTAGCACCTGAAAGGATACCTGAAACAAGAGTGTGCAGAGATGCAAAGTTAGGAAATTCGTTTGATGTGTGTGTTGTATGAACCATACGATTTCAGTGTGTCAAAAACAAAGCACACAGCTTTGTATATATACTAGTTAGAATTCGAAATCATAACTGTATATTGAATGCACCATTCAATTCTAGAATTCAATAGCACAATGAATTCTGAAACTTATAAAAATAAATTATAGAATTCAATGGCATAATGAATTCTGTAACTCATCATTTGACTTGTGGAATTAGAACAGTCTCTAGCTGACAACACCAGGCCAAGACACATCTAAAAAATACTAAAGGCGTCTCCAAGCGGCTCGCGGCGATGCGAGCGTACAAAGTGCAAAGTGCGCCATCCCGGGACCGGGACCGGGTGCGTGTCGGGTGCTTCACACCCTCCTGGCTACCACTGGGTGTGAGTTGTCACACAAGAATACATTCGTGTAGAGAATTCTAATTATAAATCCACAAAAGATTTATCTCTCCACCTATGTGGGACAAGCTCAATTTCCCACATGTTTATGGTTCCAACACACAAACTTAATGTACAAGATCGCTAATTCATCTTAGCTTAATTATTAAATAATTATTATATTAACTCATAATATAATATTATTTAGAGTAAACTGCAATTTTACCCCCTGAGGTTAGGGGTGATTGGCACCCTTACCCCCCCCCCCCCCCTAAGGAAATAATTGCAATTTTACCCCCCACTGTTCACTGTTATGTCGCAATTCTACCCCCCGGCTTCAATTTTGTTGACTAGTCAACATAAACGTTGGAGGGTCAAAGGGTATAATAGTAATTTCAACTTAATTGTACCTTATATATTAAAATAACCCCTTAACTCAACCTTATATCACAACCTTACCCCCTAAGTTTCCTCTTCCTCACTACCGGCGATCACCTTCCCTCCGGCTTCTTCCCCGGCGACGTCTCTTCACCGACGACCTCCATTCCCTCCGGCGACCTCCACTCCATCTTCTTCACCACTCCATCTTCTTCACCACTCCTTCTTCTTCACCGCACGAGCAGAGGATGACTGAACAGAATGCCATGATGCATCCAGCTCCACCGGCTGAGCCAGGGCCGGCGACCACACCACCGGCCACCGTCGATCCAGCTGTGGTCCAGAGATCCTCCATTTTCTCGCAGTTTTCAGGTATAATCAAACAACTATTTTGATTGTGGGGTAAAATCAAACAACTAGTAATGGATGTTTGTGTATTTGCAGTGGACATGAGGATTCATGTTTCACTTCGATCGATTGTGGTCTCATTGGTTGTCAAGATGCGAGGCCGTCCGTTCCTGCATTTTCAGTTTCCCCCTCAGCAGGAAATGGTTGTGTAGGATCTTTTGGGTTAATATGTAGTGTAGGATACTTAAACTCTAATCTTCTAGGATCTTTTGGGTTAATGTGTAGGATCTTTTGCTTGATCATAGAACAGGTTATGATTGATCATAGAACAGGTTATGTTTGATCCTAGAACACATTGACTGTTAAGTTGGTTATATTTGACTGATAAGTGGGTTAATGTTTGATCACGACATAATGTGGGTTAATGTTGGTTATATTTGACTGTTAAGTGGGTTAATGTTTGATCACGACATAATGTAGGTTAATGTTGGTTATATTTGACTGTTAAGTTGCTATTGTTTGGTTTGATCATAGAACAGAACAGAACAGAACAGAACACATTGACTGATGCAGAGGTGCTGATGCATTTGCATTTGCAATACTTCTGATGCATTTGGCAATGGTTCTGATGCATTTGGCAATGGTTCTGATGCATTTGCATTTACACTCTAGACACTTTATTTAAGATGAAAAAGCCATTCAATCTGTCATGGCACTTGGTGCAATCACCATCACTTTCAGTCCCTTGCATAAGTGAAAGAGGGTGTATGTGCAATGACTTATGGGTCAATAATATAGGTCAATGTATATGTGTTGTTTTTAGGCAATAATATGGATATGCAGGCTTCTACAAATGCAATAGGTGTATGTGCAGTGTATGTGCAATTTGACTTATGAAAGTCAAACATGCTTGTACAAATGCTTATGACTTATGGGTCAATAATATAGGCCAAGATTTGTCATTTCTAAATTTCGACATTACAAACTTGTTTGAATTCTGTTTGACTTGACAGTGAACCTGTCAAATGCTGAAGGTTCTTCATGGTTTTTGAATTGACAGTGCTGCAATTTGACTTATGGGTCAATAATATAGGTCAATGTATATGTGTTGTTTTTTGGCAATAATATGGATATGCAGGCTTCTACAAATGCAACAGGCTTGTACAATGCATATGGTTTTTGAATTGACAGTGAACCTGTTTGACTTCTTCATGGTTTTTGAATTTTGTTACAACACTTCTTCATGGTTTTTGAATTCTGTTAAAACACTTGATGCCAAACACACAATGGTTATGATTTTTGCTGACAGTGAACCTAGTTGGACATGTGAACCTGGTTCTGGATGTGTATGGGCTTCAGCCAGGTTCATGGAGATGGGACAGTAGCGAAGGGTGGTCAACGGTGGCTGAGTGGCTTGAATTCTGTTACAAGCCTGTTTATATGGTGGTGGAATCGAATATGGATGGTGGCGGGAAAGGTTTTGGTAGTTGCAGGGGGTAATTTGCTTCTAAACATAAATTATAGGGGGTTATAAGAAAGGGTATTTTAGTAATTTACCCCAAGTCAACAGATCAGCCAACATATTTGATTCCAGGGGGTAAACATGCGACATAACAGCAAACGTTGGGGGGTAAAATAAAAGGGTAAAATAGTCATTTCACCCCCAAGTCAACAGACTAGTCAACAAAATTGAAGCCGGAGGGTAGAATTGCGACATAACAGTGAACAGTGGGGTGTAAAATTGCAATTATTTCCTTAAGGGGGGTAGGGGTGCCAATCACCCCTAACCTCAGGGGGTAAAATTGCAGTTTACTCTATTATTTATTAAATTTCCAACACTTTATGTATTATCTTGTCTTGTTGGTTGATGCGTGCACACACTCGGATATCATTTCTTTTTTATAGAATAGCTTCTCGCGATCGATGAGGACATAATTGAATCGCATGCACTTTGTTATAGTTATAAGTTATAAGACCTGTTAATTTTAATCCCCCACCATAGCCCAATTGGTTAGCCCGGCTTCTTCCCTTTGGGAGGTCGCCGGTTCGACTCCAACTTGCGGCATATGGTGCGGGGACATCCCAATGATGGATCGTTTCCTTCCGAGGTATGGAGCGGTCTTGAGGGCAACCCGGTTTTACCCAACTGTTACCCCAGCAACTCGTGTGGGGGCAGCATGGTTTCCGGGCGGAAGTCAGCTCGCGCGCCGGCCGGGGCCCGATCGAACATCGCGTCCGGAAAAGCGGGGTTGACGGGGAATGTCTTTGACATGTCCCCGGAGACCAATCGGTCTTATACAGAAAGTCTCCTTCCAAAAAAAAATACCTGTTAATTTTAGAACTGCTATAAATATATAAATAAAAGAGTAAACTGCAATTTTACACCCTGAGGTTAGGGGTGATTGGCACTCCTACCCCCCCCCCCTAAGGAAATAATTGCAAAATTACACCCCACTGTTTGACCTTATGTTGCACTTTTACCCCCCGCCGTCTAATTGAGTAACCAGTCAACATAATAACCTAACGGTCAAAGGGTATAAATGTCATTTTGCTCTTATATCAAGCTTATTTGATACAACACCCCCTATAAGAATCATACCACCGCATAATTACCCCCCAACCTTCCCACCATCGACCTTACCTTCTTCTCCGGCGATCCGTGTCCCTCCGGCGACGGTGACATCTCCTCTTCCGATCATTCTGCTCCTCGTCCGATCGTTCTTCTCCTCGTCGGATCACAACAACCACAGCCGTCGTTCTTCTCCTCGTCCGATCGTTCATTCTCAGTGGAAATGCCGGTCTTTTGGATAATCCGCTATATCATCCGCCACACCAAAGGTATAATCGGCCAATGTTAGTTAATCAGTGTCAGATTTAGTCATTATCATGTTATAAAACAGGGTTTAGGGTCTGATTTGGTTCACTGTTGGTTTTTCTACAGTTGACCTGACGATGAGCTTATCAAGCTCATCTTTGGTGCTCCACCTGGTGGTCTCCGTGTTTGGGAGGCCTGTCCTCAACTTCCATCTACCACCGGAGAGTTGAGCGGATGGATGTTATTTAGGTTATGTGTAATATGTAGGTTAACTTAACTTAATCGAACCTTTTGTGTAATATGTAGGTTAACCTAACTTAACTTATTTAGCTTAACTGATGTATGCATTTGCAGCCTGTTTTGATTGTATGATTGTATGCATTTGCAGTTGAACAGAGTTTGGGCATAAGTTGATTGTATGCATTTGCAGGGTGTGCTTAATCATTTGCAGCTTGTTTGATTGTATGCATTTGCAGCCTGTTTTGATTGTATGATTGTATGCATTTGCTGTTGAACAGCTTCTGTTAGCACAAGGCATTTGCAGTTGATTGTATGATTGTATGCATTTGTACCAAACCAGGTCTGCATTAGCACATCAGCTTTTGTTAAACTGATGGATGCATTAGCACATCAGCTTATGTGTAATATGCATTTGCAGTTGAACAGAGTTTGGTACAATTTTTATACATGATCAACCAGAGTTTGGGCATAAGTTGATTGTATGTGTAACGGCCATTGTCACAAGATTGGTGAAAGATAGAGCAGTGGTTATATTCAGCAAGAGTTCTTGTTGTATATGCCACAGCATTATGTAGCTTTGGGGCATACACTTATGATCATGTATACACTCATGTGCATTCCACTCATGTGCATACACTTATGGTCACAGTTTGGGCTTAATCGGATTCTGGATACACTCATGTGCATACACTCATGTGCATACACTCATGTGCATACACTTATGGTCACAGTTCACATTAGCAGCACACTTATGTGCTCCAAATTGTGATTCTGGATGTATACACTTATGTACATGAATTATGATTCTGGATGTATACACTCATTATGTTGACATTGCAGGTATGATTGTATGCATTCCCACTGGTTGAACAGGTATTTGCTTGTTGGTGTGAACACCTTATAGAAATAGGTATGATTGTTACGTTTCAGATTTTTTAATATGTATGATTGTTACGTTTCAGGTATTTGCTTGTTAGGTTTTAGATCAAAGAACAGCTATTTGATTTTGGCGGGAAGGGTTTTGTAAATTTCAGGGGGTAATGTTGTGTGTTATCACAAAGTACAGGGGGTAATAGAAAAGGACAAATTAGTAATTTACCAGTGGGGGTAATTGTGCGACTTCACATAAATGTTGGGGGGTAAAATGGAAGGGTAATATAGTCATTTCAACTTAGACTTAACAGTTCTGTTACTCAATTAGACGGCGGGGGGTAAAAGTGCAACATAAGGTCAAACAGTGGGATGTAATTTTGCAATTATTTCCTTAGGGGGGGTAGGAGTGCCAATCACCCCTAACCTCAGGGTGTAAAATTGCAGTTTACTCTAAATAAAATGTGACAAAAGTAGAAATATAATATTGACACTATAGCTACTCAACGTACGTGTACAGATTTTCTGAATGTGTGATAGTTATTAAACATATAAAAGTGTGGAAGCACCATCTCTAACTATGGGCGGCACTACTATATAATAATGTTATAGATTTGTGTTCCTTCATTTTGTCTTACTTGTGAACTACATATTTTAATAAATAGGTTCTACCCTCGTGTTTCCCTTTTCCCTTGCACACATTATGGGTGATCTCTGTGTATTATTATATCCAGAATACTGAGATCGCACAAATACGTATCCATAGCCCTCAAGTAGAAAAGATTTCTAAATCACGTATTCATAGTGATTAAATATATATAAAAGATTAAAGTATGCGCATACGTATATAGTGTATGCATTTAGAAAAAAAGGCTATCAATATCATGTTTTAATAAAATTAATATTAAAAAAACTGAAATATATATGTATTCTGGTCAATTTATATAATAAATATTATAATAGATAAAACAATTTTTGTAGTTCTCCATCAACAATTTTTTTTTCTAGAGTAATCTGTAATTTTACCCCCCTGAGGTTTGGATGTGCTAACACCCTTACCCTATTATTCTATTTTCAAAATTTTGTTGTTTTAACCCCCATCAAGTCCTAACTACATCAATCTTAGACCCTAGACCTAAATTTTGTTAAAGTCTACGTGTATATATGCAGTGGCGGAACTAGAAGAAATATTCAGGGGTATCCCAATTTTTTTAGCGTGTGTTTATATAATTTATAGAATGGAGAATTTTTTTTACCTATATTACGGGGCAGGGCCAATCTTGAAAATCAAGTGCCCTGGTCGAGCCAAAAAAAGACACTTAGGCCTTAAAGAAATAAATTTTATAAACTAGTTTTTTTAATGTTATTAGTATTTAGGTTAATGAATCCATATTGAGCATTTCACATTTGAGCTATGTTTTATGAATCAATATTGACAATAAGTTTTTAGGTTTTAGACCGGGCTAGATTTATTTTTAATTTTTACGTAAGGGGCCGGTCGATTACGCAAAGAATGAAGACTGTGCGTTAGAGCAAGAAGATTGTAAACCGAATTTCGCTACAAGGTATACTAATTGTTTAAAATATAACTGAAATTATGTATTAATTTTTGAAAAGAAAAATTATGTATTAATTAGGTATAGATAGCAAAATTGTTAATCAACCTTCTTAATCCATACTTTATAATAAAATGTCACTCTTTAATAAAGTGAAAGAATAAAAACAATTTAATTATAGGATTATATAATTTTGATTTTACATTCTAAAGTGTACGTTGATTATCATTATTTTTTATTAATGGGTGTATCACACACCACAATCTTACTAGATATTCTTTTATAAAACTTTGAGTGTTATTTAGGAGTTAAAAAAAGAAAAAACAAAGGTTATTAATAAAGGTTTTTTTTTATTTTTTGAAAGATGAAGAAAACCTTTACTTAGAAACCAGAAATCAGCTAGGAGCTGCTGACAAAAAATATGAATATAAACAAAGTAAAAAAGAAAATAAAACAATTATGTAATGTTTCCAATAATAAATGAAATAAATTATTAATTGAAGTTTTGACTGTGTTCTGACATAGTAGACTTTTTCTCTTTCATTCTTTTCCGATGCTCAAAATAATACGACTTATCTTCTTCGTTTTTTAAGACATTCCCGCTGCAAGTTTCTGTCTTCCGGAAGTCTACCGGAAATTTTCGTTTCCGTCTACCAGATATTTTTCTTTTCATTTTATCCTCATATACACCGTGTCCTAGTTGTTGTTGAGGGGTGTCCTTAGTATAAAAATCGGAAAAAAAAAATTACACTACCGGATAAAAGTTGAGCCGTAGCCCGGGCTACGCCTCGGACTACACTAGGTCCGCCCCTGTATATATGTGTTGTGTGTGAAGGATAACAAGAAGACTTAAAAAATAACTAAAAAAAAACAGGAAAACTCTAAATATTCAATTACATAATTTATTTCCTGTTTATTATGAACACTAAATAGTATTATGTAAAACTGAACATCTTATTTTTTAGCTATTTGTTCATTTTAATTCAAATTCCTTTTTTCTTCAACTATATATTTCCCCCATAAATCCTTACAAACAGTTGTTACTGAAATTATTGGCTTAAAGAGTTGGTTAAATACTAAAAGGTTTTAGTGTAGTACTAATGTGTTGTAAAGATATATTTATTTTTAAGTGATAAAGATTCAATTCTCCTGATGAACAAAAGATGTAATATTTTAATTAGAATAATTGATAGTGTAATGATAAGACACTCATCCATGAGACCATTCTTGTTTGTTCCCCCTTGTTACAAGGATTAGTGTCCACACTCTACTGGAAGTGGAGCACAATGGGCCCAATCTTCATCCGACGTGTCGTGTGTCGGATTATATCGAAATGATTGAAGATTTTATATATTAGTTTATTAGGTTATAATCCTGTGTCTTACACGGGTTAAACAATTTAAATTGTATAACTTAAAAATTTATAAATAAACATAATATAAATGACACTACATATTACATTTTCAATACATACAAACATAAGATGTCAATGTCGGCGGGAATAGTAGTCATTGGTGGTTGGCCAAAAGTGGCGGCCAGCAAGTCTTGCTGTTTTTTTTTTATAAAATAGTTATTTATAGGTCCTATCAAATAACGATTTTATCCCCTATTTAAATTTACAATGTTGCCTCCGATTAGAAATTAATTTACATTTTGCCCCCAGCCTAAATTTACGATTTTGTCTTGGTTAAAAAAATTATACTTTTGCCCACAGCTACAATCATGCCAACTTACAATTTAGTTCCCAGTTTAAAATTACAATTTTGCCCACAGTTCAAAATCAAATATTTTTTTTGCCACCTGCTAAAAATTATTGATTTTACCCTTAGTAAAAATATTACGATTTTGCCCCCAATTCAAAATAAATAAAGGGTTTTGCCCTCGGTTCAAAATATTATTTTACCTCAATTTTTAAATTACGATTTTACCCAATCTAAAAATTGCAATGTTGCCATAGTTTTTTTGGGCAAAACTATGGTAGTGTTTTATTTTACTTGGTTTACTCAACCAAACAGCTGCCTACCACTCGCTAATTGGTCCTGACAAATTATTGTTTTGCCCCAACTCTAAATTACACGCTTGCCATCGTTTTACTTATTTTTTTTATCATAACTATGATAGTGTTTTTCTTTATTTGGCTAACTCGATGCATCTTTTTTTTATATCGTGTTATAAGTAGCATGTATAACTAACCGAAATAAATGCATACATGTTATTAAACTAAGAAATATTTGGTTTAACGCCCCGCAACGCGGGCGGCGCATAACTCTAGTTAAATAATAAAAGAAAGAAAAAATACAGTTATAATTCAAAAACCTATAAATTATTCATGTCTCTAGTATCAACTATCAAGCACAGCTCATTCTTTAGATATTATAAACCATTTATTTTTGTTGTATTAACCAGAGTGTTGAAGATCATTTCTCCTCTAATATCAAGCACAAATGGTTCTTCAACCACAAAATCTAAACAGAAATGTTAGGAGTCATCAGAAACACAGAGCTATGATTAGCAAAATCAAAGTTGTAATCAATAACAAAAATAATCTTGGAAACTATTTAAAAGAAATTCTAACAATCAAAAAACAATAGTGATTAATATGGCCATTGAGAGACTATGGACCCTGTTCTTGAAGATCTGTAAGAGAATCATTCTCCGCATCCCCTGATAGCCCAAATGATGTTCATCTCCATTGGAAAACTTGGAATTCATCCTTGATAATTCACCATTTAAAACATCTACTCCTCTTTGGATCATTTTATCTTCTTTGACCACACAATATACGAAGTCCCTTTGATCTTTCCTCGCGCAACTTCTACAACTGGGCTATGTTTATTTCGGAAAAAAAAAAAAAAAAAAAAAAAAACTTGACCATGGGGTATGGTGGGGCGGGGGTTTGGGGCATGGGAGTTCAAGCCCCCCGCTGGTGAGTGACGTGTCCGTGGGGTATGGCGGGGCGTGGCTAGCCCGGCGTGGCTTGGTTTTTAAAATTTAAAATGGCCCGTTATGCCCTAGCCAACAAGCCAATAAGAGCCGGCCACATAGGATCGCTAGCATGCCCCACGCCCGGCCTTAAACTCCCGCCCAAGGGGCCACGCCCAAACCCAAGCCCACCCGGGGTGATGACTTGGGCGTTTTCACCCAACCCACGCCCCAACCCCCGCCCCATACCCTATAGTCTTAACTAGAAAGACTAACGTCCATCCATCTTGGGGAGCACTAGCATTACCAGTTTGTAAACCATAGGGATAAAACATGTAGTTTTAAAAATGAGAACTATAGGTGAAATATGAGACAACCTTGGATAGTGGCAGAGCTAGAACAAATAAATACATAGGGTGTCCAAACTCAAGAAAATTAGGGGGCGAGAATTTTTAGGCAAAATCAATTCAGGGAGGGAGGGGACTCAACACGTATATACAAATTTTCGGACGAAATACGTGTAAATTTACACTATTGAGTAAAAAAAGGGAGGGGGAGGCTCTTAAAACCTTCGGCTATGCCCCAAAAGCATTCGAGTAATTTACTCATATTTTTATTAATCTCTTTAGAATTAATTGCCAAAATCATCTATGAGGTTTGGGCACGTTTGCCATATTCATCCAAAATGACACTTTTGTACCAAATTGCCCCCAATGTTTGTAACTTTTTGTCATTTTCATCTAAACCACTAACTTAGTTTATTTTTTCTGTTAAGTTAAGGATATTTGGATGAAACTGGCAAATATAAAACCACATGGACGATTTTGGCAATTTACTCAAATCCTTTTTAATTTCTTTTATTTAATTATTTTTGTTACATATATAATAAAAAAGAATATACATGGAGTTTTTTAGATAAAAAATTAATAGTTTTGTCACATAATTTTTATAAATTTTCATCCAAATCACTAACTCATTTTATTTTTTCTGTTAAGGTGAAGGATGTTTTAAATTTTATAAATTAAGACAGAGATTAATTTACAGCTTCTTTATATAAATCAGTTTTATAAAGAGAAAACGTCATTGGTGTGCAACACATAACAATCGATTACAACTTTTAGTATTTATCAGTTGTAGAGTTAGAAAAAAATTGTAAAACGTTACATACTTTTTAAATGTGTTGAGCACCTAGGAAATATGTTTGTAGAAATAAAATATTTATTTAATTAAAATTATGAGGGTAACTAACTAATACTTATTCTGAGTGACTTGAGTAAAGAAACTTTTGGTTCATAGCATTATAATTACAATTTGGTGGGTAATTTTAAGGTTTGGTAACGATACGTTGTTTGATAGAGGGGGGCACTGGCTTCTGTTTTTCCTTAGAAGCGAATTTAAAAGAGTAGAAGATGAATTACAAACTTGGTACATATGATAAGATTTTTTTTATTTGACTTTTTTCAATAAGGTCACCAGCATTTTAGTTTTATAAAATTTAGAGGTTTAAGTAGATTTTATTTTTATAAAACTGATCTATATAGAAAAGTTAGAAATTAATTTCTGTCTTAGTTTATAAACATCCTCCGCTTTAATAGAAAAATTAAATTAGTTAGTGGTTTGATGAAAATTTATAAAAATTATGTGACAGCTATTATTTGTTTCATATAAAAATTGCATGTATATTCTTTTTTTATTATATATGTAACAAAATTAATTAAATAAAAGAAATTTAAAAGAGTTTGAGTAAATTGCCAAAATCGTCCCTGTGGTTTTATATTTGTTAGTTTCATCCAAATATCCTCAACTTAACAGAAAAAAATAAATTAAGTTAGTGGTTTGGATGAAAATGGCAAAAAGTTACAAACGTTGAGGGCAATTTGGTACAAAAGTGTCATTTTGGACGAAAATGGCAAACCTGCCCAAATCTCAGGGACGTTTTTGGCAATTAACTCATCTCTTTATTTGGAGGATTTTTAGCCATTTAGGTGTAACCATATATATAGCTGGACAACTTTACATTTTAATGAAACATCTGATGCACCACACTTGGTCTTAATAGGCTACATTATGGGCCAAAACCCAATCAAGTATAAATCCAGTTCATGGTGGAAAAGTATACACAAAGCCACAATGACTAAGGTAAGCCAGTTGTCTGTTTTAGCGATTCAATCCTGCTGTATATCAATTGAAGTTCACATGTTGTATGCTAGTAAACAATTTGTAATCCTTGTTTATTTAGCATACATGTTACAGTTTTAGATTATCCAAAACTTAAACCCTAACTTTTCAAGTCCAAACCGATTCAATTAAAACACGAACAACAACCATGGAATAAGCTCTCCGAATTTATTATTCCAAAAAAAAAAAAAAAAAAAAAAAAAAAAAAAAAAAACTCTAAACTAGATTAAAATTCATAACCCTAGATCATTAACTCAATCAGGACTCGGTTACAATTAGGCTATAGGGTGTGGTCATGACCCTCATGGTCACCATGATCAGGGGCGCAGGATTTAAGGGGCGAGGGGGGGCGCCCGACCCCTCGAACCTTTTGGTCAATAGTGTTATATTTGTACGTTTCGAATAGGATTTTGTAAGTATATACGTTTTCGACCCCCCGGTTTTAATTTTTTTTATTTATATAGCCCAAATAAAATATTTAATTAGCCTAAATATTATAGCCCAAATCATTATATTTGGTAGAATACTAGAATGCATATTATATAACACAAATCAAATCATTATATAGCCTAACTTAAAAGCCCACCCTATGAAAAAACAAAATTCGTTTACTTTGGGACATCGACCAGAAGAGAAGCCACAATCCAGAACTGCAGAAGGGGAGAAAAAAAAGCATGTTCCAGTCTTCCAGAACTATTCGACTTCAGCTTCTTGTTCGAGAACAAAAGCCAAAACGCTGCTCGTTGTTGTGGTCTTGTACTCTTGTTCGACTTCTTCAATCTTCATAAGATTAAATTTATGTGTTTTTTTATCTTTAGGTTTAATTTAGGGCTGTAATTTATGTGATTTAGGTTGAAATTAGGGGTGAAATTGGTCCGTTTTAATGTTTGAGAACGTTTTGTATTTGATATTAACTAGATGCAACACCCGCCGCGTTGCGGCCGGGTCAGCATGGCAAGTTTACACTCACATATACACTATCATGGGTTCATATACCTGAGTGTGCGCCATGTACAAGCCAAGATTCACTTTCTTCCTTTGAATTCGAGTGGAATTTACCAAAAGATTAGAAAATTTGTGTAAAGTATGTAGCTTTATTACAAGATATGTGAACCTCGTCTTTCAAGGGATTCTTAACAAAAGATGTGATGTCACTATTCAAATTTTGACCTCTTTCCTAAGTATCATGGTAAAGGACCATAACCAAACTGTGCAAAAACTAAAGTATAGTGATCAAGTTATAAAAATCTAAAACCACAACAACCAAATATAAAAGAAGTTGTTTGTTCTACCAACCTCAGATAGAAGACTAAAGGTAAATGCGTATTACATTTTGAGGTATGCTGTTAACAATAAACTTGTAAAGAAAAACAACCATTGGAAAAAATGTACGCTGTATACAAAGCATCCAGTTCATATCATCTAACATAGGTAATTCTAATTCACATTTAAGAAGGAATAAACCAAAATATCACTGTTTCATTACACACTCACATTTGTATAACTGAGGCGTTAAATAGCCGATAGTCAACCTTCAAAAAACCCTATCCCTGCAACCCATGTGAATATGATGAGTAGAACAGGTACCATATGCTCTCATAAAATTCACTTCCAACATACAAAATCTATAAATTAAACCGAAAGGATGCTTACCGTTAAATAGTCTATAGTTCTCAACCTTAAAAAAAACCTAGCCCTCCAACACATGTGAGTGTGATGATCAGAACAGATACCAGATACTCTAATTTGATTAAACCTCCATCATAACATAATACTTATCACATCTGTTTGTACTTCAAACCGCGATTTTTGCTTCAAATATGTGAATCTTATTTCCTGAGGAGCGAATAACTATAATACATCAGCTAAACATTCTGGTTATGCAGTAAAAATGCGTGTTTGGGAAAGAATGCCCTTTCAATTAAAGAGAGATTTGACTGAACCTGTTGAACCCGACTCGATTACACCAACTCATCCCCAAACCCTAGCCCTAATGTTATTCCTAATATGAAACCTCACAATCACCGATAACTTTCCCAAATAACATTAAATTCACCATCCTCCTAACTTCTTTCACACAATCACTGAGTCAACTCAATCAAATCTGGAAACGTTTTTAGCGAAAAAACATTAGGTTATATAAACAACAGATACATGATTTAACATTATTATAACATAAACAATATCCGAATTGCACCTATTGAACTGCATCGACTTACAGCAGATTGGGATCAACAATTGATTAATTGGATGATTGAAGTTAAATAAGAGTTGAGAAACGCGTGAAACCCGAACAGAAAAGGTAAAGCACTTACCTTCATTGTGCTCATAAGGGCCATTATCATACAAAGGTTCAGTCACAGAAGAAGGACACACATGGTTCTCGATTTGATCTTCGTCAGAACTTTCATCTTGACCCTCAACCTCATTGGTTTCATGGTCTAAGAACTCGTTGGTTTGATGGTTTTACTGATCATAAGTCAAACCATATTCTTCTTGTGGCTGGTCACGTAAAGGCCAATCATCAATCCATGACAACCAACAGTAAAATAAGAATTGATGGCATACAATACAACAAAATAAATAAAGATTACAAAACAAATAAAAGCAATTTGAAGTGAAAGTGTATCAAATGGAATCCCAAACAACAACAGATAACTTATGAAGCATAAAGATGTTTTTGCAATCCCATGATGCTTCAATTCTACCTATAATGATTGCAAAATGAAACATCCAAGCATGAATAATCATATTATAACCTTACCGGAGTTCCAATTGGAATCCTAGACGCCATCTCCGGAGTCGGCGGGTAGGTCTTCGTGGGAACTACCGCCGCCATCGAACAACATTTGGAACCCTAGATAACCATCGTTGTCGTCAGCGTGGTTGTTTCCTTCGTCTCCGCTGCTCGACAGCTATTAGATCATCAAGAACGCGACCTTGCCACAAAAACCCCTAGTCTCGCTGATCATTTTCTGTTCACTGCGATTAGAGATGAGGGGTTCTTGTGGCTTAGGGTTTTTCGAACTAAACATCAACATCACCGATTAGGTCCTCCGATTTACACCTACAACCCCAGAATCTTCATGACTGTTGGTTACGCCATAGTAGATGACCAGTAGTATTGCCGTGAACATCGCCGGGAAACCCCTCATCTCTCTAGTCGCTCTCTCTTTATTCCTTGTGCAAGAATCATTTTTCTCTTTCTTGGTTGTCTGCCGTCAGAAAGTTAGAAACTTATGTGGTCACATTTGAAAACCAAAGAACTTCCCTGGCGCAAACATGCGATGACAATTGATATATATAATAATGTTTGACCCGACCCGAATCGAATCACCGACGTCCGACCCGAACATACACCTCGAAAATGCGCGATAGAAAATTTTTCTAGGTCCTTTACCTTCCGACCCCCCGAACTTTTTTTTCAAGTTTCACCACTGACCATGATCATCCATATCAGCGTCATGTCACTCATTTCTAATCCATCATCCAAAACTACTACCTTAAGAGTGTGGTCATGACCAAATACCCATGTGCTCAGAACCAACTCACTATGTGCTCGAGTCTGGAATTAACCCAAACCGGTCAGCATAAACAAAGATAACTAAAATCAGTTTCAACATACCAAACGCTACAAATGACACAAACTTAAAATTGCAGTATCATTCAAATGCCAAACATCCCCACAATATATTTTGCAGTTGATTACCAATTACAACATTACTACTAGTCCAATGTACCAATATATAATTCATATAAAACAAATTAACTAATCAAGATCTCATTTTATTGATCTGGTTAAGAGCAGGCTGTAAGATATTGTACAGCACCCAAAGAATAGCAGGTGCAATAACAATCAACAAAAGCTGCCCTCTGTTGTCACCACCGGCAGCAGCCGCCTCAGCCACGGCCGCGAGTTCTCCGGCGGCGGCGTCAGGGGTAGCAAAAAGCCCAGATGAAGCTGCAAGCCCACCACCAAGCCCAAGCCCAATAACTACTCCTTTGGTCCTCATCCTGTTGATCTGGTTAACAGCTGGTTGAAAAATGTTGTAGAGAACCCATGCAATGGCGGGAACGAGGGGAAGGAGAAGGGCGATGCCGCGGTTGTCTCCATCGGCGATGTCGGCCAGTTGTTGGGCGGCGAAGGCGGCGTCGGAGGAGCTTAGGGTGGCGAAGATGGCTCCGGCGATGGTGGTTCCGGTGAAGGAGAGGGTGGTGGGTTGTTTTGAGGTGGTGAGGGTTTGGATGGTGGGGAGAGAGATGGGTTTGGTGAGTTTGGAGGATGTCATGCATTTGGCGTTGAGCATGGCCATGGTGGTAGATAGGGTGGCAGCCATTGGTGGTGGTGGTTGATGATTGTGATCACAAAGTGAAGGAGGAGAAAGTTGTGAAATTGGGATGTAGGAAGTGAAAGGGAATAGGGGGGATATTGTATTGAAGATTGTGGTGGTCTTATCCATACAAGGATTTTGGGAGGATATGAGCCTCTCATTTTAGTTGTTTTGAGTACCAACCTTACTTCTCTTATCTCACTAAATCATGAGAATAATAAAGCATCTCAAATAATCATCCTCCACAGGCTCATGTTGTTCAAGGAATCAAGGGGTGTTTTGACAATTTGACATTCATACACTTTTTTTTAATAAACAACTAGTCTTTAAGCCCTGCGTTGCGGGTTGGTGGCGTTAAGCTGTGCTATCAGTGTGGGGTTGATGGGGCGAAAAATCACCGAACGACGACCAAAACCTGGGAAAAACGTAAAACAAATACACTAAGTTATAACAGTAAGTAACCAACTAAAAACATACATAGAAATAAAGACGAAAACATATTGTATTTGACCCGACACATTTCAAGAGAAAACCTACTTCAAAACGTAAACCGACGATGACCAAAACCGGGAAAAAACGTAAAACAAATACACGAAGTTGTAACACCAAGTGACCAATTGAATACATACATAAAAATAAAGACGAAAACGTATTGTATTTGACCCGACACATTTCAAGAGAAATCTACGTCGAAACGTAAATCAATTTGTATTTATACCCACGCGTACATAAAAGAAAACACGTAAAATTTCTGAGAGTAAAAATGTCATTTTATAAAGTTTTTAAAAAGTTGAGAGGCTCTAAATGTCAATATTAAAAGCTAAAGTAAAAAAAAACAATAAAGGACAAATAGACACCATTCATTGTTATGTTATGAATTAATATATATAATCAATGTTGAATGCATTCAAATAATTTGTTAGTATATTAAATTTTTGAAAAAGCAGATGAGTGATTAGGATAAGCAATTAGAGTCTCTAATAGAAATATAAAATTGTATGATGAGTTTAATTTACATTCTTGGACATGATGAATGGCATTTTTTAAAGGGTTCATGAAAGGGTTAAGCGGGTTTTGTTTGATGATTTCAGGTCCAGTCTAAGCATCCGTTATCCTCCTCCTTAGATTGAGGGGGTATATTGTATGACCCTAATACGTATTTAACAAAAAGTCGCAGCGGAAATTCGTGCCATAAAAATTTCTTTCATTACAACATCTTGACTTACTTGAAAGTTCGTTTTAATATGTATCTTTTACAAAAATAAGGTATAAGTCCTGTTTGCTAAAGCACATACTCAATTATTCCCGTACAATCTATCTTGTGACTCGGTCTTCGACCTCTATTCTTCGTGATAACCGCCAGTGATTCGTACAACCTGCACTCACCACATACATTCATAACATTAGTACACAATACATAAACAAGATTCAATCTCGTACACTTCCCACTTCGTTAACTTTCTAACTTTAAGCATTCCATATGTGTATCCATATCCTGGTGAGGCTTCAATAATGTACCTGCATTACTTTTCATTCTCAAGGCACACTATTAATAACGTATTACTCGACGTATCTAATTCATGCATACATACATTCTTACATGCATACATACACATCTACATACGTACATACCTTCCTATATCTCTACATACATGTATACATTCATACGTACCTTCATATATACCATATACACATCTACATACGCACATACATCACTACACCTCTACATACATACATATACACATACGTATCTTCACATATACATAAATACACGTCTACATACTTACATACATTACTACGTCTCTACTTACTTGGATACACGCATACGTGACTTCATATAAACTTGAATACACGTCTACATATGTACATACACCCTTGCGGACATGTTCAAGATCTTATATACCTCTTATATATCCATACGTTAATTACATGGTACTTAGACTTAGATTTATAGCCCATAAACATCAAAGGAACGATCAAAATCATGTTTGGGAGGCCCGTTGTGGTCCACGGATAACAAACCGAAGCCTACTATACCCAAATCAACTTAGATAATAAATTTCAGGTTTTTGAACATGGGGAGGCCGTCGACGACGGCCCTTGCAATTGCCCGTAGCCCAAAACCTCCGTAGACAGTCAAATAACCCGTCAGCCAAAAACTGAGTTTGTAGAGCCCGTCGGCGACGCCCTCTAGAAAATGCATTTTTCTGCAGCTCCGTTTCGTCGTCCGTACGCACTAAAACGCACATAATTTTTGAACCGTTTACCCGTTTAACTTCCCGTTTCTTCCTACATGCTTGTAAATTCACATTCTATCATATGAACTTGAAATCCAACATCCGGTTTAAGCAAAATATTCACTTAAAGCTCTCGGCTTTATATACCCGCTTTCACTTATTCTACCCGTTCATGTTTTCGTCAAACTACTCATTTGTTTTAACCCAAAACTTACATAAACGTTATAACTATAATACTTTTACATTATCCGGGGTTCGTACTTGGGATTTATGCACTCGATACCCGGTATACGTTAAACCTATTCATGTCATTCATTTACACGAAAGCAAACTTTATTAATACAATTTCAAATACGAAATTGTTTGTCTATTAACTATGACTCACAACCGAGTCTTTAGACTATTAATCCGCGTCTCAGATTCTTGATTAGCGTACTTATGTCCAATTCTACCCATACCCGGTTATAGTACCGTAATCAATTATTTATACAACCCTTCCTGTATAGTAATAAAACCACATTTTTGACCCATTCGGCCTACTTAACGTAAATCATCAATTTCATACAACCCTTCTTATTTGACTTCAATTATTATGCCTAATTAACTAGAACATAACCTTACTTAACAAACTAAGAAGTGATTCGGAAATCACTTACCTTGTGCATCCGTGTCCGTATCCACTTCCTTGCCTCCTCTTGACCCGTTAGCCTTTCATGCTTGAGTCCATCTTGACATGATTCCTCTACTTTCATGCCACCAATTCACATTCTCGTTAGCATACACAATTGTACATGTTAAAGATCATATCAACTCATATTTCACATTTGACTTTCACTAGTCAATTATAACAAGCATAAGACATATACCCAATTTCACATCCTTTCAAACTCATACAATTTACCATGTCATTCCATATAACGCGTATTGATGTAACATGTACCATACGACTTTCTAATATCCTACCTTTACAACAACAAGTCAAATTATGCTTCCTATGTGTAGTTGACTTTCAGAAGTCATCAGTTTATCATATGAACTTCCGACTTATCCACCTATATCCGTAACATCATTTATGCTATATCAAAGACACTATATACATTTCTTACTCAATATGCAAATGTGCTTACAATCACATGATCACCTAGTGATATTAAACACAACGTACAAGTCCTTAATGCATAGTCTTGACCAAGATATACATTCAACCCGAATTCTTGTATGAGTTCCATCTAAAACACATTTTTCAAGTTTGTATACTACTAATTACATCATTACCTCATCTCATTCGTATATATCAAGCCATTTAATACAATCTCACATCTTAACTTCACTTAGACATTTCATAATACACTTGGTGTGCATTGTACAACTAATTAAAGCACATTCTTCCTAGTTCATCCATGGATTAACATAATCTTTCACAAATCATTATCATAGCCAAACATCATGCATATTCTATAAAATACTCAATTCATTTAACATTAATCCATCTAATACCTTACTCTACATCACGAATTGAGCAAGGCTTGGACATGGTGAAACACCCATGTCATCTTCATCACCCAACTAGTGGGTTTTTATCTTAAAACATCAAATTAATCGAATGTATGCCTAACACATGTTTCCTAGGATGATACTAACACATATTCATGCTTAATTTCATACAAATTCGTGGGTTGATCAAAACCCACTTCATATCAAAATCACCAAATCAAAAATTACAACTTACCAAGTGATTTTTAGGGCTAGATGATTAAGAATTCAGGTACATGCATTAGATTTGGGTTGAATTCCCCTTTCAATTTGAGCAAATTGCATCTTTTGAGCATTCTCCTCCTCTTCCCTTTGTTGGTGTCGACACACACACACACAACACACACACACACACACAAACTACTGACTTTGTATTTTACACAAATTTCATCTTAAATCTTTAAGTTCAACCCCTCATGTTTGTTAGTTGTTCATAATTGTCCCAATTTCATTCCTTGTTTGTTTTGACTAACTATTTAACTAGGTTAAATAGCCTAGTCATTTTGTTTTATGTTTTACATTGGAAACATACTAGCGAATATATAAATTCGGATTTTTGGGGCGTTACAAGTCTACCCCCCTTAAAGAAGGTTTCGTCCCCGAAACCTTTCTCATTTTTAGTAGACCAATACTACTCTTACTTTTTCATCTATCCATTCACGATGCTCAATACAACATGAATACATTCGGGATCTTTGCATAAGTCTTATTCATGAATAAATATAATCGTACGCATTGTCCCTATCTTCTTAAATTAGTGTCTTTTACTTTATAATGCTAGCTCCTAGCACATATCATCACTAGCATTTCATTCATTGAATCTATTCCAATTGTATACAATTATTATTCATACAAACCTAAGTCTACGGCTTGTTTCTAACTTCCTATTTAAGCATATTACATTCATACATTTACTAATCGAAATAAATCGATTTATTTCATTCTACTCACACATCATATACAATCTTTCATTTTGTTCACTTTGAGTCAACCTCAACATCCCATTACTATTGTTACTTCTAATTATCTTCATGTTCATACGAGGGGTCAACATATCATCATAAGCATACTATAAACATTTAATTATATCAATACTTACTCATAATCACAAGCTAAACATCTTACTAACCTTGATTTCGTTGTGTATCCCAACGGTTTGTGGCCCGAGTCGGCCCGTTTCTTCATGAGTTCATGCAATACCTACATTGAGTGCTTCCATTGATTTGTTGAGTATCCACCTATGCGCATCCTTTCAACAATGTCTTGTTCAGATGAACATGGCCAATAAGCCCAGCATCAAAATTAGCATTTTCCATCGGTACTTGTCATTATTACTTTTTCTCCAAATTTATTTTATTCGGGGTTTTAAATGCTCACAATTCTTTCATTCTTATTATTATTTCATTAACCTTTTTGCAAAACTTCCCATTCCCATCCATACTTAAGTTACTGTTCGGGTCGTAGCCCGTCATTTATTACGACTCCTAAGGGTCAGTTGTCAACACGTCTAACATGTAGCTTAATCAAAACTTCTTTCCTTGACTCAAATTTAGGTTTGCGTGCCATTTATGGTCATTCTTTCGTTCTTAAATCCGTCTCGCGGATTCATACATATCGCTCATACCTTTCATCTCTTTATGTTTTGAATCCGCCTCGCGGATTTCAACATATCATTCATACATTCCATCACTTCTATGTTTGAATCCGTCTCGCGGGTTCAAACATATCATTCATGCATTCCATTACTTCTATGTTTGAATCCGTCTCGCGGGTTCAAACATATCATTCATACATTCCATTACTTCTATGTTTGAATCCGTCTCGCGGGTTCAAACATATCATTCATACATTCCATTACTTCTATGTTTGAATCCGTCTCGCGGGTTCAAACATATCATTCATACATTCCATTACTTCTATGTTTGAATCTGTCTCGCGGGTTCAAACATATTATTCATACATTCCATTACTTCTATGTTTGAATCCGTCTCGCGGGTTCAAACATATCATTCATACATTCCATTACTTCTATGTTTGAATCTATATCGCGGGTTCAAACATATCATTCATACATTCCATTACTTCTATGTTTGAATCCATCTCGCGGGTTCAAACATATCATTCACACGTTCCATTTAAATAAGGTGCTTTAAATTTTCTTGAGAGTCTTATTATTCTCACCCACACGTCCACCTAATACCCAATCCTTTCGACATACTGTAACACCCCGAAAATATAAATCTTTATATTAGAAATTTAAGAATTTCATAAACAAGAATTGATCATCTAGAAATTTTAACCTAGTTAAAATTACAAGCCTAGAAATAACTAACACTAGGTTAAAAACACTAATACTTAAAGTTAGATGATAAATGAGGGACTAAACTTGCCAAAAATGAAAGTTAAATGCTGAATTATAACAAAACTCACCAAACACACCATTTTAGGTGTGTCTAGTCGATCAAGTGAAGCAGGGGGCGATCCCCACTTCTCCAAAACCCTAAAATCTCATTTATCTTGCAAATTGATGGATTAATCCAAGTTGAAATCGAAAATTGAGCTTAGAATCGTAATCCTCATCACAAGAGGATTTTAAGGTATGTAAAATCTGATGAAATCTCTTAACTTGAATTTCTCATGATTTTGGAAAATCTGAAATTAGATGTTGCATGTGTGTTATTTGGTTAGATTAGAATTGATATGGTGTTTAGAATTGAAACCTAGCCAATTACATGTGAAATCATGACCAAATTCAGGAAAATTCCATGAACACCTTGAAGGTGGGTTGTGGGTTTTACAAGATAATGATGAACATTAGGGTTTAGAATGATTATCCTAGTGTAATTTGATTGTAGAAAGTGATTCCAGAAAGATATGATGTTTAAATACTATATGAGGGCTTTATTGTTGTCAAGTTAGCTAATTAGCAAGCTATGAAGTTGAATACTAAAGATATAAAAATTCTGCCTATGAAGTGTTTGTTGAAATGCCTCAAAGAAGGCTTGAAACTAGAATTTTGTAGTTAAAACACCTAATTGTGATGTTTTGACTATTATGCGAAATGTGATTACAAAGAGTTCTAAATATGATAAAATTGAACTCTATAGGAAAGGATACCGGAACGTCAAGTGGACAAGCCGGTGGCGATTCGCGGTTGAAGGGCGTACAATAAGGTATGTAACTTGACCCGTTACATTAAGTAAATTTGATGATTTTCACACTAGTAGTCGTAATATAGAATAAGGGTTGTTTTGAGTTGAAGTAACAATGTCGCAATAGTGAATAGAAGATCAAGTTTGACTAGAACTCGTTGGTGGTCGTAACAAGGACGATTCCTTAGACTAGCCAAACGGGTCGATAATCGAGTATAGCATGGTTAATGCTTCGAATTATGATTGATTGATCTTTGATAAGGGTCAATATATAACATGTTTAAACTACGAGATTGTAATGTATTGGTTTGTTAGAAAAGCGAAAATCCGAGAGTTCGGGTTTTAGTGAAATAAACAAAACAAACAAAATTTTGGAATTTCAGAAGCTACCGTAAGTTACGGTAGTACCGTAACTTACGGTAGAGTCCACATGTTTACGGTAGGTTTCACCTGTTTTACGGTGGACCAAACATTCCCAGAACTCACCGTAACTTACGGTGACACCGTAAGTTACGGTGGATCCAGAAATGTTCAGATTTTTTTTTATGTTAAATCTTGGATTATGTACTTTATAACAATCATCAAAACTAACGTTTGAAAGGTTTTGATAATAGGTAACAAGGTGGATCTTACGGATAGCGGTCAAGCAAATTATGAAGAACCGAACACTACAATTTTGAAGCTTCCGCAACGTTTTAAAACTTTAGTACTTTTGTGTATGGGTTGTAGACACTTGTTTTTAAACAACTTTTAAAATGTTTTATCTTAGTCTTTAGATGACTAAGATAGATGTTAAATTTTGTAATGAAATTCATGATAGTTTGAATATACTATATTTTAAGTAGTATAAAATATTATTATAATCAGTAAAAATTAGACGGGTGTTACACATACCTGCAACAAGTATCATGGTCTCACGAACGTCATATGTTTATCGCGTACTGGCCAGGTACGCAATCCACATACTGGTTTCGTGCCTTCATGTAATCATCACCTTATGTCCGAAGGATTAGATTTCGGCACGTGTAACATTTCAAAACTTCATTACTATTTCATCATTATCCTCCCTTTAATAGGTTTTATCATTACATGTACCCACATATGAATTTACGTACCTGGGTTCAAATTCTTCTTATTACACGCCTTGGTGTCAGTCCTAGATCGCATTCGCAGATCATCCTCTCCAAATAATCATGGTTACCTTACACACAACATACTGTTAGTTTTCTTTATATGCATATTCGAGTACATACTTACATTCGCTTCTACCTTTAGATCTTGATCGAGTCTTGGATTGTACGGGTTCCTGGTCACAAGAGCACACGGGTTTGAGTTCAAGTATTTACCTCCTCATACTTGATTTCTCTCAAACCGGGGCTCTGATACCAACTTGTAAGACCCTAATACGTATTTAACAAAAAGTCGCAGCGGAAATTCGTGCCATAAAAGTTTGTTTCATTACAACATCTTGACTTACTTGAAAGTTCATTTTAATATGTATCTTTTACAAAAATAAGGTATAAGTCCTGTTTGCTAAAGCACATACTCAATTATTCCCGTACAATCTATCTTGTGACTCGGTCTTCGACCTCTATTCTTCGTGATAACCGCCCGTGATTCGTACAACCTGCACTCACCACATACATTCATAACATTAGTACACAATACATAAACAAGATTCAATCTCGTACACTTCCCACTTCCTTAACTTTCTAACTTTAAGCATTCCATCTGTGTATCCATATCCTTGTGAGGCTTCAATAATGTACCTGCATTACTTTTCATTCTCAAGGCACACTATTAATAACGTATTACTCGACGTATCTAATTCATGCATACATACATTCTTACATGCGTACATACACATCTACATACGTGCATACCTTCCTATATCTCTACATACATGTATACATTCATACGTACCTTCATATATACCATATACACATCTACATACACACATACATCACTACACCTCTACATACATACATAAACACATACGTATCTTCACATATACATAAATACACGTCTACATACTTACATACATTACTACGTCTCTACTTACTTGCATACACTCATACGTGCCTTCATATAAACTTGAATACACGTCTACATATGTACATACACCCTTGCGTACATGTTCAAGATCTTATATACCTCTTATATATCCATATGTTAATTACATGGTACTTAGAGTTAGATTTATAGCCCATAAACATCAAAGAAACGATCAAAATCATGTTTGGGAGGCCCGTTGTGGTCCACGGATAACAAACCGAAGCCTACTATACCCAAATCAACTTAGATAATAAATTTCAGGTTTTTGAACATGGGGAGGCCGTCGGCGACGGCCCTAGGGGCGTCGGCGACGGCCCTTGCAATTGCCCGTAGCCCAAAACCTCCGTAGACAGTCAAATAACCCGTCAGCCAAAAACTGAGTTTGTAGAGCCCGTCGGCGACGCCCCTAAGGCCATCGGCGACGCCCTCTAGAAAATGCATTTTCTGCAGCTCCGTTTCGTCGTCCGTACGCACTAAAACGCGCATAACTTTTGAATCGTTTACCCGTTTAACCTCCCGTTTCTTCCTACATGCTTGTAAATTCACATTCTATCATATGAACTTGAAATCCAACATCCGGTTTAAGCAAAATATTCACTTAAAGCTCTCGGCTTTATATACCCGCTTTCACTTATTCGACCTGTTCATGTTTTCGTCAAACTACTCATTTGTTTTAACCCAAAACTTACATAAACGTTATAACTATAATACTTTTACATTATCCGGGGTTCGTACTTGGGATTTATGCACTCGATACCCGGTATACGTTAAACCTATTCATGTCATTCATTTACACGAAAGCAAACTTTATTAATACAATTTCAAATGCGAAATTGTTTGTCTATTAACTATGACTCACAACCGAGTCTTTAGACTATTAATCCGCGTCTCAGATTCTTGATTAGCGTACTTATGTCCAATTCTACCCATACCCGGTTATAGTACCGTAATCAATTATTTATACAACCCTTCCGGTATAGTAATAAAACCACATTTTTGACCCATTCGGCCTACTTAACGTAAATCATCAATTTCATACAACCCTTCTTATTTGACTTCAATTATCATGCCTAATTAACTAGAACATAACCTTACTTAACAAACTAAGAAGTGATTCGGAAATCACTTACCTTGTGCATCCGTGTCCGTATCCACTTCCTTGCCTCCTCTTGACCCGTTAGCCTTTCATGCTTGAGTCCATCTTGACATGATTCCTCTACTTTCATGCCACCAATTCACATTCTCGTTAGCATACACAATTGTACATGTTAAAGATCATATCAACTCATATTTCACATTTGACTTTCACTAGTCAATTATAACAAGCATAAGACATATACCCAATTTCACATCCTTTCAAACTCATACAATTTACCATGTCATTCCATATAACGCGTATTGATGTAACATGTACCATACGACTTTCTAATATCCTACCTTTACAACAACAAGTCAAATTATGCTTCCTATGTGTAGTTGACTTTCAGAAGTCAACAGTTTATCATATGAACTTCTGACTTGTCCACCTATATCCGTAACATCATTTATGCTATATCAAAGACACTATATACATTTCTTACTCAATATGCAAATGTGCTTACAATCACATGATCACCTAGTGATATTAAACACAACGTACAAGTCCTTAATGCATAGTCTTGACCAAGATATACATTCAACCCGAATTCTTGTATGAGTTCCATCTAAAACACATTTTTCAAGTTTGTATACTACTAATTACATCATTACCTCATCTCATTCGTATATATCAAGCCATTTCATACAATCTCACATCTTAACTTCACTTAGACATTTCATAATACACTTGGTGTGCGTACACCATTTAGTGCACATTGTACAACTAATTAAAGCACATTCTTCCTAGTTCATCCATGGATTAACATAATCTTTCACAAATCATTATCATAGCCGAACATCATGCATATTCTATAAAATACTCAATTCATTTAACATTAATCCATCTAATACCTTACACTACATCACGAATTGAGCAAGGCTTGGACATGGTGAAACACCCATGTCATCTTCATCACCCAACTAGTGGGTTTTTATCTTAAAACATCAAATTAATCGAATGTATGCCTAACACATGTTTCCTAGGATGATACTAACACATATTCATGCTCAATTTCATACAAATTCGTGGGTTGATCAAAACCCACTTCATATCAAAATCACCAAATCAAAAATTACAACTTACCAAGTGATTTTTAGGGCTAGATGATTAAGAATTCAGGTACATGCATTAGATTTGGGTTGAATTACCCTTTCAATTTGAGCAAATTGCATCTTTTGAGCATTCTCCTCCTCTTCCCTTTGTTGGTGTCGACACACACACACACAAACTACTGACTTTGTATTTTACACAAATTTCATCTTAAATCTTTAAGTTCAACCCCTCATGTTTGTTAGTTGTTCATAATTGTCCCAATTTCATTCCTTGTTTGTTTTGACTAACTATTTAACTAGGTTAAAAAGCCTAGTCATTTTGTTTTATGTTTTACATTGGAAACATACTAGCGAATATATAAATTCGGATTTTTGGGGCGTTACATATATTATACTTGGATTAATTTGTATACGTTTATCTTGTTAATTGTCTATAGTGTGAGGTGGTCAAGTATCAATATTGTAATGATAGGTATATCGTATTAATGAGAATCAATGCATGATTTTGTATAAGGCTATGCGGTACGGGGTTCGTCCCCGCCCCGTCCAGGATTGGTGCGGTGCCCTCTCCCATTTCGCCCCCTCCCCCCCCCCCCTCGTCGTCCATAAGATGATTGAGACGGGCACTACAAGACAATTTTTGAACGTTGCAAACTATCATCTTCCTTCAAATCAAAATCCCAAACGAACCCTAGAACTTTAAACAACAAAATTCCACAGTTGGGAGCATGGATCATCGAAACTATGTTGGGGGTTTTGATCCCCATGTATTAACAAAGGAGGAGACGTATTATTGCTTACCGGTGACCACGTATGACGTGACTCGGTGATTCCGGCGAAAAGAACATCGATGAGAGGGGTGTAGAAAAATTCTGGCGAAGATGCGGAGGTCCCGCAAAAACAAATTCCGGCGAAGATGCGGAGGTAGAAGAAGATGAAGTGATAATATACCTGATTGATTAGAGCAGGGAACACACACACAGTAGCACACAGAGAGAAACAGGGGTAAGCACAAATGGTAGGTTGGTTTACTAGAGTTCATTTTATAAAATGTTAAAAAGTAGATAAAATAAAAAAAAATAAGTTGGTGGGGTAGGCTCATCCTCCGTTTCCAGTGTTTCTGCCTTAGAGGGGCATCATCTAAGGACTATGACGTGACGCCTACGTGGCGGATCATCCTCCAAGGGATGACCCTCTACCATACCGCATAGTCTAAGAGCATCCACAATAAGGGAATATGTTGGTGTTTTTAGGGAGAGAGAAAGTGAGGTGGATGAGAGAGGGTGTGAAGATGTTGGTGAGGAAGAATGAGAAAAAATGGATGAGTGTGAGTTATGTGAGTGTAGAGAGGAGAGAGGATAGAGGAGAGAGAGAAGAAATGTGTTTGTGAGAGGGGCAAGTGAGAGAAAGAAGATTTGGGTATGTGCCAACTAGACACCCTCAAAAATGAGAAAAAATACTCCTTATTGGGGATGCTCTAAGTAAATTGTATACAACATACAAACACCTTAACGTGTGAACTATGTATTAATAGATCATTAATTTGGTTTTGGGTTCTAAAATAATGGTTGGGTAGACATATAAAAAAACAATCATAGTCCACTATCTATTGATTCAAGTGGAGTGTTCTATATCCTTGAAACAATTTCCCCTCTTTAACAAAATGAATAAGCTTTCGTGTCGAATTGCTTCTAAAAAAAAAAAAAAGAATGAATCGACATATGTAGAATCTGTTATCAACACCGACAGAACTACTAAGTTATCTAAACTATTAAGTGCTGAACCAGTAAGAGGTCTGAACCATTAAGAGTTGACCAGTAAGAGTTCTAAACCATTAAGAGCCAGTATAATGCTTAATCGTTCAAATGCAAATGTCTAACTAATTCAGATAAGATGTCTTAACCAAATCATTCAGACATCTACTCACGAAACAAACAGTCTGAACCATTAAGTACTGAACCAGTAAGAGATCTGAATCATTAAGATTCTCATTAAGAGCTAAACAAACAGCCCCTTAGATTTCAAATAACTAAGTAATCATGTTTGGGTCCTATATGATTGTTCAGTTTTCCGATATACAGGAGAAAAAGAGTTTTCGACGAAGTGGTTTATATCATAATGCTATAACAACCAAACACACAACAAACATAATGTTTAAACCAGTAGAGCAATCTGTGGCTAGCAACAGCTTGTTTATTAGTCATTCCTGGTTGATATTAAAAACAATTCTTTTCATTTCCATTCCCACATTACAATTACAATTATAAAACTTTACTCTCATTAACTTCTAAGAAAATTTATACAAATTGGAACAACAACAACAACAATGGATGTGCTAACTTGTAAGGAACTATCATGGTTTCTCAGCTCTTGAAATATTTATATAAAAGTTATTCATTTTTTCCAGGAGAAAAAAAAATAGGCGCGATGGATCTGTGTATCAGTTTCTTCAAAGAGTTATAATCAGATGTACACCAGTTGATTGTCTATTATCTAGCAGACGGGAATAAACATTCATTCGAAAGGTCTGGGCTCTCGATGTCCAGAAAGGTAGTTAGTAGCGTTTTCCTCGAAGATTGCGCTCTAGAACTTTCTGGAGTTATCTTACCATCATTTCCCTTTTCAATCTTGATTGCATCTTGTATTGCCAATATTATTTCTTGCATCTTTGGCCTTGAAGAACCATGCTGATCCACACATTGTATTGCTACTTCTGCAATCCTCCATACAGACTCAATCTTCACATCGTGCGCTATTGTAGGATCTATAATGCTCACAACATCTCCTTTTCGTATCAAAGACCTCGCCTGCAAAAAAAAAGTCAATCTAAAGTTGTAATTTGCTCTCATTGTCAAAGTTATCGGTTCAAAATCCAACGTACCCAGTGAACAATGCTCCAGTCCGCTCCATATGCTTCCGGAGATACAGGCTTTCTTCCTGAGATAAGTTCTAAGAGAACGACCCCAAAACTGTAGACGTCACTTTTCTCAGTTAGCTGTTGGTTAGCATAGTACCTGGTTAAGCAAACTCTGGTTATGTTACGGTTAAGGCTACGTAAGATCATTAGCAAGTGTTGAACTGGTAGCTTACTCGGGGTCAAGGTAGCCTACAGTTCCTCGTGCTACACTTGATACGTGTGTCAAGTCTTCTTCAGTTTGCCTAGAAAGCCCGAAGTCTGAAACTTTTGCCCTCATGTTAATGTCTAAAAGAATATTGCTAGTTTTTATGTCGCGGTGAATAATACTCGGGTTACAACCAGTGTGCAGATACTCAAGGCCTGTAACAGAACAGATTGAATGTCGTGACACATTTTACTTGGATATAATGTTAATATATCAGATAAAATAAATAGAAATTTAAGTTGACCTTTGGCAGAATCTTCTGCGATTCGGAGACGCGCTCTCCAGTCCAAGTGCTTCTTGTTGATTTTATCTGTTTACATGTTTTGACTCATGTTAACATCTCCAAACACATAGGAAAAATGGCACCATTGTTCAATTAACAACATACCATGTACGTGATCTCGTAGTGTTCCATTGTGCATGTACTCATAAACCAGCATACGATGATGTTCTTCTTCACAGTATCCTATCAACGGTACTAGATTTCTATGATGAATTCTTGACAACAGAGCAACCTGTGAAAAAAGTAGTTACTTGCTTCAAATCTCTCAAGACCGAAACAACTTCAAACTTGTTTACAATAACTACCTCGGTAACAAACTGCTGTGCCCCATGGCTTGATGAGTCAGCCATCATCTTAACCGCCACCTCCTTTCCATCTTTCATTTTTCCATAATACACAGGCCCAAAACTTCCTTTACCGATCTTTTTCGAGAACCCACTAGTAGCTTCTTCTATTTCAGCAAGTGAAAAGTAATATGATACTCCTTCATCCATATAACTTCCACGTGCCACTGAGTACGCGGTTGATCCTATAATGCTCTTGCGTGACGAAATCGCCCCTGAAATAAAGATCAATTTCACATTTGCCACATCAGATAAACTTGACCAGAAAGAGAAGTAATAGAAATATGCAAGGTTGTAAAGTTTGCATACCTTTATCGTCACTTCTTTGAGGCGGCGCCTTTTTTCTAAAATAACGCAGTACTAACAAGCTTCCTAGGAATAATATAAACAGAGCCGCAAGTATTCCAACTGAAATCCCGAGTATCAACTTAAAATGTGACTTTTTCTTCCCATGTTTGTGTAGACCATGATTACCTTCATAGCTGCGGTAGAAAACCTTATGTAAGTTAAAAAACGTGCGTGGAATTAAATTCGACGGTGATGCGTAAGTACTAACTACTAAAGGTGTCAGTTTCGATCCATTTAGGCATTTACTAGTAACATGACTCGATTTAAGTTGTCTTATCTCTATCGGGTCATATTTCTTGAAAAAAAAAGAACTAGTTAAAAAGGAAACGGGCCAAACAGGTTTAAAGTCGCCTGACGTGTATTTTAATGCATACAACCTTCTAAATTGTTTTATTCAAAAAGTAATTGAAGTAATATAGTTTTTGTTATTTAATACATTAATTAAATAAATAAATTTATAGAAATTTGGTCAAAATTTGTTTCGGGCCGGCCCGTTTCAACCCGTATGAATAATGTAATGAACATTTCACTTTCGAAATGGAGAAAGAAGCATACATACTTAAAGATTATTTTTCCGGTTAGTAGTTCTGGAGGAATCTCTCCAGTCAGAGAGTTGTTCTGTATATATCTGCATGAAGAATGATTAAAATGAACACATAATTCATAGATCAGAATATCATCGAAACATATTAAAATTTAAGATTTGAAAAATCACCACATACAGTTCTTTTAAGTTTGGCAAACTACCAAAGTAAGATGGTAAAGAACCAGTCAACATATTGTCCTCTAGATGTCTGCAATTTGACCAACAACACATATAATCAACAAACACTATTATCTTTTTAGGATGCAAATAGAAGTAAAATTGCAACTTACATAATTGTCAATTTTTCAAGGTTACTCATATCAGGGATCGACCCGTTTAAGGAGTTCCCATTTAACCACCTGATAAAATCAAACCACTAGTTCAGGGTTAAAAACTTAGAATGGTAAAAAGACTGTAATCTCGAATTCTTGTTCGTTGACACTTACAACTCGGTCAACTCTTCCAAGTCTTTGATCGCTGACGGAATTTCACCTTCTAAATTTGATCCTGACAATACGCTGTTTAATCATATTAGTGTATATGATATATCTATAACTTAACATAAACAATAACAAATGAACTCACAGTTTGGTGATTCTTGGAGGATTACTTGCGCTGCAAGTCACCCACTCCCACTGAACCGGAACACATGGATCACCTTCTTCAATCAAATCCCCATTCGCAAGCATTGACCGAAACGTTCCAAGAACATTCACTTCAGTAAAAAAAAAATTTAATTAGCTTGTATGCGTTATGCAACGTCTCATTAGTTTCACAGACAACTAAAAAAGTTGCTTTACCATCGCTTTTTTCGGTTTTTGATGAAATCAGTACATATTTACTGATTTCAACTGCATTCAGAAGTGGTCCTTGTGTAGAATCTGGTGTCTTTTTAAAAGAAAATGAAAAAACAAACGACAAACTGACATTCATATAACTCGGTTCATATAACGTGTAGCTTCCATTTGCATTTTCTTCGATATTCACTACAGCGTTACTATAATCAGGTATGTAAGGATCCTGCATTGTGAATTTTCGCGTTTCGTTTGCTGGTAAATCCTGAATTTCTGCGAAATATGCGTAAGCTCGAGCGTTTGCGGGGAAATCTTCTAAGTTTAATCTGTAGCTAAGAAGCCCTTGAGTGCCTACAACTGCAGTTTGCATGACTTTCATAGGTGGATATTCTCTTGTATTTGTGTTTATTTCTTTTGTTGTGTTGATTCTCACTGTGCCCGGTGCTACTCCCACCAGAAAGTTTTGTCGTTTTGCAAGATCCGAATCCCATATCCGGTCATACGGGTCATCCGGGTACCTATTATAAAATGTTAAACTGATTCAGTATCTACTGAAAAAAAAATTATTGGGTACATAGCAACATACTATCATAGGTTTATGATATGTTCAACATAAACATGTAATAATAAATGTGCGTTGGATCGCGTAACTCGAAACAAGTTGTGTCTTGTTTTTATTTAAAGAGTTAACTGCCATTTTCGTCCCTCCTGTTGTTTGTCCAATTAGGCCATTCTAGGCGAAATTTCAAATTTGTACCATTTTCGTCCATGACATTCTTGACACATGCCATTTTCGTCCAAAAAAACTAACGTTTGTTATGCCAATTTCATCTTTGTGGTTTGTCCAATTATGCCAGCAGATTTTAACAGACATTAGTTTTCTGGACGGAACTAGCATGCTTCAAGAAGGACAGGGACGGAAATTATATAAATTTGAAATTTGGAGTGGACTGGCATAATTGAACACACCACAGAGACAAAAATGGCAGTTAATATTAATAAGTAATGGTGTCAAGTATTATTCCAAAATTATGTATTTCAATGATGGATATAATGGTTCAGGAGATTTTATGCATTGAAAATACATTCTGAGTAATCTTCAACCCATTCGACCCGTTTGATCCCTTTCTTTTCCTTTCTAGCCCAAAACATGTTTCAGCAACATTCTTTTTTTTTGTGTGAAATAAACGATTTATGAGATTTCATGCATTCAAAATGCTCTTTGAGCAACTTTCAACCTGTTCGATCAAATCAAACCATTTGACCCGTTTCCTTTTCATCTGTTTAATTTTACTTCTCGACTCTAAACGGATCTACTCATCTACAAAGATCGGTGTGTAGCATACCTTACGGCTTCCGTACTTGAAGCACCAAAATTGACCCTAGCAGCCACCTTTAAGTAAAAATCATCCTCAAAATCAGTAGCATACATCGAAAGATTCAACGGCCGGAGCTCAAGCGTGGACAAAAACGGAGAACCCGTCGTAGCACAACATAAACAAACATCAACCGAGCTCGAAGGCGCTCTAATAACCATCTCTTTAATATAAACCGTTGATGCATCCAACACACTAACAGTAGCCCATTTAGTTGCATCCAAATATAACTGAAATTTCGGGTATGTGTTTTCGCTTTGAGAACTACCATATAAAAATGTTGTCCGGATTAAATATCTTCTTCTTTCTGTTGTATTCAAAGTATAACAATACTTTTTGTTGTCTATAGGGAAATCTCTACGCCTTTGATACTGAATTGAATTACCATTAAAATTCTCAATCTCCGCTGGTGTCCCATTCCGGATCAACCCGGAATCCGAAACCCATGGTAACCCGGTTTTATTGTCAGTGTGATCACTTGTTCCTCCACAGTCTATACTTATAAATTCTGCATTTTTTTCATCTTATTGAATTAAAAATCTCATCTTTTTAACAACCCATGTTGTAAACTTTAATAAACACAAGAATCTAATACAAATAATTGAAGAATCTTGAAATTTAGTGTAAAAGATCAAGATTATAGCAGTATAGCATTATAATTCTGCATTTTTTTCATCTTATTTAGTTAAAAATCTCATCTTTTTAACAACCCATGTTGCAAACTTTAATAAACACAAGAATCTAATACAAATAATAGAAGAATCTTGAAATTTAGTGTAAAAGATCAAGATTATAGCAATATAGCATACCTGTAACTTGTGAGAGAAGAGGTGGGATTGAGCAGGAAAGTAATAATAATAATAATAATATGTGAAGAACTAAACCCATGAAGCTTGAGATGAACAGGTAGAAAAGGGGTGGTATAAGTGTGAAGATGGTAGCATTTCAGTGAATTATTTGTTAGTTAAAGATCTTTGTAAGTCTACCCACTACTTGCAATTCACCTTTTTTGATTGATGAGTTTGTATAATGTGCATTCACATTTGTCTTTTTTCTTGATTTTTCAAATCTTGCTTTTCTTTTCTTTTCTGGACAGATTCTCATGTGGTTCTTTTTTGAAGTTCACCTTTTCCTTGCTTTGGTGTAGAATAAGAGAGAATGACACCAATAAAGGTGAATAACATCTATCCTGTGATCTTTTTTATTTAAAAATTTAAACTACACTTTTCAAATCAAAATTACATATATATTATATGAGGCCGGTTATTGTACAATTGGTCTTAACATACGATGTGTATTGTAACACTTCGAAAACGGGTTTGGTAATCAAACCCCGTTAATACTAAATGACGGGTAAAATACCGTTAGTGGTAAAAAGAAAAATTAGTTAACCCGGTGAATATTAGGATTTGAATAAATAATCTTGTATTAATCAAAAAGAGGAATAAATGCTTTGAGAAAACACGGTTTATTAGGAGCCCGAGTTAACGGGACTTAAAAAAAAAATAAAACGGGTTATGATTCCCCACACCCACCAAGTTAACTAGGAATAGTTAACCTAGTTAGTAATGGGTAATTAAATGAAAAGCTATGAGATATAGCTTCTTTTGTAATAAATGAAACAAGAGGGACTAAAAGAGGCAAAAGGGGAAAATGTTTTAATTAAATAAAATACTAACACCAAAACACACACTCTAAGTGTGTGTTCTGGTCGAGATTTCCAGAAGAGCCAGGGAGCTCTCATCTTCAAACCCTAACATGCTCAAATCCATCAATTGAAAGGCCAAATCTACTCCAAATCGAAATCTAAGATCAGATTAGTGATCACCTCAGCGAAGGGATCACAAGGTATGTCAAATTTCATCTTCTAGTTACATCTTGAGATTTTGATAAACATGTGAGATTCGAAATTTGTGTTGCATGGATGTTGTATTGATGGAATAGGAACAATATTATGTCTAGGAGTAAACCCTAGACAAGTATATATTGAAATCATGCTTAGTTCAAGTAAATTCAGATGTTGTTGATGCTAAATTCATGTATGAGATGTTTTTAGGGTTTTGATTGCAAAGAAAATAGTGTTATGATGTCAAGAACATGCTTTAATTGAAAGCTGAATTCAAGTAGCTCCTGATCAGAATTTACAGCCGACTTGTATTGGCTGTAACATAGACAAAACGTGACAAAAACATGTGTTTCTTGAGTCTAAAATGTAATTCCAGGAAATATCTTTAAAACCCTACTGGAATCGCATTTTTTCGACGAAAATTGAGCGTTTTATGAATTTTTCCGTATCAAAGGTTCAAGCTGCGTTTTCTGGCAGAATTTGCAGCCCATTACGAATGTCATAACTCAATTTAAGAATTGAGTTATGATCTCAAATTCTTACTGTAGAAAGTTTTAAGTGATTAAAAGAATCTCCAATAGGAATTTCATCAATCGGATAAACGAGGAATTTTTAATGAATTTTTACGTAAGCTGCAGTTAGAAGTGACGAATCTGATTGCAGCTTAGTAAATGAATTTTTACGAATTTTTGGTAAAGAGTTAGATCTTGAAATTTTAACACAAGGCCTAACCCTCCAAGAGGTACACCACATAAAAAATCATAATTTTTTAAGAGTTGTAATCAGGTTAAACAGGTCACCAAAAACAGCCTATTTTCAGTGATACGAAACTTGATTGTTGATGTTATAAATTATGCCCACATTGTTCATATGTTGAAATTATGAATCAAATGCGTAATTTCCTAGTTCGACCATTTACGTGTGATGTGGAGTAATACAAATTTTAATTATGAAGTCGATTTAGCTTATATGCACATATCATATAATTAAGGGTAGTTAACTTTTGAAAAGTTAAACTAACCATGGACGGAGTCGAATAGTAGTTTTGACATAGAAAATACGTAAGGTGGAATAGTCGTGGTTATAATGACTAATCTAACCACTTTGTGAATTATGATGATAGTTTGACTCTTGACAAGGTAGATGGAGGCTTGGGAATGAAGCAGGTCAAACGGAGCAAGTACGAAAAGGAAAGCGTAATTTGGATGCGAGGTAAGTAAAAGCTTACACCCTTTTTAGTATACATCAGTTGTGTGTATTGAAAATGAATAAGGAAAAGTTAGTAATAGAGTTATAATGTTCCGACGCAAATAATATGAGTCGGAACTAGTGCAATGGTGAGAAATCATAAACAATGGCAAAAAGGGTAAATTGGTAAATTAGTCATGTGATGATGAACTAATAAGAAATTTTGAAACATTACGTTATGGTGTAAACCGGAATGGGTAAAAGGGCAAGATGGTAACTAGATATCATCTCATAATGGAAAATGGTCGTTCGGACTAAACGGGTCAAATGACATTGGCAAGATCATTTGACAATATTAATTGATGACCGCTTGTTGAGTTTTGTGATTACAGGAAATATCATACGGTTCGCGTTGGTATTAATTAGAAATTAATAGTGAAAGATATTTAAACGGGTCAATCCTATGACTCGAGCCAGGTACGCATATTTAGAATTATTGTTAAAAGCGATATTTTTTGTCAAATATTAGCGAAAGTCCTTCGTCGTAAAATGAAAGACTAAAATTAACCAAAAAGCCCTTAATGGGTGAATAGGGCAAACGACTCATATGGGTTGTTTAGGAATTCGCATTAAGATTACGAAGAATAGGTAGATACCTTAATGTAGTAAAATGATTAATGAAATTTAAAGTTAATGGTAAATCCCTCCAACGGGTCAAAATGAAGTTTTGCGCTTAACTCAACCTTTAGTTGCATAATGTATGAAAGTCTTGAACTCACGAGTTGATGGTTTTGAGATAATGAATACCTCAAAAATTTGTAATGATTTAAACAAAAGTGCTTTAATGAATCATGAAACGGGTCAAAAGTGTTAAAAAGGAATTTCAAGCCGAGAGCTTGAAATCTGAATTTTTGAAGTAGTTGAATATCAGGTTTTAATTCCATAAGAACGAGAATTAAATTTCGAACGCGTAGGAAAAAGAATCACGTAAAACGGACTTCTAGATCAAAAGTTATGGCCTTTGAAAGTTTGACTTTTGATAAATAAACATAGCTGGAAGAAATGCAGGTCCTAGATGCGGACCTGCTGGAAAACGATCTCCCCCGTGACACGCGAAGGAGAACCGGGCACCGGGCGCGACACGCGGGTGCTGTCGCGGCACGCGAAGGAAAAGAAGGAGCCTCTCGCGTGGCGCGAGAGGCAAAATTCCGAAATTTTATTTTTATTTTATTTGCTTGTTTATGAAACTTGTTTATACATGTTTATAAGCTATCAAAACTAACTTTTAAGTTGGTTTTGATCATAGATGATATCAAGTGTACCCGGATGGAGATCAAGCGATGGCAAAGGACCGAACACACGAAAAATGAAGCTTCCGCAAGTTGTTTCGTCGTTATTCTAAAACGATGAATTAAATCACATTATGTTGTATTACTTTAAATTGTAAAAGTTTTAATAAACCCGTATTTCCGATGTATATGTAACCTTAATTACATGATTGTTTTCGTAAAATATACGTTAAACCTTGATTTATAAGAACGGGTGTTACATGTATGCTGTGAAATTACGCACATTGTAAAACTCAAAACCCTAATCACGCATGTTGTGAAACCATAATCACGCATGAAAATATAACATGCGGATTTGAGGTTATAACATGCGGGATTTGAAAGTACAAACTCGGAAACTTGACAAACTCGGAATACTCACCATGCTACTTAACAAACCCGGAAGGTTTCCAACATGCGGACTCACAAACTCACAAACTCGGACTCACAACCTCAGAAGGTTTCCAACATGCGGACTCACACACTCAAAAACTCGGAAGGTTTACAACGTGCGAAATTCTCATCGCGTACGCTCGTATGTTAAGGTCAATTGTATTTTACACTTTCTCATATTATATATACACACACTTGAGAGTTGAGCAAACAAGTTTGCATCAAAGGACTTGTATTTCCATAATCATACCAAATAGGGTCATTTGTATAACCGGATTTAGAGGCTAGTTGGATCGAAAACCAGCTACATAACCGGTCCGGATGAGTACTTTTAAACGGCTTTCATTTGAGTCGGCCGATTATGAGTTGGACCGTTTGAACCAGACTAGTGACTGGACCGGTTTTTTTTATTTTATAATTTTATTTCTTTCCAAAATTTATTTACCATTACATTTATTTTAGTTTTTATGTCTTATTAACATTACACATGCATACCAAATATGAATGAGTTTTATATTTTGTTTTAAACTATATATAAATATATTTCATTTTAGAATTATTTATGATGTTATTCGGTTTTTGAAACCTGTAAAAACATTATTGGTGATTTACACTAGTTAGTTTAGTTAATGATTGAAGAAATAGATATAACTTTTGTATACTTATGAACATGAGATAACTAGGTAACATATTTATTCATAAATGAATAAATAAGTTTATATATAATGAAAAGTTTGTTTGTTTGTTTATTTGTTTATTGTTGTTTTAATTCGTACAAGGTTAGGAATATGCATGATGATTGATGAATGCATGATAAAAAGCATTAAAATGCATGTATTTAATTGTAGTTGGTATAGACAGAATTAGCTTCTTGACCAAGATTTACATATAAAATAATCCTTTTATGATATCACTAGATAAATTAATAAAAAATCACCCAAAATGGATAGAAAATATAAAAATCATCCATGTTGAATCGTTACTTATAAAATATTAGCAATGCGATTTTTACGGAAAAAATCAAGTCAGGTCGTCTTCTTCACGAACGACTTCTCTACTTCACATCCACCGTATGTGGCTCCAAAACCACCGATTGTTGATGCTATAATCTCCATGACGAGGTCCTTTGTTTCAAAGCGTACCTATATTTGACCCGTGTGACTTGGAAGATGATAGGTTTGTAACCAAATTAGTTCCCATTTTCAACTCATCTTTGGAACCAATATATAAGCACTTGTGTTACTCTACTTGAATTTGTGTGCTTTAATAGTTGTAAATTGGTAATCCTTACAAAAGGTGGAACCTTAATAATGTTGATTTATATTTGAAGTAGTGAAATGTCCTGGTTAAAGGCGTAATTAAAGCAACAAAATAAAGCTACATCTTATCTCTGCTTTGCTTTAGTTTTGCTTTTGCTTTTCGGAAACATAAAAAATCTTTTTCTTTGTCACTTTAGACCAAACTCTCTTTAACCTTTTCTACATAGTTTGCAAAAATAAAATGTATTTGATGCCCCCACCTTCACATGTTAGGACGTTTGGCTAGAAGGCACCACCTCTATTTAAGTTATAAATTCAAGTTTTTATCTTTACGAACAAACTAGGTTGTGGACTCGTGTGTTACATAGATTGAATAAAGAAAATATCTCACGTAAATAAAGATGATAAATACCAAAAAAATTTGCTTAAGACGACGCACAATCAGAAAAATACCAATTTCTTTGAAATTTGAAGAAAATCAAAATAAATTAACACGATTTAAGATGCTAGTATATCATTGATAATTATTGCTATTTATCAACATATACATAAGCTAAAACTTACAATTTAGACAACTTGAATTATGAATAATTTGAAATACAAAGCTACAAATGATAAATAGGCTTGTACGCCTAAATCTTAATATTACCTAGAGTATATATTTCATTAATGAGTTTCACTTTGATATCATATTTTGTTTTTTGTGCAAAGAATTGTATAATTTATTTTTTTAAGTTACCACAAGATTTTTATACTAATGTTTAAGGATTTTATTCTATTTATTTTTTTTCTTTAGGTTGCTATACCGAATGACGGTATCATAACGAATCAATCTGATACAGATCGAAGTTGAATTCCTGCCGCATTGTGCGATGGTAGGGGTGTTCAGAATTCGATCTGGATTCGAAAAATTCAAAATTCGACACAATTCGAAATTCGACACAATTCAAACTCGATTATCAAGGTTCGAATTCGAGTTGATTCGTATTCGATTCTGGTAATCGAATACGAGTTCATGATTTCAATTCGATTCGATTCGAAATTCGAATTCAAATTATATAAAAAAATATATACACACACATATTTAACTTCTAAACTTGGCCAAAATATGAATTACATCTATAAGTGATAAGTTTATTATTCATAACATTACGAAACTTAACAACAAATACCACATACTACCTGTTTCTAAATTTTTACCTAACTTAAACCGTTACCAATGACCAGTCTGTCTTCTAAATTTTGGTGTTTTGACATATTGATAGTTAATTAATTTTGCAGATTAATATATTTTATGTTAAATATAGTTAGTTTGCAGTAGTTTTAAAAATGAATGTAAAATAATTTATTGTTTACGGTGAATTTGAATTAAATCGAATATATTCGAATTCGATTCGAGTTTGAAATATGAATCAAATCGGATCGAATACGAATCCAAGTAAACAAAATATTTGAAATTTTGTCGATTAAATCGAAAATTCGTTATTCAATTCGATGAACACTAATATGCGAGGGATTCCACTATTTATATCTTTAAATTATATATTTGTTATTGGTAATAACTAAAAAACTAAACTCATCCCATAATTTATTCCACTGATCAAACGTAAACTCAAGGCGCTATGTAAATGTTATTTACTATAATGAAAAATAGCTCATATATATGATTGATCGTAAATAGATTACAACCATAAGTTAAATAGAATTTAGTAACTATATAAAATTTATTTAAATTCAAAAGTGTATATTCGTTAATTCTCTAACCTTCTATAGATATATTCAGCAATAATTTATATTTATATTATAGGGTAAGGATAGTGTAAAAAGGGTCTAAAGTGTGAGAAGTGTAAGAAGTGTTTTAAACCATTAGATCTTTGATCTAATGGTTGAGATCACTAGGGACCAAATTGTAAATTGTGTTTTAATTATTTGGGCTGATTTGAAAGTTGTAGAGGTAATAGTGTATTTTTATATGTTTCAAATAAGGTAACATCTCCTAAATTCCAGCGATCCTTGTTCATCCTTATTCTACGAATCCGGAAACATGTAGCTGCTACCAGAAAATATAACACTATAACACTATGTAACACTATATAAAACTATATAACACTATACATTCATCATAGACCTGCTACCAGAAGATACAACACTATAACACTATATAACAGTATACATCCATCATAGAACTGCTACCATAAAATATAACACTATAACACTGTATAAAAACCTTCATTCTGCAACCATCACTATATAACACTCTATAAAACCTTCATTCTGTGAACTTCAGAAATTATAAATGATGAACAATAACTCACATAATCTTAATGGATCTTAAAAAAAATACAAATTCGTATTCCTATAATAAAGGGTGGCGGTTATGGAAGGTTATCAATTAATTGAATCGTCTATCTATACACATGGAGGTACGTCGACAAGGAGGAGAGCCTGGAAGAGGAAGCTATAAAGACTGGGAGAACATCAAGAGATTGTCAACAACCTACTACGTCACTAATTTTCCGGAGGGGTGGATTGCCAAAAATCTGTGGATGGTGTTCAAAGATTACGGAGAGATAGTTGATGTGTTTATACCTAGGAAGATTAACAGTAGGGGTAAATGCTTTGGGTTTGCCAGGTTCTTCAACGTCAAAGACACTTGTGCTTTAGAGATGGATCTCAATGGGATTGTACTCAAAGGTTTAAAGCTGGAAACGAACATTTCTAAATATGAAGAGAAAGGCAGAAAGATAGACACGGAGTCAAGAGTAGGTGTTCATGTGTACGATAGTGCGAAGACGGCAGTGAAGGTGAAGGGGATGGCTACTCAGACTAAGTTTGGGGCTGTTTCGTTTGCTGACATTACCAAAGGACGGGTTGAGGTAGCTCAATGGCAGTTCAAGGAGGTTCAAGTGGAGTCGGTTCACATCACCATTCCTGAGCAGATCATACCGAGGCTACAAAATTGGCTTAATCATGCTTTAGTGGCAGAGGTAAAGGATGTGGAGGTCCTTTCGGACCTCCTGACTCTTCTAAAGTTGGACGGGATTTTCGATTGTAAGACCAAGTACTTGGGGGGTTTGAACATTTTGCTTCAATTTAAGAGTTTTGAAGAAGGGGAAAACTTCCTTATAGGGTATGTGGACAGTTGGTCGAAGTGGTTTGCCTGGGTGAGGTGGTGGGATGATACGTTTGTGCAATCTCATCGGATAGCTTGGGTCAAAATCTTCGGTGTTTCGTTACATTGCAGGTGCCCCTCCGTGTTCTCGTTAGTTTGTGAGAAACTTGGTAGAGCTTTATGGCCTTATGACTGCTCTGAAGAAGATCTTAATATCTCTCATGCAAGAGCATGTATCTTGGTGAATCATCTAGATACCATTGATCGGAACTTCGAAATTACTTGCGGTAAATACAGCTTCACGGCATGGGCGGTAGAAGAACACGAGGAATGGAGACCGATTTTCAATGGTTCAGAGTCGGTTTCATATTCGGGCGATGATAACCTGAGTGAAGAGGAATTTATGGGTGCGCTGGACGACGAATCACAGTATGAGGATTCCTTGGATAACTCGGAGGTGCCGGAAACGGTAATGGCGGTAGGCGTGGGCAGTTCTGAGGCTGGTAACTCCGGCACCGGTGGGTTGGGAAGCGAGATGGGGGAGGCTCGCTCCCCGAAGTTGATTGCAACAGAGGACGAGGCGCATAGGGGCGTTTCTTCTTCCAAGACTTCTCAAGGCATTATTACATCTCCAGGGGATGTGGGAAAAGGTTAAAAAGCTACTTTGCATGTGGGGCCCGAGGTGTCTTTGTCAGGAGTTGGTAATATGGATGGTGGGCCAGTTGGTGTAAACTATTGTGTTGGTGGGCTTTTGGCTTCAAGTGTGGGTCATCCTAATGGGCCTCCTGAATTCGTTAGTACGGGAGTTGCTAATGTCTTAGGAGGTGGGCCTTCATATAGCCCAATGGAGAAAACTAATTTAAATGAATTTGACTTAAATAAGTTACCTGCACATTCCTCTACGCAATTAGACACAAAATTATTAAGGTAAAGAAGATCTGTGAGCGATGGGATTTGCAATTTCGCGTCAATGAGAGGTCGGGATATTATCAGAGGGGAAGTTCAAAGGAAAGCCAGATTCGTCACAAGAGAAGATAGGTCATCGCAGTTCAGAAGAGGTTCGTCATCTGTAGGGCCTCTGGAGTCGGCAGATTCGGTCGGTTTGGAAACTTCGAAAACCGTAACTGTTGGGGCAGCGATGGGTTTAGATATAGAAGGCACGAAGGCGGATTTAAGATCGATTATATTGGGAGAGGGAGAGAAGAGGTTAGTCAGATGAATTTCATGTCATTAAATTATCGGGGGATCGGTGAGAGGGGTGTGGATAAAATCGATTGGATACGTAACCTGGTGAGGTCTCACAAAGATATTCCGTTCAGGAGAATTTGGGGGGATAATTCTTTGGACTCGATTGCGGTGGGAGCTTCTGGGAGATCAGGGGGTATTTTTTGCATCTGGGATCCTCGGGTGTTCGTGAAATCAGGAGAAGTGCTTCATCCAAATTTCATTGCTCTCACGGGCAAGTGGAAAGGCACTGACCAGCTTCTTAACTTTGTCAATGTCTATGCGAGTACGTGTGCGGTGGATAGAAAGGCCCTTTGGTCGGAGCTTTTGAATCTGATTAATGGAAGTGAAGGGCTATGCGTTTTTCTCGGGGATTTTAACGAAACCAGGCATAAAGAAGACCGTTTTCCTGGCTCGGGTATTGACTCCAATATGTCCGACTTTAATAGTTTTATTTCTGCTGCGGGTTTGCTGGAATATAATCTGGGAGGTCACAAGTTCACGTGGATGAGCGACGATGGGAGGAGGCTTAGCAAGATTGATCGTATTATGGTTTGCAAGGCTTTCATGGATCTATGGCCTTTCGCAAACATCACGGCATTACTCCGTTACCTGTCTGATCATTGCCCGATTGTTTTCGAAGGCAAAGAGCATAGGTTTGGGCGATTCCTTTTAAATTTTTTAACTCTTGGCTTTTGGTTAATGACTTGAAGCAAGTGGTTGAATTATCCTGGGCGAGTCCGGTTACTTCTGGACCACCTGAAGTGATTGTTATGAGAAAGCTAAACCGGCTAAAAGATGATATCAAAAGATGGAGGGTGTCTTGTGTGGCCAAAGAGGAGGATGAAAAATCTAGACTTGAAATTAATATCATTAAGCTGGAGTTAAAAGCTGAATGGGGGTCGATTACGGATGCTGAAAGGATGGAAAGGATGAATGCCAAAAAAAGGATTAAGGAGCTGAATTCCGTTAAGCGTTTAGATTTAATTCAAAAGGCGAAGGTTAAATGGGATGTGGAGGGAGATGAGAATAGCAGGTTTTTACACGGTACTTTGAAGGGTAATTTGGTACGTTCTAGATTAAATGGTCTATCTATTTAGGGAAATTTGGTTACGGGTCCAGGTATAATTAAAAACGAAGTGCTCAACTTTTTTGGTGAAAAGTTTAAAGAAGCTGGATTGAGGAGGCCGAAGCCAAGAGATCTCGATTTATTATCTTTATCAGTGGAGGACTCGGCTGGTTTAGAGGGTCCTTTTACGGTCGATGAAGTCAAAAGAGCAGTTTGGGCATGTGGCAATGATAAAGCACCGGGTCCCGATGGCTTCACATTTAAATTCCTTAAACATTTTTGGGAGGTAGTTGAGCAGGATTTTATGAATTTTGTAAAGGACTTTGATGTGAATGGTCTTCTTTACAATGGGTGCAATTCATCGTTTATTTCTTTGCTTCCTAAGGTGAAGGACCCGACTTCGCTGAAAGATTACAGACCCATCAATTTAATTGGATGTTTATCCAAGGTGGTATCCAAGTTACTTGCTTTAAGAATTAAACAGGTGATGGCGAAACTTGTCAGTCCGGAGCAATCGACGTATATTGAGGGCAGAAATATCTTGGATGGGCATTTGGTTACCAATGAGACAATTGCTTGGGTCAAAGCGAAGAAAAAGCGGTGCATGCTTTTTAAAGTGGACTTTGACAAAGCGTTCGACTCGGTGAACTGGGAGTATCTCGATGAAGTTATGGGTAGCATGGGGTTTGGCACGAAATGGAGGATGTGGGTCTCTAGCATTTTGTCCTCAGGAAAAGCCTCGATTCTCGTTAACGGGTCTCCCACTTCGGAGTTTCGATTCGAGCGGGGGGTTAAACAAGGGGATCCCCTTTCTCCATACCTTATAGCCATGGAAGGTCTCAACGCTATGCTCAAGAAGGCTATTAATATCAAAGTTTTCAAGGGTATTTCTCTACCCAATAACGGCCCTATCGTCTCACACGTTCTTTATGCTGATGACGCCTTGTTTATAGGCGAGTGGGAGGCAAGTAACGTTATGAATCTTGCTAGGATCCTTAGGTGTTTTCACCTAGCGTCCGGTTTGAAAGTTAATTTTTTCAAAAGCAAGCTTTTTGGCGTCGGGGTTAGTTCAGCGGAGGTTTCGGTTATGGCGAATATTCTGAAATGCCTATCGGGTTCCCTTCCGTTCAGCTTTCTTGGCTTACCCATTGTCGCTAATATGGGCAAGTCGGTTAATTGGAACCCGATTTTAGACAGATTGAAGAATAGACTTAATTCTTGGAAGGTCGCGTGCCTTTCTTTTGGAGGCAGACTTACGTTAATCAAGGCGGTGCTCGGCTCGTTGCCTTTGTATTTTCTATCTATGTTCAGGGCCCCTAAGAAGGTCATTGAAGAGTTGGAGAAAATTCAAAGGCGATTTCTTTGGGGAGGTCTGGGCGACACCCACAAAGTTAACTGGGTGGCGTGGAGAAAGGTCGTTATGCCTCAAAAGTTTGGTGGCTTAGGTGTGGGTTGTTTGAGGTTGCAAAACTTGGCTCTTATTGCCAAGTGGTGGTGGAGATGGAGAAAAGAGCCGACGGCTCTTTGGGTTAGATATATAAGCTCCATTCATCGACTGAGCATTTATAAGGATCGGCTAAAAGCTAACAGAAGTGGGGTAGGACCTTGGGCGCATTTTGTTAAGATTGGGGCAGATCTGCTTAGCTTTGAGGTTAACTTAAATGACCTATTTGTAAGGGCGGTTGGGGTGGGAGATAATACGAGATTCTGGAAAGACGCATGGTTTGGTAAGATCCCGTTTTGCTATTTATTTCCCCGACTTTTTGAGTTAGAGAAAGTTAAGTCTTGTTCCATAAGGGAGAGGGTCTCTTGCGACAACTCGGGCACGGTTCAGGTGTCATGGAATTGGAAGAAAAAAAAACTCTCTTTGTTGGAGGAATCGGAAGTGTCAGACCTTCTCTCGATGGTTTCCTTGTTTAATTTCGGGTCGGGCAAGGACAAGTGAGAATGGGTCGGGCTTGGGGATGAAGGCTTCTCTGTGAAAGCAGTGAGAAATTTCTTGGAAGTTTGCGTGTACGGTCCATCGGGTGAGGTTTGTCAGTGGGTGAATTGGGTTCCCATCAAGGTGAATTGTTTCGCTTGGCACGCATTCCAAAATAGAATTCCGGTGTCCGATAATCTGATGGCTAGGGGTCAATCTCGTGTGTGGGGACTGTGCTCTTTGCCATAACTCTTTAGAAACGGTGCAACATGTTTTTATAGGTTGTACCGAGGCGAGGAAGACTTGGAGGAAGGTCTCGTTGTGGGCCAAATGGGACTTCACTGGTTGGGAGGATTTGGAGCAGCTGCGGGTTCAGATTGGTGAGGTCGGATCGGCGTTACGCCGTAAAACGCTTTTGGGGATTATGTATACAACCTTGTGGTGCACGTGGAAAGCGAGGAACGATAGAATTTTCAAAGGCACTAAAAGAGGGGATGACTGGATTTTTGATGACATTGTGACTACCCTATTCGGTTGGGTAAATAATAGAGGCAAGAATTTGAGTTGCAACTGGGAAGATTGGAAAATGGATCCTTGTCATAGTATATCTTCCTGTAACATGTAGTTAGTTTTCTTTGGCTGTAGGTGGCTTTGTTTTTTTTTTCTTCTTGTTTGTCCAGCTTTTCGCTGGTTTTCTTTTATATATTGATGTCGTTCAAAAAAAATCAATTAATTGAATCAATGAGAAAATTACTTGTTTACCCTTTTAAATTAATTTAGATTTGGGACACATGTCATCTTCACAATATTTCTCACACTTCTCGCACTTTGGGCCCTTTGTACAGGATCTTTAATCTTATATATATTATAGACTAGATTAAACTCGTGCGAATTAGATCAATATCCTTATCTTATATATTAAATAATAATTACAGCTATATTTAACAATAATTTATATTTATATATATAATATTAGAATTATATTAGACCCGTGCGAATTAGATCAATATCCTTATGTTATATATTAATTAATAATAATATTAGAATTATTAGAAAATATCCATTATGTTATTATATTATGTTAATAATAACTAATAATAAAAGACTTATATTAAAGAAGAAAATATCACATGGTATAAGCTCGTGTATTAAACGGGTTAAATATAAAAAAAAATATTTATTGACTATATATTTTATATAATGTATAGGTGTCATAAACCATGTATTACATGGGTTAAATATAAAAAATAAAAATCATAAACTTTTATATAATCATTATCACATGGTTAAAGAATATAATAATATTATAATCTTATATATTTATAATTCATGATTTTTATCACACGGTTAAGAAAATATAAACTATATTATTAATAAAAAAAATTGTAATACCATTAATAAACGTAAACTCTAAATGTAATAATATTATAAAGTTAAAATTAATTTTTGATTTTAGTTTTAAAACATCTTGTTTTTTAATCTCTATATATTATGTATATTTCATGTAACATAATTATAAAGATTTATTGTTTCTTAATCTTTATATATTATTGATTAGTTATAATTGGTCACATAACAATACGTGATCAGTAATAGTCTCAATTAATTAGACACAATTGAAATTCGTCCAAACATAACCATACTTGACCATGAGTAAGCATACATAATCAAAATTCACCATTTATCAAAAGGACTTTAATGAATTAGTGAAAAGCTTTATTAGTTTTATTTATAAGAGATTAAATAAACAAAAATTTGCAAATATCATATTATAATATTATGAAGATGTTTTAATATATAATAGAGTTAATTAATGTTTTCATCCCTGTGGTTTGTCAAAAATCACTATTTCAGTTCATTAGTTTAAAAATTGTGATTTCAGTCCATGTGGTTTCACTTCGTAACTATTTCAGTCCCTGGGGTTTCACTTTCATAACCATTTCAATCCATTTATTCTATAAGTATAGGGACTGAAATGGTTACGAGGTGGACTGAAATGGTTACGAAAGTGAAACCACAGGGACTGAAATCACAATTTTTAAACTAATGGACTGAAATAGTGATTTTTGACAAACCACAGGGACGAAAACAGTAATTAACTCTATATAATATTAATTAAAGTTAGACGAAGTTAAAATTAAGATAACTTATAGTAAATAGTAATATAATAATAAGGATAATGATAACAAAATTATTTTTAAATAAATTAAAAGTAAAATTGTGAGGTTAAAATAGAGATTGCCATGTAGGATTAATTGGAGTCTTTCATTAATATTTAGATATAAAATTATGGGAAATGATAAAATAGGAAGTTTATTTTGGCTAGGAAGGTTAGAAAGCAATAGGATTATGACATGTGGCAAAATTTAAAATAAAGAGCAATGGGTATTTTAGTCAATCATATCCTTTCTTCTTCCTTCTTCTCCCCAGTAACTTCAAAACCCACCATTTTCAAAACCCACCATCTTCAACCATTTCTTCACTTTCTATCTTAATAATCTCTACATAATAGTGCGATTTTCATCACTAATCAATGATTCAAACACTGATCAACGTATTCTTCAGTTTTTTTTTGAAGAAAACCCAGTTTAATTTCATTCAAAATCTCGTTTTTTTCCCGTGATTTTGAAGATAATCACTCGATCTGTTCTATTCGATCGCTCATAAGTGTTTCTATCATTCAAATTTCGTCAATCGTTGAAGAAATCAGCTTCGATCCATGTAAGAAATTATTTTATTTCATTTTTACGATCTGGATTTTTGATTTAGTCATTGCGTTTTACGATCTTGGCGGGGGTCCGGGGGCGGCAGCCCCTGGTAGCAGGGTCCAAGGGGCGGCAGCCCCTGGCGGGGTCCAAGGGGCAGAGCCCCTGGTTGGGAAAAAAAAATTTCGATTAAATTGCTTTAATAAAAATGCATGAGAAAAATTAATTTTCTGGAAAACTGCATTCGTAGTTCAGACAATTCACAGACAAATTCTCTGGAAAACTGTAAATTTTCTGTAAGTTTTATGCCATTGCGTTTTTAGAGCTGCATTGCTGGTTTAGACAATTCACAGACAACTATTGTCCTGGTTCAATGCGTTTTAGAGAGAACATTTTCTTTGGTGTTTTTATGCCATTGCGTTTTAGAACTAAGACATTTTATGCGTTTTCTGGTAATTGCGTTTTAGAAAAACACATTTTTGAAGTGTTTTTAGTCATTGCGTTTTAGGTAAAACACATTTTTAGGTGTTTTCAGTCCATTGCATTTTACAGAAAACACTTTCTTTTGTTTTTTTAGGCCGTTGCGTTTTAGAAAGGAGACATTTTAAGTGTTTTCTGGCCATTGCGTTTTATAAATAAGACATTTCTTTGTGTTTTTTGTGCATTGCGTTTTAGGCAAAACATATTTTTATGTGTTTTCAGTCCATTGCGTTTTAGAAAACAGACATTTTAAGTGTTTTCTGTCCATTGCGTTTTAGAAATAAGACATGTGTTTGTGTTTTTGGTGCATTGCGTTTTAGGTAAAACACATTTTTATGTGTTTTCAGTCCATTGCGTTTTAGAAACTACACTTTCTTTTGAGTTTTTATGCTATTGCGTTTTAGAATTAAGACATTTCTTTATGTTTTCTGGCCATTGTGTTTTACAAATAAGACGTTTCTTTGTGTTTTTTGTGCATTGCGTTTTAGAAAAATGTCATTTTTAAGGGTTTTTTTTTTCCATTGCGTTTTACGCAATTGGGTTTTCAAATTTTTTTTTCGAAAATATAGCAATAGTATACTCGTTTTAAAGATAAAAAAAACGCTCGTTTCTTTTTGTGCAATTTTTATAAAAAAATAATGTCATATGAAAGAGTTATTAACGTTTAAAAAATAGGGGGGAATTGGAGGAGAGATAAACTATTGCCTTGGATTGACTAAAATACCCATAAACAAACTCAGGCGCCTCTTTTCTTTTCTTCAATTTCCTTGATTTAATCTTAGCCCTTGATTAACTAAATGGATAGTCAAGATCACTTCCTAGCCTTCTTAGCCAAATAAACTTCATATTGTATCTACACCCATAAAATTATACATGCATAGCTTTATTTTGCTGATTAAAAAAATGGTATTTCATTTCATTATTCTGAACTTTTTAAACGCGTGACAAATCGAATGTTTCGTTGGGTCAATGATAATTTGTAAATTTATAGTATGAACTTTAAAGGTTAAACTCATTAAGGGAAGAAACAAGATGTTATTTTCATAAACCCTAAAATATTTTGATTAATACACGTAAATTAATTACATCAGTATAACCGTTTATTTATGGTCTTAATTTTAATAATTATAAGTTGGTTAACAATTTCAAAATTTTGGCGAACCTGAAAAGTTCCGAATTCTACTGGGCCCCTCGTGTAATGTTTTAGGTAGTGTTTGGTATGAAGGAATGAGAGGTGGAATGGAATGAGTGATTACGAGGGAATGAAGAAAAGAGTGTTTGGTTGGTCAATGGAATGGAATCACCCATTCCAAAAGGCATTCCATTCCCTCAAAATCATTCCTTCCACCACCCTTGTTTTTTTTCCATTCCATCCCCTCTTGCACCATTCATCAACAACACCACAACCCACGACCTTCGCCACAACCCACCACCACCACCGAAGCCATCGCCGCCACACGCCACCACCTCACCCCGACAGCCACCGCCGCCACCACCAACTCGCAACCGTTATCACCCACTGCTGCGACCAACCGCCAACGCCACTCGCCGTCGCCGCCCACCACCATCGACGCAACCACCACCGCCACCACCAACTGCCGCCGCCACTAACCGCCACCTTTGCTGCCACCCACCACCAACGGCCACCTTGTCGCCACCACCACTCGTCGTCACCGCCGCATCGCCACTCGCCGCCACCACCACCACCCATCGCCGCCGCCGACACCCACCACCACCACCTATAACCACCCACAATAACTACCACCGACCACCACCACCACTCACCGCTAATTTTATTACTCTGTTTTTCTTGCCTACCGAACAATACACAATAATAATTCATTTCATTCACATGGTAACCAAACAAGACATGGAATTGTAATGATCTATTGCATTCCCTCGTCCATTCCATTACCTCATCCATTCCATTCCTTCGTCCATTCCATTACCCCATACCAAACAGACCCTTATTGATTGACTTCTACATCAATAACTTTGGTGTTTATTCTCGGTTTATCATTCTTGCTTCCGCTCTGCATTTTTTCCTATCCTTAGTAATATTTGAAGAGGGTTTGTGACATTTCACTTTTCATTAGCATTGGGTCCGAAACCTACAAGTATTTGTTGTTTGAATTCTGTTGGTTAAAGTGCCCCACTTGCGGTGTGCACATATAATGTATATATGTGTGGGCGCTCGGGGGGCAAAAGTGAAATGGTACTAACTTTAACGTTATTTTACTAATTTCGTGAAAATAACATTAAAAGCGGCAGATGGTTAATCATGCATCATGTGGTGACGTTGATAGCTGAAGGACACGGTGGTACATGCACCAATCAGTCTCTGTCCCGATTGTTTGAGTGTTATGTGTCTTAGGTCCAAGGCTTGATACAAAACTACAATCGAGCCGGGGGTCTCACTGGAAGCAGCCTCTCTATTCCTACGGGGTAGAGGTAAGGCTGTCTACATCTACCCTCCTCAGACCCTACCTTAGCTTTGCTATTGGTGGGATTTACTGAGTATGATGATGATGATGAATTCTGTTGGTTAACTATTTAAAAATTCGGCGAACCTGCCTAGTTTTGAATTCTGTTGGGCCCCTCGTGTAATGTTTTATTGATTGACATCTACATCAATTTCTTTGATGTTTATTCTTGGTTTATCACTCTTGCTTCCACTCTGCATTTTTTCTATCCTTAGTAATATCCGATGAGGGTTCATTAGCATTGGGCCCTAAACCTACAAGTATTTGAATAATTGAATTAAATGTTGAGTGGACATCGACTAAACTTTTTTTTTTTTTTTTGAACGGCAGCGATGATATCACATATCAAAGAAGGCTAGTGGGGAACTAGCGGAAAAACCCCATACAAAATTTTAAAAGACAAAACAGCATCCTTCCTAAACAATGTGAAAACATGCAAAAGATATGCTTGGAACATGGAATTTCAGATGTGGTGGAGAAGGCCTATGTCATGTTGAATTGGACTTGGGTGGGACCTAAAACATTGAAATTAATAACTTTGTATTCTCATACATCAAATATCACGTAACCCGTGACTAAGGTTTGGCTGATGTTTATGTAACATTTTTTTTCTTTTTTGGAGAATGGCTCACTTTGGAAGATCTCAACTAGAGGTGTACAAAACCCAATTTGGGCCCAAACTGACTCGTTTAATAAAACAGACCGGTTTTTTCTGGATTGGACTCAAACCGGTCGTTTGGCCCAAACTGGTTCAGGAGGTTGTGAATCGATCATAGGGTTGAAAAACCCAACCTACTCAATCTGAATCGGATTTAAAACCGGTTTGGCCCAATGACCGGTTTTTTCATGCAGTCCTCGAACCGGTTCGGGCTCAAACTGGTTTATTTATACATACGAAATCTTGAACTGGGCTCAACCGTTGGGCGGGTCAGGGCCCAGACTGGTTTTTTTGACTGAGTGGATCAGTTTGCGAACCGTTTTGACGGGCCTAAACCAGTTTTATGTACACCAATAATCTCAACCCAATTAAAAAAGAACTATTGATATTTTGCGAATGATAATAATAAAATTAGCGATAAGACTCTGTATTGTATTATAGATATATATTAGACTATATTGTATTATAGATATATTAGAGTTGATTATTGATTGTAGATACAGAAGATATAGATAAATAAACTCAAAGCTCAGTTTCACATAATCAAACAAGGTAACTCCTCTGTTGTTTCCTGCTGTAATGTTGCAAAAAAACTGGCAGATCAACTACAAGCCACTGGATTACCAGTCACCTACAAGACTTGTTCTTCAAGACATACAAGGTTTGAATTCGGCATACAATGCTTTTGGTCCTAACGTTGAAAGCGTTGAGAAATCTCTAACCTTCGTGAAATTACGAGCAAAACTTCTCACGTATGGGAAACGACTGAATCAACAAGAATGTAGTTCAGACAATACCAGCCATAAAGCATTACAACTCAATACTCTGGTTGGTGCCTCCTGAGCAATTGTAATGGATAAGAAAATCGCATAATTAAACAAACAAGAGACCTCAAAAATGAAACCAAAATACAAAATTTACATGCAAGAACGTCTAGTTTATGAAGAAAAAACTGTGAATTTACTATACACTATTACACATTATTAACAATAAAGAAACAAAAAAAATCAATAAAATTGTGTTCGCAACCTATAAAAGACAAACGTTCAAATACGCTAACTCATAACTCGTAGGTAGGTATGTACATAGAAAGATACTTGTATGGCTCTTGTACCATTAAGCAAAATAATTTCGACCATCTCGATTATTTGGACATATTTTACTTAATAAGAGCACACACGCTACCAATCAAATGCTTTTCCCATTATGTACCTTGCAGAAATTTTGTACCAGGCCAATGAACTCAAAATTCCTGCGTGCAACACTTGAATTTCCAATTTTTTTCCTTTTTAGTAAGAGAACTCAAGTCCTCTAAGGGATATATACTTCTTTACCCAAATTGCAATATCTTCAACGCATGCCTGAGCTTTTGGTGTCTTTAAAAACATCTCAAAAGTTGCAAATTCATGTATAGCATCTTTATAATCATAAACAGGGGCATCTACATTAACCTTTCTAAGCTCCTGTGAATACGCAATTGCACGGTCCCGCATAAAGTCATGTTCAGCTACTATTGTTAATGTAGGGGGCATTTTTCTCAGGGGTATTTTTGTCATTAGAGGATTGGCAGCTGGATGATCCAGATTGAACTGATCGTTCGGTAAGAAAAGTTTCCACGCTAAAATGGCCATGCTTCTGTCGTAAAGATATGAGTTTGCCAATTTAATCTCTGATTTTGTGGGAGTGCTTCCAATTACAAATGGGTACATAAGAACTTGAGCCACTACTCGTATAGGGTCCAAAAGGTTCCCAGCTTCCACTGCCTTTTGTGTGACGTAATTTGCGATATTTGAACCCGAGCTAACACCTAGGAGCACACACCTACCAATGACCACAAAAATATCAATATAATTGCAATAAAAGAAGATAATAGATCATGGAGTTTAATTTCTTGTATAATGTGCAAGATGAGTACTAAAACCTTTTATACGAATATGCATAGTTGTAAATGGCGAATAGCGACAAATAACGATAAGTAACCTATATGCTACATAGCGAATAGCGATACACTAGAAAAAAAAATTATATGTATATTTAATAAATGCCTAAAATCAAGCCATTTGATAGCTATATTTAATTGCTATTTATATTAAAAAAAACGAAAAATAAATAAATTGTCGCTATTATTGCTATCTATCGCTACGCAGCGCGTTATAATGATCGCTATGCTCGCTATTGACAACTATGCGAATATGGGTCCTAATTGCGATAGATATATATGGTTCTTCATTTGTCGATCTGTATATCAACTAGATACTTAAGTTTTAATGTCCATATCAATCACATCCTATCCATATAATACTTATATCGTCAAACTAATCCTAAGGTCTAGACGGTATGAAATTAAGAATTCAACAAAAATCTCAAATGACAAAATTAATAACTCAAATTTTCGAAACTACGATACCTTGAAAGATCAGCATGAGCAGCAATCCAAGGTTCAATAACCGAAGAACCAAAACCATCAACAATCTGTCTCCTCCTCAACTCCACACCACCCGAAACCCTACACTCGGCCAAATTCGCCTGTTTCGCCAACCAATTCAACGCCTCCACACCGTCCTCAAACGCAGCCGGATACTTACTCTCCGGCGCAAGCCGATACCCAACCGCCACAACAATCGCATCACACGCCTTGGCAATCCGCCTACAAAACAAATCATTAGCCACTGAAACACTACTCCCTGTCACAAAACCACCTCCATGAAACTGCAACACCACCGGCAGTTTCCGCATGTTATTATCCCCAAAATCCGGCGAATAACCGCCGTAAACACCATCACTGTGTTTCAAACCTCGTGATCCAGCTAGTACAGAATCCGGAACAAAGATCCGGAGAGTTAGAGATGTTAACGGATCGATGTGAATATCTTTTGTGGCAACTCCGTCAGCGGAGAAGCTAGGGTTAGCCGGATCAACGGAGTCGTCGGAGCGTGAAACGACGCCGAATTGGTTAGTGAGTTTGGTGGGGTTTTCAGCTAGGGTTTGTAATTGGCGCTTTAAGATGAATTTGTATATAATACTGTAGAATTTTACGGAGACGGAGGGCATTTTGGATGATGAATGGAGAAGATGATGATGAATGAATATACATTTGGTGGATTTGTTGAGGGATTAGTTAGGGTTTTGAATGGAGACTTGTTCCATTCAAAATATTCAAAATTGGGGGTTACAGATAGAAGGTTCGGTAGTGGTTTTTTATTTTTATTTGATTTTGGTTTATTATTTTTTCTACATGCGTATGCTGTGATGGTGTTGCATGAGTAATAATTTTCTAGACGGTTGACTGTCATCACGTAAGGTTGATGCTCTGTCGTTGCATTGTTACTCGAGTAATTAAATAATCACCATAAGTCCATATGGTACATAAATTATTGATGCTAGTTTTTTCTCCAAGAGTATTTAATCACATAACGCATCATCACGACCTTGATTACTTCGAGTTTTCCGCCTGCTATCGGTATTTATTTATAGGGGTTGGTTAACGTATAATTGGCCTTAACGTACGATCATTGACGAAGCCACGCCCCCCCCCCCAATTTTTCCGAAACCGTGGGAGGGGGGCAACGTATATACCTATACGAAAGTAATATTCATAACACTACGCATCGATAAGTTCGGGTGGGCGGACGCCCCCTCGGGGGTATCCTAAGTTGTGCCCCTGCGTACGATGCGTACGCTGTGAAGATATAAAATGCAGATTTCCTAAACTCGGAAAATATAGCATGCAAGTTCACAAACCCGGACACCTACAACATGCGGCTTAACAAACTCGGAAAAGTATAACATCCGGAATATTTATCGCGTACGTTCGTACGTTAAGGCCAATTTTATTTTACACTTCTCTTTATTATATCCTTATAACTTAATTAAAAAACACATTTATACTATCAGTTAATGTTTTTTTTTAACTAACATCCATTTTTTATATTTATCTCTATTTAATTAAGTAATACTCTTTTAGTGGTAGAGGATCCTGTAAAAAGTGTGAGAAGTGTATTATAACACTATATATAATACTATATAACACCATATAAACACCGTATAACAATATGTAACACCATATAATACCATATAACACTATGTAACACTATATATCATTATATAACAAATATAACACTATAGGTTGTCTGATAGCATGTCTATGATAGATGTATAGTGTTATATTTGTTATATAATGTTATATAGTGTTACATAGTGTTATATGGTATTATATGGTGTTACATATTGTTATACGGTGTTTATATAGTGTTATATAGTATTATATATAGTGTTATAATACACTTCTCACACTTTAGGCCCTTTTTACACTATCCTTACCCCTCTTTTAGTAATTTTTAATATTATTTCTCTCGTTTCCGCCTTGAAGAAACCTATAAGGAATTAATAGTGAGTTTGTAAAGAAATCAATGTTCAATCTATGTATATAATCCTTATAATTTAAGAACATGGAAAATTGTAAAGAATCAGATGGAGTAATATAAAATGTTTGTAAAATTTACCTTAAAATGTAAGGATACAATAAGAGTTTGTAAAATTTACCTTAAAATGTAAGGATAAAACAAGAGTTAATAATACACGTGTGAATGCTATGAAGCGATTATAGTAATATCGTATCCATGGATATGTAAGGGGTGTTCAAGATCGGATAATCCGGTTTTCGGATATCCGAAAAGCGGATATCCGAAATTTCGGATAGTGAAATATTGACATCCGAACCCGAAATTTCGGATATCCGATTTTCGGATATCCGAAATTTCGGATTCGGGTTCGGATATCTAATCGGATATCCGAATATCCAATTTTTTATTTAATTTTTTTTTTATTATTTTTTAATATTTGGAACCAGATTTTTCGGATAGTTTCGGATATCCGAATATAAATTTCGGATATTTCAGATATTTTTTCGGATATTTTTCGGATATTTTTCGGATACTTCGGATATTTTCGGATATTCGGATATCCGAAAAAAATAAAAATTTAATTTTCGGATATTTTCGGATAATCCGATTATCCGAAAATTCTCAAAATCACTATCCGAATCCGAATTTTCGGATTATCCGATTTTCGGATATCCGAAAATTCGGATATTTCGGATACGGGTTTTCGGATATTTCGGATTCGGTTTCGGATTCGGATTTTTTTGAACACCATTTAATAAGGGTGGAGGGAGTGGCACCAAATGATGAGTGTTTAAACAATTTTCTAGGTCATGTCATGTTAAGTTTCCACTCGACTCCCTATTTTGCACTCAATCACTAGCAATGGTCAAACACATGGAGATGGTAAACAATTTAAAAAAAAATGTGATTGGTTGAAAGGGGTTGTGGCCCAACATTAACCCTCTCTCTCTCCCACCTTTCTCTTCTTCACCAAGTCGGTGAGTAGTCACCGCCCGCACCACGTCTCTCTTCTTCCCCGATCACCACTCCAACAACGGCAATGGTTCCCCACTCGGTAAACCCCACTCCCCGATCCACTCCCCGCAACCATTCCCTCCACACTAAAGATGAAAGTAGCTTATAAAGCCATTAAATTAATTGTATTCATCATTCCAGTTTTGGTTACGTTCTAGGGGCTTTTGTATTTTTGGGAATAGATCATGGTTTAATTCTTAGCATGGGGTAGATTAGATATTATTTGACATGTGAGATGAAAATAAATCAAAAGTATTTAAAAAATCATAAACAATTTAATCAAAGTTCGTTTTCGTTAAATTTAATATAGGAAAAATTACAAGTTTTGTCGTTTATCTATATACCCTTTTGCAGGCGGTGTCCTTTTCAACGAATTTTGACATGTTTTACCCTTTATACTTTATAGGGAATTTTGTAATTTTTTCCTTTAATATAAAATACTTCAAGATTGATTAAAGTTCTGGGCGTATCGATAACATGCATCTTATTCATATTCTTTTCGTTTAATGGTCTTCCATCTTTTTAACATAATACGACAATAAAAAATATTATTTTAAACATTGCAGTTGCTTTCGCCTTTATAAAGGTATTTTGTCATATATTTAAATAATAATCATAACAAAAAAACAAAATCTTTTTTTTGTTCTCTACCTTTAGGCCTAGGCTTCAAAGAAATTGAAAAGCGGTTTAGTCTCTTATGATGAACCGGGCAAGCACCAACCATAATATTCAGTTTTGTTTTCAAGGGTGAAGATATGATAAGAAATTTATTTGGGTAAGAAAGCCTAGAAAGTGATCTTATCATCCATTTAGTTAATCAAAGACTAAAATTAAATCAGGGAACGTAAAGGGAATAAAAGAGACGCGTGAGTTTTTTTAGGGGTATTCTAGTCAATGCAAGCCAATAGTTTCTCTCTCCTCTAATTCCCCTCATTTTTAAACGTTAATAACTCTTTCATACGACATTATTTTTTTTATAAAAATTGCACCAAAAAAACGAGTGTTTTTTTATCTTTAAACCGAGTATACTATTGCTATATTTTCGAAAAAAAAAATTTAGAAACCCAGTTGCGTAAAACGCAATAGAAAAACCCCCAGTTATGTAAAACGCAATGAAAAAAAAAACCTAAAAAATGACATTTTTCTAAAACGCAATGCACCAAAAACACAAAGAAATGTCTTACTTGTAAAACGCAATGGCCAGAAAACACAAAGAAACGTCTTATTTCTAAAACGCAATAGCCTAAAAACTCAAAAGAAAATGTACTTTCTAAAACGCAATGGACTAAAAACACATAAAAATGTGTTTTACCTAAAACGCAATGCACCAAAAACACAAACAAATGTCTTATTTCTAAAACGCAATGGCCAGAAAACACTTAAAATGTCTGTTTTCTAAAACGCAATGGACTAAAAACACATAAAAAAGTGTTTTACCTAAAACCCAATGCACAAAAAACACAAAGAAATGTCTTATTTGTAAAACGCAATGGCCAGAAAACACTTAAAAATGTCTCATTCTAAAACGCAATTGCCTAAAAAACAAAAGAAAGCGTTCTCTGTAAAACGCAATGGACTGAAAACACCTAAAAATGTGTTTTACCTAAAACGCAATGACTAAAAACACTTCAAGAATATGTGTTTTCTAAAACGCAATGGTCAGAAAACACATAAAAAATGTTTTAGTTCTAAAACGCAATTGCCTAAAAACACCAAAGAAATTGTTCTCTCTAAAACGCATTGAACCATGACAATAGTTTTGTCTGTGCTGTGAATTGTCTGTGCTGCGAACTGTCTGAACCAATGCAGTTTACGAATGCAGTTTCCAGAGGCAATTTACAGAAAATAAATTTTTCTGATGCATTTTTATTACAGCAATTTAATCGAAAAAAAAATTTCCGAGCTGAGGCTCTGCCCCTTCAACCCCAGCCAGAGGCTTTGCCCCTTGGACCCCGCCAGGGGCTGCCGCCCCCGGACCCCCGCCAAGATCGTAAAACGCAATGACTAAATCAAAAACCCAGATCGTAAAAATGAAATTAAAGAATTTCTTACATGGATTGAAGTGATTTCTTCAACAATTGACGAATTTTGAATGATTGAAACACTTATCAGCGCTCGAATCGAACGAATTGAGTGATTATCTTCAAAATCACAGAAAAAAAGGAGATTTTGTATGAAATTAAACTGGATTTTCTTCAAAAAAGCTGAAGAACACGTTGATCGGGTGTTTGAATCATTGATTGGTAACGAAAATCGCACTATAATGTAGTGATTATTGAGAGAAAGTGAAGAAATGGTTGAAGATTGTGGGTTTTGAAGTTACTGGGTTTTGAAAAGGAAGAAGAAAGGATAAGATTGACTAAAATACCCTTCCTCTTTATTTTAAATTTTGACACATGTCCTAATTCTATTGCTTCATATCATTCATAGCCAAAATAAACTTCCTATTTGATCCGTTCCCTAGTTTTCAATCCAAAACTTATTAGAACCGGTTCACTTCAGCAATCTGTTCCGTTTAACAGCTAAATACACACACAGAGTACAACTCTTTAGCGTCACAAAATTTTCCCAAGGGAAAAAAACAGTTTCCAAAATTACAAAGTAAGGTGCTCTAACCAAGCACCATAAACTTTATGTTAGTGAACCTCGTACCGCGGTGGAGGGGGATCATGATAATCAAGTCGTTAAAATGCCGATTATTGATAACTTACACCATCACCACTTATGACCTCACCAATACGATATGCTGTTTCGCCTTCACTAAGTATCCGTTCAGCAGCCTCTTTGCTAGCAACAAGAACCATCCCGATTCCCATATTAAATGTCCGCTTCATTTCACCATCTTCAATATTTCCAGCCTAGTAAATAACCATTCAAAAAAGAGTTTATAAAATTATGCGTTGAATGTGAATGTTAGCTTCTTTATCTCGAAATAGTGTGTTTTAAATCATATTTGACAAAACTATACCTTTTGGATCCACTTGAAAACAGGAGGAACGGGCCAAGAGTTATTATAAATACGAGCCCCGAGACCATCAGGGAAGACACGAGGGATATTATCTGTAAAACCACCGCCTGTTATGTGGGCTATTCCTTTAATGCCTCCCTTGCTGATGATATTGAGCACCTAAATTAACATGGACAAAAATGAGACTAAATAATGAATATTATAAAGAAAAAGGCAGGACAGGAACAGTTGATTACCTGTTTAACATATATTACGGTTGGCGCCATTAGAGCTTCACCTAATGTAATGGATTCACCAGGGAGTTTGTCCTTCAATGAGAGTCCACTTTTAGCTAACACCCTAAAACAATATTCAGACAACATATGTGAGAAGAAATTTCGACCCGTTCACTTATAAATGGATCGATTTGTTTGTGTTTATCTATTTGTTTATTTAAAACAATATATGGGGTAACACTGGCAAAATAAAAAAAGAAAAGGACACAAAAATGGGTAAAAAAAATTCCCATGTGTATTTTTGGGCAATTTCATATAAATATCCTTCTAAAATTTATAATAGCAAGTTGACGTTTCAAAACACTAGATATATATAAAGTAAGTGAAATTTGTTAAAATGAGTGATTAACCTTCGAACAAGCGAAAAACCGTTTGAGTGAACTCCACTGGATGGAAGGCCAATAAGAACATCTCCAACCGAAATGTTTTTCCCATTTATAACTGATTCTTTTTTCACAATTCCAACCGCAAAACCACTAAGATCATATTCACCATCAGCATAAAAATCTGGCATCTCTGCGGTCTGAAAACCAAAAACAACAAAATTTAACCGAATATAATTGAAATGAAAGAAAGACATTGTCAAAGTTTTCTTTATGCTTGTATTAACTACAACATATAACAATAAACAACATTCAATATTTGTATTGAAATTACCTCTCCGCCCAAAAGAGCACAATCAGATTGTTGACAACCATCAACGATTCCTTTTATAACCTGAAAAAAAAGAATTAAAATCACACAATTAGCGTCATAACCACGATTTATAGTTTAACGATAACAAGTTCATAAAAGAACAAGGGGATAAACCTTTTCAGCAAGATCAACATCCAGGCGGCTTGTAGCGTAGTAATCAAGAAAGAATAAAGGTTTGGCTCCGGAAGTTATGATGTCATTAACACTCATTGCAACCTAAGACTTAACTTTATTAGGAACCACGACATGTTTTCAAAATAATTTAGAATAGACGTAAATTCTTCCATACCAAATCAATACCAATGGTATCATGGATTCCCGTCTCAAATGCTAGCTTAAGTTTAGTTCCCACGCCATCTGTACCAGCTACAAGATATGAATCCCCTGTTCACAAAGACGAAAAATGTTACATATGTTATCGTATAATAAAGAACAGAGTAAAATGCCATTTCCGTCCCTGAGGTTTGGCCAGCTTTGCGACTATCAACCAAAGGTTTGTGTTTTTCGCATTTGGATCCAAAAGGTTTGAAATCTTGCTATTTTCATCCATCTAGTTAACTCCATCCATTTTTCTTCATTAAGTCGGGGGTATTTTTCGTACATAAAGTGACAACGACCGAATTGCCCTTAAAGTGAATACTCGTAGATTATGCTAAATACTTGTGCATAAAGTGAAAAAGACCAAATTGTCCTTTAAGTGAATACTTGTACATTATGCTACATACTTGTACATAAAGTGAAAAGACCAAATTGCCCTTAAAGTTAACAAAAAGACGGACATACCACTGACTTAACGGAGAAAAATGGATGGAGTTAACGAGCCGGATGAAAATGGCAAGATTTCAAACCTTTGGACGACAGTCGCAAAACTAGCCAAACCTCAGGGACAAAAATGGCATTTTACTCTAAAAAATAAAATACATTTTTTTGTCCCTGTGGTATTCAAATTCAAAATTTTAACAACTTGCAAAAAAATCATCATAGTTAATAAACCATACCAAGTGGAAATAATCCACCAAAACCTCCAATTCCAGGTGCCATTTTTGCAATTCTTCTTACAAGCTCTGATCCAGCGTCTATATCAACACCGGCATCTTTGTATGTAAGGCCTGCACCTTGATTGCTGCTAGACATACATACAACTTTACTTTTCGAATAAAGTTTGGTCTCTGATTTCCTTGAAGTGAGTGATAATGTTGTACGTCTCCTAGACAAGCAGCAAAACTTGTGTGTGCTTCCACCAACAGAAGAACTATTAGGTTTCTGACAAGAGGGTCTAACGGCGTAATTAGAAGCTTCCAGATTCGCTCCAACCGTAGTAGCATTCATGATGCCGAAATATGTTGACAAAACCTTTGGTAGAAAAACTTAGTCTTAAAAATAAGTCGTCGCCGTTATAAACTAGGAAACGATTGTATGCCTGCGAAAAAAAAAACAGATTTATGAACCCAACATACAGACAAAATAGACAGATTTCTGAATCCAGCAATTTTACGCAAAATATATTTTGGTTTTAATCAAACCCCAAACCTGCATAACTGAACCCTATAACCCAACTTTACAAATAAAGTAGACGAGTTATTTAATTGACCTGAGTTATGAAAGTAAAAGATCCAAATCATAAATAGTTTTATTTGTAAAACTCATATATCTATTGTGAATGAATTGTTAGTGAAGAAGGTGGCCATAGTAGTGTACTTTATCCCAATAAAATTACCATGATGTTAGGTTATTAAGGTACTTGATGACCCATATTGACCTGTGGTATCATCCCCAATTTTACCTAGTAGACTTTTATTGAGACATTACAGCAAAAATAAAACAAGCTTTTAAAAAACGGTTTAAACCGGCCGGTTGAACCGGTTAAACCGGATGCCAAAAGCTTGACCAGCACGAATCATACCGTTAAATTGAGGGAACGACAAAGAAGTTGTACCGCCGGTAAATTGGGTTACAACGGTTTAAACCGCTATATTGGTACCAGGCTAGGGCTGTTCATAAAGCTCGCGACTCGTAGCTCGCTCAAAAGAAGCTCGAGAAAAACTAGCTTAAAAAACTTAATTTGAGATGACGTGAATCAAGCTGGCTCATTTTGTAACCAAGCCCAGCTCGAGCTAAGCTCGGCTCGGCCCATGGCTCGGCTCGTTGGCTCGTTCGTAGGCTCGTTTAACTCCGACGTAAAACTCAAGCTAAGTTTAACCGCCTGAATTAATTTCAAGCTTGAGCTCGACCCCACCCTGGCTCGACTCGGCTCGACTCGTTTACAGCCCTATACCAGGCTAAAGTTAAAATTTGGACTTTTAATATTTTATATGCCTAAAAAAGTGACGATTTACCTTCTTCGTAAAACCTAGCGACCAAAAAGGCACCAATAGTGAATTTTTGGATTATTTTTTTAATTATAGATTAACTTTTAGAATATTTTTTTTATAGAATGATGTAGTTTTGGATTATTTTTTGAGCTAAAATTGTACTTTATGGATTTATAGAGTTAATTAGTCAACCGGCTTTATCGTCCGGTACAACTCAGTTGAACCATTTAAGCCTAACCCGATATGATTTAAAAACCGGTTTTTAAAACATTGAAAAAAAAAGTCAAGAAACTGATTGGTCAAACAAATTGGTTTAGTTCTGACTGAATCAATTTTGTTGCATGCAGAGCTAAACAATTGCAAGTCAAATAAAAAGATGAACTCGTATACCACAACGCTTGTAGCAACCCGATTATACAATGTTTGTTCATAAGCGATAATCAGACAGTACGATAAATAATGTTATTTCTACAACCGTTTGGTTACTGAGAAGAAAAAGGGATTTTTGAAATGAGAAAGCTGAAGGCATACCTGATCGTTAACTGCAGAAGACCAGCGGCAGAAGACAAAGGAGGAAATTGTACGCAGACTTTTTAAGGGCTTCAAGCCCTAAGTTTAGTAGATCATATTAGATGATGAAAGTCTCAAAGGCCCAAAAGCTTGGGCCATAAGCCCATAACTACATTTTTCATGGGAAAATTTTGTTTTTATTAATCGTATAGCTTAATTTTTTTTAATGGAAAATTTTGTATCCAGCATTATATATACTTTAAAAAAGCAATAACGAGGAACATTGGAGTTTTCATGTTTATTTATTTTGCCGGATCAGACTTTTTCTTTTTACATTTGTTACTAGCTTGTGTACTTTATTGGTCTAGACACATGTTACGAGTAGGTTCTACACGTCTTCTCTTCGCTTTCACGGTTATCGTTTTCTTTGTTTCACTTTCTACCAAACACACATACACACTTGAAATTGGGGCACAATATGGTGAAGTGATCGTTGTCCTATGAGGTAAGGAGCTTCGGACATGCCGAAGGTCACTTTGGTTTAGGTCATGTTGATCAGTTCTGTTTTAGGCATAATGGAAAACATGAATAACATACCTGATTGCAGCAGTACAGGCTAGTAGAGAATCCAGATGGAGACGCAGCAATAGTGTTTGACATGATTGTCAGCTTGATCTGGTTCCTCCTTAGGGTGCAATCTAATTATGATGATGAAGAAAACCGAATAGAGTGTTCGGTTATGGAGAGAGGGGGCGATTTCATAATGATGTTATTATGATTAGAGTCTAACCCTTTAACCCTCTAATTATCTCCTTATATATGCACCCAAGAGGAAACCCTAATTAGTTAATAATGGTAATAAGGCCCATCAACAATTACCAACTAATTATTTAATAGTTTGTTATATATGGGTAAGGATATGGTAAAAAGTGTCTAAAATGTGAGAAGGGTAAGAAGTGTTTTAAATCATTGGATATTTGATCTAATGGTTGAGATCAATAGGGTATAAAAATGTAAATTGTGTTTTAATTAGAAGGACCTTATGTAAAATTGAAGGGCAATAGTGACTTTTCCAACGTTTCAAATATGGTAACCGTTTCAAAACCCCCATCAATCTCCTATAAATCAGCGAATTTATGGTAACTGTTTCAAATCCCCCATCAATCTCCTAAAAAATCAGCGAATTTCTCGTACTGAATAAATTCTTCGATTTCCTTCACAACAACTTTTATAACACTATAAGAACAGTATATTACATGATAAAACACTATAGGAAGATATAACACTATCTGTTTACTGTAAGACACTATATATAAATAAAACACTGTTGATGGGGGATAAAACACTATGAAAAGGAATAGTATATTACATGATAAAACACTATAGGAAGATATAACACTATTTGTTTACTGTAAGACACTATACAGAATAAAACACTATTGATGGGGATAAAACACTATGAAAGGAACAGTATATTACATGATAAAACACTATAGAAAAATATAACACTATCTGTTTACTGTAAGACACTATATAGAATAAAACACTATTGATGGGGATAAAACACTATGAAAAGGAGATTAAAGATGCATGTACATAATATAACATTATTGACTGGGGAATATAACACTACAACAAGAACTTACCGTAAACAATTAAATGTATAGAACAATTCGAATTCGAATCAAATCCCTGATATATCGCGTGATATATCTCATCGCCAGTTTTTGGCAGTTATATTTGGAAATCAATTAATTGATAATAATGGAAAATTACTAATACACCCTTTTGAATTAATTAAGATAAATGACACTTGTCATTCCCAAATTATTTCTTACACTTCTCACAAAAGTCTCACTTTGTACAGGATCCTCTACCTGTTATATATTTTGATCTATTATTATATAAATGATTATAATGGCCATATATAAATAAATACATTATTTATTTATTCTTACATTCTCCCACTTGACCGAGTAATCATTTATTATGAGCATTAGATAAGGCTGATCAGGAGTTAACACTCATTTTAGCCTTAAACAAGAACTATAGCAGAGAAATACAGCCGTTGAATCATTATGCGACTCAGGACCCCCATTAGTCATACTATAGCCTTAATTTAAAACCTAATCGTTATGATCAAAATACGTATAAGCCCTTTGTTTGATTTGTAACTTTATTTGTCTATATGCCATTATACCGGTTGAGCATATTCTTAGAAACATACAAAATCAAACTGATGAGGAAAGTTAACTAATACTTAGTCATTCATAGTACGATATGCAGTTGCGCACGACCATCAATTAATACCCGTCTATGAGCTCTCTTAATAAGACTTATGGGTAATAGCCCTTCAGTTATAGGATCCTCAAGCATATCATGAATGTATTCGATACAAAGACTTAGTTTCCTCAATTCGTTCATAAACGAATAATTAATTGTGTGTCGAAATTTAATGCAGCACCTCTCGAACTGTTATTGTTCAAGGAGACATGGTAGCTGACTTTATCACAATAAGTCTTCAATACATTAATTATATGGAGTTAATAAACTTATGAGTCCACTGATAAATTTCCAACAACATTTAGTGACTATATTATGTCGTTATAACTTAGGTTGTTGATATCAGTCCATTATGATTCCTCCATGAGATAAGTTTTGTCTGCTGACATAAAGATATACCCGAAATTACATTTTGTCATCTTTGAATATTACAAAGTTAGAGTAATCAACCGGTTTGAGTTCTCACTTCTTCTTTAAGTTATAGCCTCTCGTTTATTTTAAAAGATATTGTAATACTCTATTAGATGCTTCACATTAATCTAGACATATCTAGTGTGTTGCAATGTGAGTAATATCTAAACGAGTATAGACTTGAACTTTCATAAGGCTTCTAATTAATGAAGCGTAAGGAAATAATCTCATTTATCCTATTATCCTCTAAAGGAGAGCGGTATTGTTTGTTACATATGTAAGGACCCATTTAATGTTGAACTTATGGAACGGAACTAATGTCCCATAGGGTCTATCTCGGCATGTTATGATATCTATCACGTAAGAGATATCTCTGAGATATATTATATCAAAGTTTGTGTTAACAATACTTTGACTTATGTGTAACATCCCGAAAACGGGTTTGGTAATCAAACCCGTTAATACTAAAAGACGGGTAAAGTACCGTTAAGGGTAAAAATAACCCGGTGAATATTAGGACTTTTATTTTTTTTATATAAATAAGCCTGATATTAAATAAAAGCTGAACGAAAGCTGTTGTAGAAATAAAGTTTATAGAAGGTCCGAGTTAACGGGACTTAAAATAAACTTAGTCGTAAATTCCCCGAACTCATTAAATTAACTAGGAATATTTAATATAGTTAAAAAAGGGGTAAATATTATTGAAAGTAAGTAGGTTGTGGCCTACTTAATAACTAACCAAACACGAGGGACCAAAGTTGGATAACTTGAAACATGTATTATAAAAATAAAATTATAACAAAACACACACTTAGAGAGTGTGTGTGTGTATCGACTAGGAAGAGCTCTAGGGAGCTCAAACCCTAACTTCAACAAATCAACAAAATTGAAGGTCAAATCTAGCCCGAATCGGATGCATGAACATGTATTGATGATCACCTAGTCGTGGGGATCACAAGGTATGTTGAATTTTATGATTTAGTGATACTTTGAGATTATGATGAACAATCATAATCGAAATTCTGAAATCAATGTTGAATCCATGAGTGTTATTATGATGAAATCTTTGTTTAGAAACAAACCCTAGTTGAAAAACTTGATGAATTGGTGTCAATACTAGGGATTTGGTAATTACCCTATTATGTGCTAAGTGGGTTTTATTGACAATATGATGAACACTCGGATTAGAGTGTTAAATTGATGAATATTGATTGTTATGATATAAGTTCTTGATGTAGTTCATGAACACTAGACATAGAGGTTTGATTTTTGATGTAAATCTTGGTGAAAATAATTAGTTATGAACTAGTTAGTAAATATGTAAAATTATGCACATTAGGTGTTTGTTAAAATGCCTAAAAGAGAACTAAAGTCTTGAAGTTTAGAGTGAAAACGCGTATTCGAATGATATGGCAATTACGCGTGATATGAAGTAATAAGAGTTCTAAATACTATGTTGATTTAGACTTAATATCGTAAACCATGCGATTGAAAGTAGTTAACTTTAGATAAGTTAAGTTAACTAATCATGAAGTCGAATAGTAGCTTCGGCATAGGAAATAAGTGAGGTGGAATAGTCGTGATTTTTATGACTAATTTAACCGCCTTGTAAATGATTGACAATAGTTTGACGCGTAACAAGCTAGATGAAAGCTTGGAGGAGGGAGCGGGTCAAACGGAGCAAGTACGGAAAGAAAAGCGTGGCGTGGATGCGAGGTAAGTGTAAGTTACACACTTATGTAGAATACCCGTTTATTCGATACGTTGTAAACGTGATAACGATAATATTGGAAATATGGAAATTTGTCAAGTGTCGACTAATGTAAATCAAGATTAAAAGGATACCCATGGCGTAAGCCGAAATGGGTTGAAATTGTAAGAAAAGAGTGTAAAAGAAAAAGGGTATGGTTATAAAATCCGGGACGGGATGGATATATGAATTGGAAATCAAAAACGATATTTTTGATTTAATAGATAATGTTGGGCATATAGTCCAAACGGGTCGAATGGTGATGATAACACCATTTGACAATATCAACTAATGTGGTTGTCAAGTCTTATGTTAACAGGACCGATTAGCAAATCGGATAATTGCGTCACCATTGATGGTGTGATAATGAAAACGAGGTATAAATCGGGTCTACTTGTTGATCCGGGCCAGGTACGCATAATTATGTTGTAGTTAGAAGTGTTATTTTGGTCGAATAATTTGAGAGAGAGTCCTTCGTCATAAAAGGACTAAAATCGACCAAAACGCCCTTGTAGGCTAAATGGAACAAACGACCCTTAAAGGTTGTTTGGAAACGAGTTTTATGACTAGGTAAATACTTAGAATAAGTATAGAAGCTGAAAGAGGTATTATATTAGCTAAATGGCACTATTTGAGTTTTTGCCGTAAAATAATGATTCGAGAGGTAAAATTTGGTTTATATTGATCACCACATTAAACCTACCTTAAATACAGTTGGGGTGGGAGATTATAGGATAAGAAATGTGGTAATGGAATGCTAGAATCAATCGAAAGCTATTTTAGGCTCGAAAGTGCTTAAATACCCTTAACGGGTCAAAATAAGCATACGAGCGAAAATGGGTTTAAATTGTGTAATAAACCTGTGATTAGAACCTAATATGGTATATAACATTTATTTGAAGAAGTGTAGGTGATGTAGGAATCAAACAAATATGTTTGTTTGATAAAATGCATGAACGGGTCAAAATTGGTAAAAAGGGTAAAAAGCCGAAGACTTAAAAGTCTGAAATTTTGTTAATCCGGATGTTGGATTTTAACTCCATTAGATGGAAAATTAAATTACGGACGCGTAGGAAAAAGAATCGGGTAAAACGGATCAATAACGAAGAAGTTATGGCCGTTTCCGTGAAATCGAGTCATGCTGGGAACATGCAGCAACAGTTTAAGCAACCTGCTATGAAAAAGGGGGCTAGGCGTCACGCGACGCCCCCTAACTCCGTTAAAATGTTAAATTTTGCTTGTTTAACCCATGAAACTTGTTTGAACTTATTAGTTGACTATCAAAACTAACTTTTAAGTTGGTTTTGATCTTAGGTGATGTTGGGCATGCTACGGATGACGATCAAGCAGCTACGAAGAACCGAACACACGAGATTAAAGCTTCCGCACGGCGTTACGTCATAACTTTTAAATGGCGAACTTATTTATATTATGTTGAAAACTTTTAAGTTGTAAAAGTTTTAAATTACTCGTATTTTCTAAGGATACTTAATCGTAATCACATGTTTGATATCGTATTTATACGATAAATTTCAAAATAATAACATGGGTGTTACATTATGTAACATATACCTGTCAAAAGAATATCATCTATATAGACAAGTTTAATTTAGTTGCTCCCACTCATCTTGAGGTAGGTACATTAATCCACTTGATTCTTGATGAAAATAATTACGTTAAGATTTCATCACATTATGATGTTTGCATTAACCCATACATGGATTTTATTGGCTTACAAATAAAGTGTTCTTTAACCTTCAGTTTGGAACTTTCAGGTTGTTATCTAATGAACATGTAAATATGTCAGCCAGTTATTAGGGAAAATTGTTATTAATGTTCATCTAATGTAGCTTTAAACTATTATAAGCTACTAGAACAGTGATGATCCTCAAAGAAATCTTTGATAATATATTTCTTCTTGAGTGTAACCTTTGACAATCAATCATGCTTCTTCGTGTCTTAACGCTTATATCAGGATTTGGTTTAGTTATGAACACTCTTAGGTAATTCAATCAAATCCCAAACGTTATACGAACACATAAAATCAGTTTACTAGAAAACTGTTTTATTCCATTTAGAACATTGATTGACACTAATGGCTTCATTTGAAGAGATAGGATCAGTAAACTTTTCCAAAATCCATTTCAACTTTAGTTAGGGAGGTTATGTAATCATCAAAGTTAGTAGGCTTTTAAACCTAGATGACCTCATGAGTTGATTATTAGGTTTATTAGAAGTTTCAGTTTTATGGATTAGCTCTTGGTTAGGTTGCTATCATTCTCAGGATTCTAAGTTTGTAAGAGTTGGTGCAGTATGGTGTACAAGAGGTGTAATTGGAGTTAAATGCGGAGTGAAATTTAATGACACTCTTCCCCCCGCCTCTTGTATTCCTTGCAAGTCATGATAAGGACTTTGACTACTCCCACTGAACTTAGAAATCTTTAGAATCTCAGCATGCTTAGGGTCAATATTTAACGACCAGTAAATTCTAATAGAGAAACACGTTAATGACGTTAGTCGTTGTAGTTTCTCTTGTTGAGTATTATGTTAGTTTAGGTAAGAAATCTAAGTGTGCCCACAATTAAGCAACCATGAAACTTTTGTAAGAGTAACATTATATTTTAAGGGGACAACTTTTGATGGAACAGTGTCGTGATGGAGCAGTGTCTTGTACAAGAGGTTTAAATTGAAGTAATATGATGTTTTCACTTCCCCGCCTCTTGCAACTATTGCAAGTTATTCTTAAGACACTTAATGCTCCCACTGATCTTTGATATCTCTAGAAATGCTACAAGAGAAGTTTCAATGAGGTACGTGACGTGGGAACCTATTATATATATGTTAGACTTTATTTGATTTCTTTAATGTCCAGATGTCATAAGAAACTTAGGGACATATTTAATAGAAATCTTATTAAGTACATATATGAATAGATTTCTTCTAAGACCGTGAGCCATATGCGACAAAATTTAGATACAAGTTGATAGTCTTTTAAATGATAAATGAATTATGTCTAAATATTCCATTTGGAATAAGTTCCACGAATGTCAATGAATGACTTATGATGGACCCATACTTATTCCTTAAGCCAAGTCATATTTTAGGGCTTTAACGTCATGATTTAAAATCACTTAGAATGAGATTAGATGAAAAATCATCCTCATTAACCATGTCATGATTTCTCATGAATTTCGGTTATAATGAATGAAATTTATAAGTCTCATTTTCCTTTTGTCAAATTCTCATTTGCATGATGACAAAAGTTGTGAAAGTGTAAGGTATCATCTAGTTTTACCTTAGTAATGTTTCAATCCAGATATTTAGAACAAATAAGATGAGAGTTTAAGGTAAGTGTGACTTTATGTTGACTATGCAAACCTCACAACCTTCATAACATTGCTTAATTATGATACTATATTCTGACTAATCTTCAGAATATATATAAGTTATCGAAAAACGTTGTTAGAAGACTGCTTATTATGGTTCTTATAGCCTTAACTTTTAATTTTGTCACTAACTCTCATGTTAGTTATTTGTCGAGTTCTGGTAAGGAAACGTATGGAACTAGAGTCAACTAATCATGTGTTAATTGGAATATTAAAATTAGCAGACTTAAATATCATTAGTAAGTGACTACCTAATTAACTTATCCAACTGTTCCTTTGAATAATGGATAGTCTCGTTGCTTATGCCTAGTCTAATGGCATAATCATGTAGTGAGATTTTCCCTTGAAGAACCTTAGAGTTGGGATTTTGTACTTGTATTTTGACTACGGACCTTAGAACAATCCTCTTTTGATGTTTCAGTGGTTGTAAGGTGAACAACATTTTATTTTCCAGTTTCAAACATTTATTTCTATGTACATGTGTTGCTTATCAACACACTCATTTTCCCTTTGGTACTTTTGAGTGTTATAGTTGATTTATAAGGCATCAAATTGTACAAGTGAAAATCTGTAACACCCCAAAAATATAAAACTTTATACTAAAATTATAAAGTATTAAATAAACGAGAACAAACTAACTAGGACGAAATAACCCAGTTAGTTACTAGTCTTGTGCTAACTCAAAAGTGGGTTAAAAGCACCTAAATATGAACTAAAAGAAATTAGAGGGACCAAAAGTGTTTAAATGGAAACTAATTTTAATAAAAACAAATTATTAAACACAAAACACACATTTGTGTGTGTGCTGGAAATCGATCAAACACAGGGGGCGACCCAAGCTCCCCCACAACCCTAGTTCTTGCCAAATCTTCCAAATTGAAGGTCTAAATCAAGTCCAAAACGAAATCTGAGCATAGACTAGTGATCCCCATTGCAAGGAGATCATAAGGTATGTGAAATTTGATAAAAACTCTCTACTTGAAATTCTCATGAATTTAGATAATTCTAAATCTGTGGATGCATGAATGATATGTAGATGAAATAGGAACATTGTAGTGTTTAGGAGTAAACCCTAGACAAGTATATATTGAAATCATGCTTAGCTCAAGTAAATTCAGATTTTTGTTGATGCTAAATTCATGTATGAGATGTTTTTAGGGTTTTGATTGCTAAAAATAGTGTTATGATGTCAAGAACATGCTTAAATTGAAAGCTGAATTCAAACAGCTCCTGATCAGAATTTACAGCCGACTTGTATTGGCTGTAACCTGAACAAAACGTGAAAAAAACATGTGTTTCTTGAGTCTAAAATGTAATTCTAGAAAATATCTTTAAACCCCCACTGGAATCGCATTTTTTCGACGAAAATTGAGCGTTTTATGAATTTTTCCCTATCAAAGGTTCAAGCTGCATTTTCTGGCAGAATTTGCAGCCCATTATGAATGTCATAACTCAATTTAGGAATTTATTTATGATCTCAAATTTTTACTGTAGATAGTTTTAAGCGATTAAAAGAATCTCCAATTGGAATTTCGTCAATCGGATAAACGAGGAATTTTTAATGAATTTTTCCATAAGCTGCAGTCAGAAGTGACGAATCTGATTGCAGCTTAGTAAATAAATTTTTACGAATTTTTGGTAAAGAGTTAGATCTTGAAATTTTAATACAAGGCCTAACCCTCCGAGAGGTACGCCACATAATAAAATCATAATTTTTGAAGACTTGTAAACAGGTTAAACAAGTCACCAAAAACAGCCCATTTTCAGTGATATGAAATGCCTAAATGAAATCGCGGTCTACTTGGTTGTGTGTAAAACGTGATTATATTAAGTGTTCGGATGAATGCATAGAAATGTGTAAGGTGGAAGATCATATTAAATTATGGTTAATCTAACCACCTTGTGAACATTGGATAATAGTTTGGCGCTTAACAAGCTAGGTGGAAGCTTGTGGATGAAGCGGGTCAAACGGAGCGAGTATGGAAAGAAAAACGTGGCATGGATGCAAGGTAAGTGAAGCTTACGCCTTTTATTTTATTACCAATTACTTGATTTCGAGTATTGAATCTGAATTATGTTGAGTAAATGAAATATGATGTTCACACACAACTTATGCACGAGTCGGAAAAGTGAGAAAAAAATATGAAACCATGAATTATGGTAAAAACGGTTAAATAGTAACCCGGACATGGACTAACGAATATATAAAGGAATTTGAAAGGACACCATTTTGGCATAAGCCATAACGGGTCAAACAAAACGAGAACGATTCCTAAGTAAGATGAACAAAAAAAAAAAAAAAACCGGGATAGGTGAAAGGGGGATGAAATGGTAATTAAGTACCATCTCGTAATGATAATTAGTCATTTCGACTAAATGGGTCAAATGGTGTTGTTAACACCATTTGTCAATAATATTTGATGATCGCTTGTCGAGTTTTGTGATTACAGGAATTATCACATGGTTCGCATTGCTATTAACTAGAAACTTATAGCAAAAGGTATTTAAACGAGTCAATTTTATGACCCGAGCCAGGTACGCATGTTTAGAATTATAGCTAACGGCGATATTTTGGTCAAATAATAGCGTAAGTCCTTCGTCGCATAAATGAAGGGCTAAATAATTGACAAAAGTCCTTGAGGGGTGAATAGAGTAAACAACCTTTAAAGAGTTGTTTTGAATTAAGCGTCTTGTTAAATTTAGTCCTTGAATACGTATAAAAATGGTGATAGGATGTAGACCTATAGAAGCATGATTTAAGCCTAAAAATGTAAAATACTCATAACGGGTCAAAACGGGTATATATGCAAAACGGGTTAAGATTTCTTAAGGAACCCGTAAAGTTGAATCTTGAAAATTAGTAAACGGATATATCATGATGACCATGGTATCTTTGGAAGAAAATAACAAGCTAGTTTGGTAAAAGCATGAATGGGTCAAAAGTGTCATAGTTGAATTTCAAGTTGAGAGCTTGAAATCTAAGATTTTCGTGAATTCAGGTGCAGGATTTTACTTCATATGAATGAGAATCAAATTACGGTCATGTAGGAAAAAGAATCGAGTAAAACGGACTTGTATAGCAAAAGTTATACAGGTTTTAAGTTGTTAAATGTTAATTTTCGTAGCTGGGCAAGTGCAGCTACAATGAAACAAACCTACTGTGAAAAACAGGCCGTCGCGCTACGCGACGACATATTAACATTACGGTCACGCGACGCGACCATCGTCGCGGGCCGCGAAGGATGACTAAAGAACGTTCGCGGGGCGTGACCGCCTATTATTTCAGAAATTTTGTTTCTTTTCTATTGTTGGCCCTTAGAACTTGATTATACGTGATTAAACATGTCAAAACTAACAGTTTGTGTGGTTTTAGCAATACGTGAATGCTCCCAAAATGTCCGGATGAAGATCAAGCGATTTACAAGAACCGAACACATCAGAATGAAGCTTCCGCACGGCGTTTTGACGTCGTTGTAAATGACGAACTTATATATATAAATTATGTTGTAAATTTTTAATTTGTAAAAGTTTTAAATTACTCGAATTTCTAAGAACCCTTAATCGTAATTACATGTTAAGTTTTCGTTTTATATATGAAAACTGCAACACCTCGAAAATTTGTGTCCAATAAAATAACGACACGTGTCAGGTAAGACAAAAGTGTTATAAACCCGGATCTAGTTAAAGATGTATGGCAGGATTTAAAAGTGTCGACATGTTAATTTATACCTCTGAACGACCTCATTATGAATCCCAAGACCCTAATCTATATTATAAACATCTGATATACTCAAATCCGGTAAATACTAGTAATAATTGATTCAAAGTGCAAGAAATGGGATCCTATGAGATTATATACATCAAACCTTCATTCGTGACCTTTTCGATAAAGTCCAAGACAATTATACAACATGGCAAAGTGGTCTAAACTGTTCAAGGCATGTTCATGTGGCCCATACTGTTAATAGAGGCCCAAATTCGTAAAATCTAAGTTGCCTGCTCAAAGCTTGAAAGGTTAAAAAATTTTGCCTTTCTGGTAAAGGCTTACGGACCGTAAAGGTCCTGCCTTACGGTCCGTAAGGCGTGCCCAGCGACAGAAAATTGATAGGTGTCTGCTATAACCTGTTTAACCGACTTATATTGTCCTTTTGCACCACCATGGGCTGCCTAAACACATTCTTAGGCACTAGGGACACATGTTTAACATCAGGGAACATGTATAGCTTTGCTTGGCATGATCTAATGAGATCAAACTCACTATATAAGACCCACATTGTCTCAATTTTTGATCATTCATTCACACTTCACTTCTGGTCATTTCTGGAGCACAAGGACCTTCCCTAAGCATCTCTAATCGTGCATTAGACCTTGGTAAGTATCCTTGACCTTCCTTAATTGAGTTTTGCTTAGTTATTAGCTTAAAAGTCAAACCGTCGTAATTAAGGTTTGACTTATCGATTAATCACTAATGGTCTGATGCTTAGTCAAATTGAAAGTAGTTATAAGTTGGTAATTATGTGGGCAATAAACCCTTAAAAGGGCACCTTCTGATTCCCGCTCTAACTAGATCATTTGTCGGGTCAAAGTTTGTATTAAAAAGTCAACAGAAACTTAATTTGCAAATTTACACGTAATTAGAAATGTAGAAGACGTGTAACCTATTTTATCACTCATATAACTTGGTAATAAGTATAAGAACTGGTCTAAGCTTGTTTGATCCGACAATTTTCTGTTTAGGCTCGGTTCGGAACCGAAAGTCGCAAAACTTTGACTTTTGCTTTGACCTCAGTTCTGACCCGATTTAGATGGGTTTAGAAATACCTTAGAGCTTCGTTAGGACCATGTTACATGATAGTATAACCCTCTGTGGTTGGTTCGTTGATTGACCGATTCATTTACATGTTTCCGTTAAATGCCTAATGTTGACCATAATGCCCTTTTGACTATAAAACGAGAATTTTGGAAATATGAGAGGACAATAATCTTTGTTACTAATTTATAAACATGTCCCTAAAGTTTCACATCAGTTGGAGGTCTAGATTAGGAGTTAAGCTTAATAGCGTAATTAGAACGCTTTTTATGAATTAAACGGCGTAATTAGCATAAAGCCTATCTAAACCCAATTTTTTACACCAAACCTTTTACCCACTGATGTAACATAATATTTTGGGATTTTTGAAGATTTTTAATTATTTTTAACCTGATCATAACCTAAGGTTATGGCCTTGATTCGGTAAATACCGATTATACCCTTTTTGTGTATAAAATGAGTTTTACATAATATTTTGACACCAATTCAATTGCTACTGATTTTATATAATAAATGAAGTATTTTGAACTTTATAACCTGACCAGAAAACTCAGATTTCCTGTTAAACCCGGAAATCGCTTAAAACGGCTTTTTAAGCGTATTAAACACATAGTTTAGGTTTAAAACCATTTTGTCATATAAGACTTATCACCAACTGATATAACTTGTTAAAATAAGTTGTTCTACTGATTAATTCAGTCCCGAGTCTCAAAATTATAATTAATCTCTTTTATGATCTTTAAAACTCGTTTTGGGCATAATGGAAGGTATCCTACTGATATCACAACATATTTAAGGCATATTAACTTGGGAAACCTGTATATGACTCTTATGGTTACCCGTTACGCCTCTTGCGCGTTCGGTTTATGTAACTAGTTTGCATAAATTAGCCGAAACGGGACAAACCTTATCATTTTTATCTCAAAACCCAAAATGTGTTTAGTTTACCCATATTATACAAGTCTTCAAACTTGTCGGGTCTCAATCACATTCCATTCCGGTCTTCGCTTATACACGCGTTCGAACCGTATCTTTCTTTAAAAACTAACCGGTCTAAGCTTAAGCTTAATTAAAGACCCGTTAGAAATCTAATAGGTTATTATAAACCTTTTTTCCAGAATAGGAGACCCAGTAAAAGCTACACGCACTTGCTATTTGTGACTGATACTTGCAAAGGTAAATACTTTTAACTTATTTTCCCTATACGGGCTTGGGGTATGGTATATAAAATACCGCTTGGTCGGGCATTGAATCTTTAATCGAATAGAGGTTAATTCATTGAGATGTCTCGTTTGGAAATGTTTTGTTTGCTTAAAGCCTTTGGGGGGTTAATGACCATGTCCCGGATATCCTTGGCATCATTTTACGAAATGGCCACGACCTAAGCACGGGGTGTAGGCGTACACCCGTCAGTGCCTAAATAAATAATGTGGTGTGTCTATTGATCTTTAACCCGGTCTATGGATCGGGCTACTGAACGCATAAGGAACATGTAATTCTTTTACAAGATTATATTCAAATAATTATCCCAAGTTATAAAAAGTTTGTGCCACGTGCATTCAAATCAATTTTTTTAAACCTTTTCAAAATGAGTCAGTTAATTGTATTTACCAGTGTAAACTGACGTATTTTCTCAAAAAGGTTAAGTGCAGGTACTACTCGAAATAGGCTGGCTTTCTCCTAACATCCACAATAAGTCTCGCAAGCTTGGATGACATAAAACTGTTGAACAATGTTTCCTTTTTATTTTGATCCACCTGTGGATTACTTTCAACTATTTGTGATACTTAATATTACAATATTATTTGGTTGAAATGAATCTATATTTTTCTTCCGCTGTGCATTTAAATATTGTGTTGTTTGACTATAATGATACCAACTACATCACGATACTCCCCTACCGGGCCCACCGGTAAAATGTGGAAATATCGGGGTGTGACAGGTTGGTATCAGAGCCAACATTGAGTGAATTAAACACTAGCCTTTTGTGTTTAATCTCAATGACGCAATTGCACATTTCTAAATTTTCGAGTCTAGACAAAGAACTTAGGACAAATCCAAATTTGTTTTTAATCCTAACCTTGTCCTTTATATTTCTTGTTGTATCTTTTATTTGTTTTGACAGGAAATGCCACCAAGATTTAGAAGAGGAGGACGAGGTAAGGGGCCGATCAACGCCCCCAACGATCACGAAGCCGGGCCTTCACACCGGCGAACTCCTTCTACTACTCTGAGTGCCGATCCGCAAGGAGCCTGGAGGACCTATACGGAGCCTGCTAGGTGATCTACCTCGTATAGCTCAACGCCTCCCTATCACCATTCCTTTGGACCGTTATCAGAGAACGAGCCCGATGACTCACGCCACTCCTTCTTACCATTGCAGCGATCCGTTTCGCACCGTTCCTTTGGCGACCCCACTCCTGTCTTTCAGGGCCGGTTCAATCCGGCAAACTATATTGAAGAACCAGTGGGTTTTAACCCACTAGGACCTGAAGACCATTTCTCAGGAGACCAAGCAATGGACATGGACGAGGACACGGATCCCGTCGAGCCTGCAACCGGACACCCAACCATCCCATCGAGATTTCGGATGGTTCATCCTTCCATGGATCACCCTACCGTGGTCCAGACAGTTATCAAGCGAGGTTTAACCAATATGAGTGGTATTTTACACCCTCTCGTAACCCACAGGAGCAGCAGCAACAGGATCCCTCAGAGGATTCGCGCTTCGTGGCAGTCACGCCACCGCCACCACCGCCGCCAGTTCATCAAGCACCTCCAGAACCACCAAGGCGTTGGAGAACAGGCGCACGAATATCTGCGCGAGGAGGGGGTTTTCACTTTAGCACCCCTCAACACTCCAGTGGCAGTCACTACCCGCCACTGCATGAAGACCCACAAATGGGTGGGCCCTCAAACCCAATTCCAGAGGTGAATTCTGCACCAGTTGCACCACAGCCGCCACCATTGGGTTTTGATAACCCGATTCCTACCTACACCGGTTCAACGGCGTACAATCCATTTGAGCAGCCGGCTCACACTCATTATAACTATGCTGAAGCCGACCCGTACCTTGTAGCGGCAAACTACAACGCCCTTCACCCCAAAGGACCATATGGAGCCCCTTGGGGGGTGGGATATCTAGCTCATGGGTATCAAATACCTGCTCGACCTCCGATTCGGCAACAATCGCAGCCACCACGATTTTCCCCACCGGAACAGGAGGAAATCCTCCAAAGACTAAGTCGGGTGGAACATGAATTTCAAGAAGAACGTAGGAACAACAGAGGATTTCTCAAGGGCTTAGCAAGCTTATTAAAAGGAAAGAAGAAGAGGGATCATTAAATCCCTATATGTATTGTTGTATTTCCTATTTCAATCAAGTCTCTGCGTGGACATTTATCTATGTATTTAGTCCCTGCGCGGACTTGTCTTTTCAGTCCCTGCGTGGACTTGTCTTTTAGTCCCAGCGTGGACATCTATTTAAGTAATTGGTCCTTGCGAGGACTTATATTATCGGTTTAGCCCCTGCGCGGGCAAGTTATTTCTGTTAAAAGTCCCGTTTAGGGCAATGTGTAATCCTTTTAATATTTAATGGAATGTTAAGTTTATGAATTTCATTTTGTCATTATATGCATAAATAGATGAAATAAATACATCAAAATCATTCCTTTAAAAAATAATCTGCCTATTAAATATTAAATAAGAATCTTAAAGGTATAGCCTAGCCTGCATGTCATTATAAGACTTGGCCAAGATGGTAAGACCTGTTTAAAAGATTCAAATCCCTGTTAACATCTGAAAACATGTTAACACTCCTGGCAGACGTGATTCGTTAAAATCACACACGTCATTCTTATAAGAGGATTCTTCAAAAAGATTCCTATCCCAACTTGATGATCTATAAATCATGGGTTTAAATCATCAATTAAGATGATCATATGTCGACCATCCATTGGTAATATAGTGCCTACGGGCCATACTCATTGTCATATAAGACAAAAGACAGTAGTAGTCTACGACTCCCTGTCAGAAAAAGGTAAAGAATATGTTCAAGCCTTCATGCCTTGATTCTCTGAAATCATGGCTTATGATTTAAAAATGTCCCTGTGACTAGGCCTTTTGTGCTACTAATAATACTGCTATTGTTTTATAGTTAGGATAAATCATAATAAAAATCCGAAATAAATATGATTAGCAAATTTACCAGATATGGTCTATGTTTACCATAGTTAATGAATTGCCACGAAAGACAATTCCATAATAAACTCCCAAATAAATTATTGTCAAAATCTTATGTAACAGTTCAAACTACATGGCGAGATCAACAGTCACCCAAGGGAGGATCATGATAATACCCGAATTAACATAGCGGGTGCAGAACTGCAAGCATTAATAGACAATACTGTTACAAAAGCAATAGAGCGGCAGTATAATGAATATAGCAGGACTCGAAGTAGGACCCTATCCGCACCGCATTCCAAGACTAAGACTTAATCTGAGGCTCACAGCAAGCCACCCTCCAAGAAGGAGGAGCCAAAGAAAGACGATGACGATCGTCACTCTTCAAATCAGCAAAGTGTTCCATCTCAAAGGATCATACTGAATCAAGGACCCCGTGATAAGGGTTGCTCCTACAAGTATTTTGTTTCATGCAAACCCAGGGATTTCACTGGGGAAAAAGGAGCTATAGACTGCATGACATGGTTGGATGAGATGGACACCGTGGTCGATATCAGCGGGTGCGCTGATAAGGATGTGGTAAAGTTCGTGTCTAAGTCATTCAAGGGGGAGGCATTAGCTTGGTGCAGGTCTTTAATCCAAGCTACCGGAAAAATCCCATTGTACAATCTGTCATGGGATCAGTTTGTGACGTTGATTAAGGAAAACTACTGCCCTCAGCATGAGGTTGAGAAGATTGAAGCTGATTTCTTGTTGCTGGTTATGAAAAACCTGGATTGTCAAGCCTACCTTACCAACTTCAATACAATGTCAAGGTTGGTTCCTTATCTGGTAACGCCGGAACCCAAGAGGATAGCTCGTTTCATCAGAGGTTTAGCCCCCGAGATTAAGGCCAGCGTGAAGGCCTCCAGACCAGCTACTTTTCGGTCTGCAGCTGATATATCATTGTCCCTTACCCTGGACGCGGTCAGGCAGAGATCGCTGAGGAACACGGATGCCGAGAAAAGGAAGCGCGAGGATGATAACTCACGACGATCGGATAAGAGACATAGGGGAAACGATGACCACAAAAAGAGTTCTGGATCCAGGAAAGATGGTCATCAGTCGGGTGATAAGCCCAAATGTAAAATCTGTAAGAAGCACCATTTCGGGAAGTGCAGACTAGAGTTGAAATCCTAGTCACAGCCAAGGGCATGTGGGATCTGCAAGTCTTCTGAGCACAAGACTTTAGACTGTATGAAAATCAAGGATGCTACGTGCTACAGCTGCAACGAAAAAGGGCACATCAAATCCAATAGCCCAAAGATCGCTAAGAAAGCTGAGGATGGGAAAAAGACCAATGCTAGGGTCTTTAGGATGGATACAAAGGTGTAACACCTCGAAAATTCACGTCCTATAATGTATTGACACGTGTCATAAGCTTGAACGTGTGAAAGAATACTCTAGAGGGACTAAAGTTGACAAACATGGAATGTATGTGAATATAAGGGTTCAAAATGTCAACAATGGATAAATATACTTTACAATAACCCTACATGATGCTTATACCCTTAAACGAATGAATCATGGATCATACGAAGCTAATTGTGAAAGAAAGTGAGAGATTACAAACTACAGGGGTTAAATGTGTCAACATGTTTAAGGTATACCTCTGAGTGACCTTTTAGCAAACCCGAAGCTTTGTAACGATTAATTATGCTCACTAGAATGCACGGTAAAAATTTCCCCAAGTTTCGTTATCGTATGAGAGAGTTATGATAAAATTTGTACGCGAGGGGTTAAAGCGTCAACGTTGAAAATTATGACTTTTCGGGTAAACATAAAGTGACCAAGGACTTAACAAAGTGGGTATAAGTCTTGAAGCCCTTATAAGTCAATTTAAAGGGCTCATAATGCAAGAAATAAAGGTGGGATGACCTTTCGAAGGACCAAGAGCCAAAATGCAAAAGCTGAAAACCTTTAAACCTGACAACAGGCATCAGGCGGGCCGCGTAAGTCTTGCCAAGACCTTACGCGGGCCGCGTGCGATCCCCAGATACAGAAAATACAGGCAGCAGCATGTTCAGCCTTGTAACCGACTTAAAACATATATTTTCACTTCCATGGGCGACCCCTAATAATTCCTAGGCACTAGGGACACTTGTGGATGATCCATGATCAGTTGTAGCTTTGGTTGTCAACAATCTAGTGAGATTTAAGCACTATATAAAGCACCATTATTTGCAACTTTTGATCATCCCATCACAACTCCACTTCTGATCATTTCTGGAGCACAAGTGCCTTTCCAAGTCATCTCTAATCGTGCATAGGACTTCTGTAAGTATACTTGACCTTCCTTAATTGAGTTTTGCTTAGTTATTAGCTTAAAAGTCAAACCGTCGTAATTAACGTTTGACTTAGCGATTAATCATTAATGGTCCAGTGATTAGTCGAATTGAAGGTAGTTATAAGTTGGTAATTATGTGGGTAATAAACCCTTAAATGGGCACCCTCTGATTACCGCTCTAACTAGATCAAATGTCGGGTCACAGTTGTTTATAAAAAGTCAACAGAATCTTAATTTGCGGATTAACATGTAATTAACAATGTGGAAGACATGTAACCTATTTTATCACTCATATAACTTGGTAATAAGTATAAGAACTGGTCTAAGCTTGTTTGATCCGACAATTTTCTGTTTAGACCCGGTTCGGAACCGAAAGTCGCAAAACTTTGACTTTTGCTTTGACTTTAGTTCTTACCTGTCTTAGATAGGTTTAGATATGCCTTAGAGCTTCTTTAGGACCAGGCTACATGATGGTATAACCCTCTGTGGTTGGTTCCTTGATTGCCCCATTCGTTTACACGTTTCCGTTAATTGCTTAATGTTGACCATAATGCCCTTTTGACCATAAAACGAGAATTTTGGATATGTGAGAGGACAATAATCTTTGTTGCTGAATTATAAACATGTCCCTAAAATTTCATATCAGTTAGAGGTCTAGATTAGGAGTTATGCTCAATAGCGCACTTAAAAAGCTTTTTGTTAATTAAACGGCGCAGTTAGCATAAAGCCTATCTAAACCCAATTTTGACACCAAACCTCTTACCCACTGATGTAATATAATATTTTGGGATTTCTAAAGATTTTTAATTATTTTTAACCTGCTCATAACCTAAGGTTATGGCGTTGATTCGGTAAATACCGATTATACCCTTTTTGGTTATAAAATGAGTTCTACATAATATTTTGATACCAATCCAATTGCTACTGATTTTATATAATAAATGAAGTATTTTGAACTTTATAACCTAATCAGAAAACTCAGATTTCCTGTATAACCCAGAAATCGCTTAAAATGGCTTTTTACGCGTATTAAACACCTAGTACGGGTTTAAAACCATTTTGTCATATAAGACTTATTGCCAACTGATATGACCTATTAAAATAAGTTATTTTAATGATGTATTCGGACCCGAATCTCAAAATTATAAATAATCTCTTTTATAATCCTTTAAATGACCAAAATACACCTACGAGGCTTAAATTAAGATTAAACACGTTTTGGGCATAATGGAAGATATCCTGCTGATATCACAACATATTTAAAGCATATTGACTTAGGAAACCTGTATATGACTCTTATGGTTGCCCGTTACGCTTCTTACGAGTTCGGTTCGGTTTATGTAACTAGTTTGCATAAATTAGCCGAAACGGGTCAAACCTTATAGTTTTTATCTCAAAATCCAGAATGTGTTTAGATTACCCATATTATACAAGTCTTCAAACTTGTCGGGTCTAAATCACATTCTATTCCGGTCTTCGCTTAATCGTGCGTTGAACCGTATTTTTCTTTAAAACTAACCGGTCTAAGTTTAGGCTTAATTAAAGACCCGTTAGGATTCTAATAGGTTATTATAAACCTTCGTTCCAGAATAGGAGACCCAATAAAAGCTACACGCACTTGCTAATTGTGATTGATACTTGCAAAGGTAAATACTTTTAACTTATTTTCTCTATACGGGCTTGGGGTATGGTATATAAAATACCGCTTGGTCGGACATTGAATCTTTAATCGAATAGAGGTTAAATCATTGATATGCTCCGTTTTGAAATGTCTTGTTTGCTTAAAGCCTTTGGGGGGTTAATGACCATGTCCCGGATATCCTTGGCATCATCTTACGAGATGGCCACGACCTAAGCACGGGGTGTAGGCGTACACCCGTCAGTGCCAAAATACATAATGTGGTGTGTCTATTGATCTTTAACCCGGTCTGCGGATCGGGCTACTGAACGCATAAGGAACATGTAATTCTTTAACAAGATTATATTCAAATAATTATCCCAAGTTATAAAGAGTTTGTGCCACGTGCATTCAAATCAATTTTATTAAACTTTTCAAAATGAGTCGGTTGATTGTATTTACCAGTGTAAACTGACGTATTTTCCCAAAAAGGTTAAGTGCAGGTACTACGCGAACTACGCTGGCTTTCTCCTAGCGTCCACAATAAGTCTCGCAAGCTTGGATGTCAAAACTGTTGAACAATGTTTCCTTTTTATTTTGATCCACCTGTGGATTATTTTAGACTATTTGTGATACTTGATATTACAATCTATTTAAGTTGAAATATATATATATTTTCCTTCCGTTGTGCATTTAAATATTATGTTGTTTGACTTGTATGTTACCAACCACGTCACGATACTCCCCACCGGGCCCACCGGTGAAATGTGGAAATGTCGGGGTGTGACAAAAGGAAGCTGTCCAGGACGACAATGTGATCACAGGTACCTTCCTCATAAATGATGTTTATGCGAGAGTACTTTTTGATTCAGGCGCTGATAAGTCGTTCGTAGATAATAAGTTTTGTGAATTGTTGAAATTACCTGTTAAAGCCCTAAGTGTGAAATATGAGGTGGAATTAGCTGATGGAACCATAGAAACCGCCTCAACCGTGTTAGATGGATGTGTTATATCCATTAGGAACCACTCTTTTCCATTTACTTTCTTTGAAATTAGCCAGTTTTGATATAGTAATAGGCATGGATTGGTTGTCTCGCAACCAAGCCCAGATCGTTTGTGCTAAGAAGCAAGTGGTCGTCAGAGCTCCTCATGGCGAGCCCTTGACAATCCAAGGAGATACTAAGTACGGAATGCCCGAGCAAGTGTCCATGCTCAAGGCATCAAGGTGTTCGACGAAGGGTTGTGTTATCTACATGGCGCAAGTAACTATTGATGAACCAAAGCCTAAGATCGAAGACATACCCATTATCTCTGAATATCCAGAAGTATTCCCTGAAGAACTACCTGGTTTACCCCCAGATAGGCAAGTGGAGTTCAGAATTGACATTATTCCTGGTGCAGCACCTGTTGCAAGAGCACCTTACAGATTGGCGCCAACAAAGATGAAAGAGTTAAGAACTCAACTGGATGATTTGTTAAGCAAAGGATTTATTAGAACTAGCTCATCTCCTTGGGGAGCACCAATCCTTTTTGTGAAAAAGAAAGATGGCTCGATGCGTCTGTGCATCGATTATCGAGAACTTAACAAAGTTACTGTCAAGAATCGATATCCATTGCCCAGGATCGACAATCTGTTCGATCAACTTCAAGGGGCAAGTTACTTCTCTAAGATTGACTTAAGGTCAGGCTATCATCAACTGAAAGTTAAAGATGAAGATGTGCACAAGACTGCATTTAGGACTCGTTATGGTCATTACGAGTTCTTAGTGATGCCTTTTGGACTCACTAATGCACCAGCCGCATTCATGGATCTCATGAATCGCGTTTGCAAACCCTACTTGGATAAATTTGTCATCGTCTTCATTGACGACATCCTCATCTACTCGAAGAACCAAGCGGACCACGAGAAGCACCTCTACTGCATTCTGAAACTGCTTCATCGAGAAAAGCTCTATGCCAAATTCTCTAAATGTGAATTTTGGCTTCGTGAAGTCCAATTTCTTGGACATGTGGTTAGTGAACGCGGAATCCCGGTAGATCCCGCTAAGGTTGAAGCTGTCATGAATTGGCAAGAGCCAAAGACGCCCACAGAGATTCGCAGTTTCTTGGGATTGGCAGGATATTACAGGCGTTTTATTGAAAATTTTTCAAGGATTGCTGCACCCCTAACTTCTTTGACTAGGAAGAATATTAAGTTCGACTGGGGGACCAAAGCAACAAGAATCCTTTGATATCCTTAAGCAGAAGCTAAGCAATGCACCAGTGTTGACATTGCCTGATGGAATAGAGGAATTTGTAGTATATTGTGATGCATCGCACACGGGTATGGGATGCGTGCTTATGCAAAAAGGCAAGGTTATTGCATATGCTTCTCGACAGTTAAAGGTGCACGAAAAGAACTACACCACCCATGACTTGGAGTTGGGTGCCGTTTTATTTGCACTAAAACTTTGGAGACACTGCTTGTATGGAACCAAGTGTGTGATCTATTCTGATCACAAGAGCCTTCAACATTTGTTTAATCAGAAGGACTTGAACATGAGGCAGCGATGTTGGATGGAAACTTTGAATGATTATGATTGTGAAATAAGATACCATCCTGGCAAGGCGAATGTGGTCGCCGATGCCTTAAGTCGAAAGGAAAGAGTGAATCCTATAAGAATCAATGCTAAGAGCATTGAGATAAAGAATGGTTTGAACGAAAGGTTGTTAGCTGCGCAGAAGGAAGCTATGCAAGAAGCTAACTATCCTGATGAAAAGCTAGGGGTAACTGAGGAACAGTTATCCTATGGCAAGGACGGAATCCTGAGGTTAAATGGACGAATATGGGTTCCAGTTTATGGAGGACTTCGAGATGTTATCCTCCAGGAACCTACAGTTCTAAATACTCCGTTCATCCTGGGGCTAACAAGATGTACCAGGATCTGAAAGCAAATTTTTGGTGGATAGGCTTGAAGAAGTCTATACCTACCTATGTAGTTAAATGTTTGACATGTGCGTAAGTCAAAGCTGAACATCAGAAGCCGTCAGGTTTGCTACAACAGCCTGAACTTCCCACGTGGAAGTGGGAAATGGTGACAATGGATTTCATCACCAAGTTGCCGAAGACAAGGAAAGGAAATGATACTATATGGGTGATAGTGGATAGACTGACTAAGTCAGCACATTTCCTACCCATTAAGGAGACCTATAGCTCCGACATGTTAGCCCAAATGTACGTAGATAAGATTGTATCTCTGCATGGCGTACCTGTGTCTATTATCTCTGACAGAGATACTAGATACACATCACACTTTTGGAAGAGTTTCCAACAATCTTTGGGCACGCGCTTAAATTTTAGTACGGCTTACCATCCTCAGACGGACGGCCAGAGTGAGCGTACAATCCAAACGTTGGAAGACATGCTTCGTGCATGTGTGATTGACTTAGGTGGTAGTTGGGATAACCACATGCCATTAATCGAGTTCTCATATAACAATAGCTATCATTCGAGCATTAAAGCCGCGCCTTTCGAGGCCTTGTACGGTAGGAAGTGCAGAACTCCCGTCTGTTGGGCGGAAGTTGGATATGTCCAACTGACAGGACCTGAAATAATCTTTGAAACGACGGACAAGATTGTCCAGATTCGTGATCGCCTGAAAGCTGCCAGAGATAGGCAGAAAAGCTACGCCAATTTAAAGCGTAAACCTCTTAAATTCGAGGTAGGTGACAAAGTATTGCTTAAAGTATCACTCTGGAAGGGAGTGATGCGATTTGGTAAGAAAGGTAAGTTAAGCCCAAGGTACATAGGACCATTCGAGATCATCGAATGTGTCGGATCAGTTGCTTATAAGTTAAAATTACCGGAAGAGCTCAGCGGTATTCACAATGTATTCCACATCTGCAATCTGAAGAAGTGTCTAGCTGATGAATCACTAGTCATACTACATACAGATGTGCACATAGAAGAGAGCTTGAAGTTTGTTGAAAAACCTGTGTCGATCGAGGATCGACAGGTTAAGAAGCTTCGAAGGAAGAATGTACCGATCGTAAAAGTTAAATGGGATGCCCGTAGAGGTCCCGAGTACACGTGGGAGGTTGAGTCCACAATGAAAGAAAAGTACCCTCATTTATTTCAGTAAATCTCGAGGTCGAGATTTCTTTTAAGGGGGTGAGGATATAACACCTCGAAAATTTGTGTCCAATAAAATAACGACACGTGTCAGGTAAGACAAAAGTGTTATAAACCCGGATCTATTTAAAGATGTATGGCAGGATTTAAAAGTGTCGACATGTTAATTTATACCTCTGAACGACCTCATTATGAATCCCAAGACCCTAATCTATATTATAAACATCTGATATACTCAAATCCGGTAAATACTAGTAATAATTGATTCAAAGTGCAAGAAATGGGATCCTATGAGATTATATACATCAAACCTTCATTCGTGACCTTTTCGATAAAGTCCAAGACAATTATACAACATGGCAAAGTGGTCTAAACTGTTCAAGGCATGTTCATGTGGCCCATAGTGTTAATAAAGGCCCAAATTCGTAAAATCTAAGTTGCCTGCTCAAAGCTTGAAAGGTTAAAAATTTTTGCCTTTCTGGTAAAGGCTTACGGACCGTAAAGGTCCTGCCTTACGGTCCGTAAGGCGTGCCCAGCGACAGAAAATTGATAGGTGTCTGCTATAACCTGTTTAACCGACTTATATTGTCCTTTTGCACCACCATGGGCTGCCTAAACACATTCTTAGGCACTAGGGACACATGTTTAACATCAGGGAACATGTATAGCTTTGCTTGGCATGATCTAATGAGATCAAACTCACTATATAAGACCCACATTGTCTCAATTTTTGATCATTCATTCACACTTCACTTCTGGTCATTTCTGGAGCACAAGGACCTTCCCTAAGCATCTCTAATCGTGCATTAGACCTTGGTAAGTATCCTTGACCTTCCTTAATTGAGTTTTGCTTAGTTATTAGCTTAAAAGTCAAACCGTCGTAATTAAGGTTTGACTTATCGATTAATCACTAATGGTCTGATGCTTAGTCAAATTGAAAGTAGTTATAAGTTGGTAATTATGTGGGCAATAAACCCTTAAAAGGGCACCTTCTGATTCCCGCTCTAACTAGATCATTTGTCGGGTCAAAGTTTGTATTAAAAAGTCAACAGAAACTTAATTTGCAAATTTACACGTAATTAGAAATGTAGAAGACGTGTAACCTATTTTATCACTCATATAACTTGGTAATAAGTATAAGAACTGGTCTAAGCTTGTTTGATCCGACAATTTTCTGTTTAGGCTCGGTTCGGAACCGAAAGTCGCAAAACTTTGACTTTTGCTTTGACCTCAGTTCTGACCCGATTTAGATGGGTTTAGAAATACCTTAGAGCTTCGTTAGGACCATGTTACATGATAGTATAACCCTCTGTGGTTGGTTCGTTGATTGACCGATTCATTTACATGTTTCCGTTAAATGCCTAATGTTGACCATAATGCCCTTTTGACTATAAAACGAGAATTTTGGAAATATGAGAGGACAATAATCTTTGTTACTAATTTATAAACATGTCCCTAAAGTTTCACATCAGTTGGAGGTCTAGATTAGGAGTTAAGCTTAATAGCGTAATTAGAACGCTTTTTATGAATTAAACGGCGTAATTAGCATAAAGCCTATCTAAACCCAATTTTTTACACCAAACCTTTTACCCACTGATGTAACATAATATTTTGGGATTTTTGAAGATTTTTAATTATTTTTAACCTGATCATAACCTAAGGTTATGGCCTTGATTCGGTAAATACCGATTATACCCTTTTTGTGTATAAAATGAGTTTTACATAATATTTTGACACCAATTCAATTGCTACTGATTTTATATAATAAATGAAGTATTTTGAACTTTATAACCTGACCAGAAAACTCAGATTTCCTGTTAAACCCGGAAATCGCTTAAAACGGCTTTTTAAGCGTATTAAACACATAGTTTAGGTTTAAAACCATTTTGTCATATAAGACTTATCACCAACTGATATAACTTGTTAAAATAAGTTGTTCTACTGATTAATTCAGTCCCGAGTCTCAAAATTATAATTAATCTCTTTTATGATCTTTAAAATGACCAAAATACCCCTACGGGGTATATTGAGAATAAACTCGTTTTGGGCATAATGGAAGGTATCCTACTGATATCACAACATATTTAAGGCATATTAACTTGGGAAACCTGTATATGACTCTTATGGTTACCCGTTACACCTCTTGCGCGTTCGGTTTATGTAACTAGTTTGCATAAATTAGCCGAAACGGGACAAACCTTATCATTTTTATCTCAAAACCCAAAATGTGTTTAGTTTACCCATATTATACAAGTATTCAAACTTTTCGGGTCTCAATCACATTCCATTCCGGTCTACGCTTATACACGCGTTCGAACCGTATCTTCCTTTAAAAACTAACCGGTCTAAGCTTAAGCTTAATTAAAGACCCGTTAGAAATCTAATAGGTTATTATAAACCTTTGTTCCAGAATAGGAGACCTAGTAAAAGCTACACGCACTTGCTATTTGTGACTGATACTTGCAAAGGTAAATACTTTTAACTTATTTTCCCTATACGGGCTTGGGGTATGGTATATAAAATACCGCTTGGTCGGGCATTGAATCTTTAATCGAATAGAGGTTAATTCATTAAGATGTCTCATTTGGAAATGTTTTGTTTGCTTAAAGCCTTTGGGGGGTTAATGACCATGTCCCGGATATCCTTGGCATCATTTTACGAAATGGCCACGACCTAAGCACGGGGTGTAGGCGTACACCCGTCAGTGCCTAAATAAATAATGTGGTGTGTCTATTGATCTTTAACCCGGTCTACGGATCGGGCTACCGAATGCATAAGGAACATGTAATTCTTTTACAAGATTATATTCAAATAATTATCCCAAGTTATAAAAAGTTTGTGCCACGTGCATTCAAATCAATTTTTATTAAACCTTTTCAAAATGAGTCAGTTAATTGTATTTACCAGTGTAAACTGACGTATTTTCTCAAAAAGGTTAAGTGCAGGTACTACTCGAAATAGGCTGGCTTTCTCCTAGCATCCACAATAAGTCTCGCAAGCTTGGATGACATAAAACTGTTGAACAATGTTTCCTTTTTATTTTGATCCACCTGTGGATTACTTTCAACTATTTGTGATACTTAATATTACAATATTATTTGGTTGAAATGAATCTATCTTTTGCTTCCGCTGTGCATTTAAATATTGTGTTGTTTGACTATAATGATATCGACTACGTCACGATACTCCCCTACCGGGCCCACCAGTAAAATGTGGAAATATCGGGGTGTGACAAAAACCTTTAAAATATCGGATTTACAAGATGAGTGTTACAAAATCTTAGTATGTTATGTACTGGAAAATGTGCTTATTTCCATGCGTAAGCTCTTCATTTTCATGGGTCATGGTACTACACATTATGATGTATTCATGAATGCCACTTAACCTTATAATTTAGAATTTTAAATGATGTAACGCTCCGTATTTTCCCGTATTTTCACGTTTTAGGAAAATACGTGCCGTTCCCCTATTTTAATATTTTTAGTTGAAAACTGATCGAAAAACATATTAGAAACGACCACCGACACAACTCACGCGTTAATTAATGAAACAACGAACGTACGCGACAAATATCGCCTATCGATACCGTTTTATATATTTTCGGACCTAAAATAATATTATAAGACATATTACGACTCTCGGGTGTGAAAACGAATCTCAAAAACGTGATCGGGCCGCTCTACAACGCAAGAACCAGATTAACGAGCCTTGGGCGCAAACCTATCAAACCCTAAACCTATTATAAACACTACACACACACACTTAACACCTACCTTTATAAGAGAACACTAAACCCTAATCCCCTTTCACTTATCTTCGCACCCGTTACAGCCATTACGAATTCGTTGTCATGCCTTTTGGTTTAACCAACGCACCAGCGGTTTTCATGGATCTGATGAATCGCGTGTGTAAACCATATCTGGATCGTTTCGTCATCGTATTCATCAATAATGTCTTGATCTATTCCAAATCGAAGGCCGAACACGCGCAGCATCTACGTTTGGTTCTCGAGTTGCTCCAGGGGAATCGACTCTATGCCAAATTCTCCAAGTGCGAATTTTGGCTGGGGGAAGTTCAGTTTCTGGGTCACATTGTTAATAGTCAAGGTATTCACGTCAATCCTGTGAAGATTGAAGCTGTTAAGAGCTGGGTTACGCCTAAGAACCCGTCTGAAGTCCGCTCTTTTCTCGGACTAGCGGGCTATTATCGACGATTTATCGAGAGATTCTCAAAGATCGCTGTGCCGCTTACCGCACTCACGCATAAAGATCAGCCTTTTGTTTGGGGAACTAAACAAGAGAATACCTTTCAAACCCTCAAGTATAAGCTTTGCAATGCTCATGTTCTCACGTTACCCGACGGAAACGACGATTTCATTGTCTATTGTGATGCTTCCAACCTTGGTCTCGGTTGTGTTCTCATGCAACGGGACAAGGTCATAGCTTACGCATCTCGTCAGCTCAAAATCCACGAGAAGAACTATACAACCCATGATCTCGAGCTAGGCACGGTTGTTTTTGCATTAAACATTTGGCGACACTACCTATATGGTACCAAGTGTACGATCTTCACCGATCATAGGAGCCTACAACACATATTTAATCAGAAGGAACTTAACATGCGTCAAAGCCGATGGGTAGAACTTCTCAACGATTACGACTGTGAGATCCGTTATCACCCAGGCAAGGCAAATGTTGCTGCCGACGCACTTAGCAGACGGAGCTATCTTCTTAGCACTCGCAATGTTCAAGCCCAACACGATCTCGAAACCCTCATCCGCGAAGCTCAGCATGCGTGTTTTAATGAACGCACCTTGTAGAAAGAATCTACCACGATGGAGCCCAGCTTGTGAGCAAATCGAATGGGATATTTCACTATCTGGACCGAATTTGGATTCCCAAACGAACTAATTTGCAACAAATCTTGATGGACGAAGCCCACAAATCCCGGTATCCTATTCACCCCGGTGCCGACAAATGTACCAGGACCTTCGCTATAAGTACTGGTGGTCGGGCATGAAGAGGGATATCGCTCTCTATGTTGGAAAATGCCTAACTTGTGCTAGAGTCAAGGCCGAACATCAAAGACCCTCTGGCTTACTCGAACAACCACAAATTCCGATGTGGAAGTGGGAAAGTATAGCTATGGACTTTATAACCAAGCTACCACACACGTCATCAGGTCACGACAGCATTTGGGTTGTGGTCGACCGTTTGACTAAATCAGCTCACTTTTTGCCAATACGGGAAGACTACAAGGTAGAACGATTAGCCCGAATCTACACCGACGAGATCATTTGTAATCATGGCACGCCTCGTGACATCATCTCTGATCGTGATGCTCGGTTTACCTCGCGGCTGTGGGAAACATTTCAAACGGCACTCGGTACATCGCTTAATCTAAGTACCGCTTTCCACCCTCAAACCGACGGTCAGACTGAAAGAACGATTCGTACTCTTGAAGACATGCTCTGTTCGTGTGTCATAGACTTCGGTGGTAATTGGTAGAAATACCTGCCGTTAGTCGAATTCTCGTATAACAACAGCTATCATTCTAGCATTCAAATGGCACAATTCGAGGCATTATACGAAAGACGATGTCGATCGCCTATTGTGTGGCACGAGATCGGTCATTCGCAATTAACCGATCCTGAGCTATTACAAGAAACGACAGACAAAATTTTCCAAATTCGAGACAACCTGGTGAAAGCTCGGAATCGACAGAAAAGTTACGCCGATAAACAACGCAAGCCCCGTGAATTTGACGTTGGTGACTACGTACTCCTAAAGGTATCACCTTGGAAGGGTGTAGTCTGATTCGGCAAAAAGGGAAAACTCGCGCCTCGATATGTTGGACCTTTTAAGATTCTGGAAAGGATCGAAAAAGTCACCTACAGACTCGAACTACCGGAGGAACTTAGTAATGTCCACCCGACTTTCCACGTGTCAAACCTCCGAAAGTGCCTAGCCGACCACGACTTACACGTTTCTCTCGATAATCTGCAAGTGAACGAAACATTACACTTCGTGGAAAAGCCTGTCGAAATCATGGATCACCAAACCAAGCAACTCAGACGCTCTCACATTCCTATCGTGAAAGTCCGATGGGAAGGCAAACGAGGCGCAGAGTTCACTTGGGAACTCGAAGGCGACATGAAGGCAAAGTACCCGCAGTTGTTTGAAGAGAAAGTCTAGAAAGAGAAAGTTCTCAAATGTGAATCACGGCATTGTACAGCTTCCAGCTTAATTTCGGGACGAAATTCCCTAAACAAGGGGAGGCTGTAACACCCCGTGTTTTCACAAGTCAAAGTCAAAGTCAAGGTCAAAGTCAACGACCGGCTATACGGATTTGATTTGTAGAAATTTCTTTATTTTATTTGTATTATGTGGAGTAAGTGTTGTTAATTACAAGCCATCGACGTATTATTCAAACGACTTACGACTGTGAACTATAGGAAGTAACAATGCGATAAAGTTAACTAATCAATAATCAAGCTATGCTAATTAAATCGACATCGAATCGCAACTCGAATTACGTATTTTAATCATTGTTATACGTGTGTGTGTGCCTTACGTGTTATCTGTGCCTGTTTATTTATGTATGTGGTCGAAATCAATCGAAATGCAATCGAACTCAATCGAACTCGAACCCGAATCAAAATCGAACTGTGATATTTAGTAGTTGGGACTAAAAGTAATTTGACTGGGAAACCCTATCGTGTCGAACCGCTCGTAATCGAAATCGAAACGCCAAAAATCGTCGCGTCGAACATTCAAACCAAGTGCCATCCGGCCGGATAGCCATCCGACCGGATAGCCTCCTGTCCACAGATCAGATGCCATCCGACAAGGATGTCATCCGACCGGATAGCCATCCGGGCGGTGTGTCATCCGATCGGATAACCCTTTCCTCTTTTGGAATCCTATAAATACCCCTGTCATTGTCATTCTTTCTACTTTTGGAAACCCTCTGTCCGAACAGCTCGTGCTCCCCACCTTTTCTTCGATTTCTCTCGATCAAGGTAAGATCTCGTCCTAATTCTTGTACTTTCTTGATCTACACACACTCCTACACCTTTCTACCTTTTAAATCTTAACTTTCAACCGTGAAATCATTAGATTTCGAGTGTTCTAGGATGATGTCATCATGTGTTCTTCAAGAACTTCATGTTTTGACTTCAATCCACCAAGAACAACTGAGATCTAACCGATTTCCACTCGATAACACAAGGATCTCGTAAAGATCTTGACACAAGAGTGGTGAAAAAGGATTGGAAGATGGTTTCTAACTTTCTTTCAACACTTTTGCACTCATTATACTCAAAGCCGATAGGATCCGACCCTGATCTAGTCTTCTACTCAATCATAGTGTTGTACTGGCGCAAGATCCGGATTCTACCTACGAGACTACCGATTTCGGGTTAATCAAGAACAACCGTCACGAGCCGGTAACCGGCCGGACTAGGGTAATTCCTGGTTGGTTTGGTCACTTGGGTCAAGACAGGGTTCCGTTGGTTAACACGTTGTCAACACGTCTCGATAAAACAACAAAACAAACAAGATAACCAAGGGTAAGACGAACGGGACAGCCGGAGCGGAATGCTATCCGATCGGATTGTCATCCGAACGGATAGTTCATCCGAACGGATTGTCATCCGAACGGATTACACATTGGGTCCCACACTCGAGTAACCTTATCCGAAGTTTGAGTATCGAACGAATTGCTATCCGATCGGACGACCATCTGATTGGATTATTCTTCGGATCATGAGATACTAAGACTTTAAAGACTTACACAATTTTCAACATGTTCAATAACAGGGTTGCCACCGATCGGATGGACATCCGACCGAGTGACTCTTCTGATGTGAACTTGTTCTCTTCACCAAGTCGCTGTCCGATCGGATCACCGTCCGACCGGATGACCATCCGAACGGATTGTCATCCGCACGACCGACCGACCGTCTGATCGACCGACTTGAAAGACGGAGATACTTCAATGTTTTTAGAATGCTACAACGAAAACTTCAAAAGTCAAGCCATCATACACAAACACATCCTTCTTATAGGAAGAAACAATCCACTCGAATAGTCATCCGATCGGATAACCTATCCGACCGGATGACCATCCGAGCGAATTGTTATCCGCACGGATTGCTGTCCGATCGAATTACCACCCGATCGAACCACTATCCGACCCATTTTCACGTTGCACCATTTAACGCGTAAAACGTCACTCATCGTTATGCTATCGAATCTATTCAGGCTAATCTTACTCGCTAAGCGCTCCCTTCAATCCATCAACCGCTGTGAGTATACTCGATCCCTTTTTTTCTTTACGCACTTTTGGGTGTTACATACGTTACGAATATTCAAACTACAACTATCACACTACTCAATACTATTTGAACGCTAACCGTTAATGCATGTTATACGTGGCTTATGAATGCTTGTTTGTTATGTTTACACATGGAATGCTGTCTACCTGCCTTAGCAACGATAGTACTATAGTTTGGACTCAGCACCCGTTCACACGGGGGTTGTTAAGGACAATTACTTGCATGGATTACGGTGGTAATCATGTATTGCGAACTGCCTCGGGCAGTCAACCCGCAGTCATTGGTATCGATGGATCTATGTCGATAACTAACGTGCTTCATTTCACTATGTGTACGTGCTGGTTATGCGTAAACGAAATTCGAACTCTATATGTTATTATCAAACTTGTATGCTCACCTTTACAGTTTATGTATTGACTTTATTTTAACGTATGTGACAGGTGCTTAGGACGCACACTTGGTAGGAATTTGAAGTTAGAATAAAGCTTTAGAGCCCAATAAATAGTTGTTTGTAGTGGTCAAACTAAGGGTCTCTAGAAGCAGATAAACAATTGCTGTCTATTTAAATCTGAGTTGTCAGAACAGAATATTTGCCTGGATTTTTGTCTGTAATAATTATTTTGCTGTTTGAGATACGGTATGGGACGTATTATTTAAATTGAATAGTATTGATAATTGTTATGGAAACTTCTGGACAATCTGTTTCGCTCAGTGCCATGCCCCGATAATTCCGCCATCGGTTGGGGTGTGACAGATTGGTATCAGAGCCATAACTATAGGGAATTAGGCAAGACTCGACCTAGTCCGGGTCGATGTCTCAGAGACCTAGTCTATAGTTAGGAACCAACAGACCGACTTGAGCACATCCAGTAGGGATTAGGTACGTGCTTATTTCTCACTATTCTCGCTTATGCTACACTTTCACTGCACTCGAATTTTCAGCTATGAATGAGCGATTAAGCCGAGATTAGATGTGAAAACCGCTAACTCTCGACTAAAGTTGCTTAATCAACCCGCATTTTATCTATAAACAAGGAGAATTATGCCAAATCAGGAGTGAAATCCGTATTTTGATGAATAATCTCCTCTTTTTTATTAAAGCTCAGGAGCAAAAGTTGTTAAGTCAGGGGTGAAACCCGAACCTTGATAGCTATTCCTGGCTCATTTTGGTTTTACAAAACTCTCACCAAAGTCTCGACGAACTCCAACGACCTGAAGTCACGATAGGACTAACGTGATGCGTGCCAAATGCCCAAGAATCGAGGCAAAGGCACAGTCCTGAAGGTTAAATGTGCACAACGGATCTTTGTGAATAGTCGAACCACTTTGGTTAGTCGAAGTCTACTAGCCGCAGACAATCTATTTCTCGAATTTTATGTGTTTCGGTTCTGAGCCGGCAACTGCTGACTCGGATAATTCGTCGATTTTATGAGTTTATATGTGTGTTTACCTGTTTATGTGTTTTAATTTTTGGAATTTACTCGATTTTTCTTTCACTTCGATCGACACACTTGACTCGCACTGCATTTCTACCCCAAAACGTTAACAAATCGCTAAATTATGTACGACTTTATGCTACGCTTATACTACACGACTGGATATATCAAACGAGAATGCTATATCCGAACGATCGCGAACTGTGAATGATAGGTTTTTGTATTCTGACTGCATCTTGTGATTACATGATTATGTGCTTTTGTGGATTCTGTGCTCTACGTGCCTACGTGCTTATGTGTTTACGTGAATCTGTGATTATGAGCCAATGTGTTTATGTGATACGTGTTACATTGCGTGTTCCTAAGCTTTAGAAATTAGTAGACGAGTGAGGTGAGATTCGAATACGATGTGTTGAGTCCTGTGACGATGTCTATTGCAGACAATGTCATCTGGATCCCGTCACACACTTTCTCGTCAAGAAAAGAGGGACAAACGCCTTGCTGCCATCATCGCAAAAAGTGCGGCAAAGGTCGTGAGTGATGTTTACGAGAATGCCAGTAAGTCATCTGAGGAGTCGAGGACCGAAGTTCCTAAAGCTACCACCAAGTCCTTCAATTTCAAGCAATTCAAGTCGTGTGGGCCAAAGGAATTCACTGGCGAGGGAGGCCCTACTGCACTATTCCAATGGTTTGATTCCATTGAGGTCACTCTGCGACAGAGTGGTTGCCCTGATGACCTTCGAACTCTGAATGCTACCGGCGTTTTCCAGTCCCGTGCACTAGACTGGTGGAGGGCCGAGAGAAACAAGCGAGGGAACAATGCAGCCTACGGCCTGTCGTGGGACGAACTCAAGGAAGTCATGCTAGAGGAATTATGCCCTCCTCATGAACGTCAGAAGCTAGAGGATGAATTTTGGCACATACATCAACACGAGGGTGACAACGCTGCTCTCACTGCTCGTTTCAAACAGCTCAGTATCATCTGTCCTGATCAAGTTAAGACTCCGGAGATCACAATCAAGAAGTACATCCGAGCTTTACCCGACTGCGTCGCAGATTTCATGCAAGCGGCTAAGACTAAGACGATCGAAGAGACTTACCTACTGGCCGCCGAAATCAACGACAAGAGGGTCAAGGCTGGTGTCTGGGATAAAACTCCGAAGCACCTGCATCAAGCTACTACCGCCGCACCGATTGCAGAACCCACCACATCGAGCAACAAGAGGAAGAACAAGAGAAAGAACAGCTCCAGCAACAAGAACTGTGCGATCACTGCTGCACCGATTCAAGCTGTACCAGCCCAACAGCGTCAAGTAGTGGCGCCTGTGGCTAATGCACCGCCAGCAAAGCGTGCATACACTGGGCCACACCCGCTCTGCCCTACTTGCACCTACCACCATCCGACTGCCATTGCTTGCCGTTTTTGTGCTCACTGCAATGTATACGGCCATTTTACTGCTAACTGCCGTATTCGACAAGCTCCTGCTCATCAAGCTCTACTCACTGCCCCTCAGGGTCAACAAGCTCCTCCGGCACCCGCAGTCAAAGCCAGAGCCTGCTTCGCATGTGGCGATCCGAACCACTTCGCCAACATGTGCCCAAACAGGGTCGTGAAACAAGAACCTCAGCAACAGCAGCCTCAGCAGCAGCAACAACAACAGGCCGCACGCGCCAGAACTTTCAACCTCAACGTGCGTCAAGCCCAGGCCGACAACAACGTGGTCAATGGTACGTTCCTTGTGAATGGTATTTATGCTTCATGTTTGTTTGATACTGGCGCCGATAATTGCTTTGTGTCGTTTGAATTCGAGAAACTCCTTAGTCGTAAACGCTCCCAACTCTCCTCGACGTTTGATGTTGAAGTCGCTACCGGAAAAACCGTCGCCGTCAATTCTGTTCTTCGTGATTGTACTCTCAAGCTCAACAATCACATCTTCCCAATCGACCTTATTCCGATGCACCTCGGAAGTTTTGACGTCATAGTAGGCATGGACTTTCATCAAGAAAACCATGCTGAAGTTGTGTGCTTCGACAAGATGATTCGATTTTCGCTCGTGAATGGTGACTTATTATGTGTATACGGTGATATTACTTCAAAGGGTCTCAAGCTTATGTCATGTGTGCAAGCTAGCAAGTATCTCCGCAAGGAATACAGGGCTTTCTTGGCTAACATCGTAGTAGCAGAGAAGGAAAAGAAAGAGAAGAAGGAAGTGAAAGACGTTCCTGTGGTTCGAGAATTTCCTAATGTCTTTCCAGAGGATCTTCCTGGACTACCGCCAAGTCGTGATATCGACTTTCGTATCGACCTCATTCCTGGAGCCAATCCTGTTGCCAAAGCTCCTTATCGACTTGCGCCGTCTGAAATGCACGAACTCTCAAACCAACTCTAGGAATTACTTGAGAAAGGCTTCATTCGCCCGAGCACCTCTCCTTGGGGCGCGCCAGTCCTCTTCGTCAAAAAGAAGGACGGGTCGTTCAGGATGTGCATCGACTACCGGGAATTGAATAAGTTAACTATCAAGAACCGCTATCCCCTACCTCGCATCGACGATTTGTTTGATCAACTACAAGGCGCTACGTGTTTCTCAAAGATCGATCTACGTTCAGGATATCACCAGCTACGTATTTAAGAAGAGGATATACCCAAAACCGCGTTTCGCACCCGTTACGGCCATTACGAATTCGTTGTCATGCCTTTTGGTTTAACCAACGCACCAGCGGTTTTCATGGATCTGATGAATCGCGTGTGTAAACCATATCTGGATCATTTCGTCATCGTATTCATCGACGATGTCTTGATCTATTCCAAATCGAAGACCGAACACGAGCAGCATCTACGTTTGGTTCTCGAGTTGCTCCAGGGGAATCGACTCTATGCCAAATTCTCCAAGTGCGAATTTTGGTTGGGGGAAGTTCAGTTTCTGGGTCACATTGTTAATAGTCAAGGTATTCACGTTGATCCTGCGAAGATTGAAGCTGTTAAGAGCTGGGTTACGCCTAAGAACCCGTCTGAAGTCCGCTCTTTTCTCGGACCAGCGGGCTATTATCGACGATTTATCGAGGGATTCTCAAAGATCGCTGTGCCGCTTACCGCACTCACGCATAAAGATCAGCCTTTTGTTTGGGGAACTAAACAAGAGACTGCCTTTCAAACCCTCAAGTATAAGCTTTGCAATGCTCCTGTTCTCACGTTACCCGACGGAAACGACGATTTCATTGTCTATTGTGATGCTTCCAACCTTGGTCTCGGTTGTGTTCTCATGCAACGGGACAAGGTCATAGCTTACGCATCTCGCAGCTCAAAATCCACGAGAAGAACTATACAACCCATGATCTCGAGCTAGGCGCGGTTGTTTTTGCATTAAAGATTTGGCGACACTACCTATATGGTACCAAGTAGACGATCTTCACCAATTATAGGAGCCTACAACCATCTTTAATCAGAAGGAACTTAACATGCGTCAACACCGATGGGTAGAACTTCTCAACGATTACGACTGTGAGTTCCGTTATCACCCAGGCAAGGCAAATGTTGTTGCCGACGCACTTAGCAGACGGAGCTATCTGCTTAGCACTCGTAATGTTCAAGCCCAACACGATCTCGAAACCCTCATCCGCAAAGCTCAGCATGCGTGTTTTAATGAACGCACCTTGAAGAAAGAAAGAATCTACCACGATGGAGCCCAGCTTGTGAGCAAATCGAATGGGATATTTCACTATCTAGACCGAATTTGGATTCCCAAATGAACTAATTTGCGACAAATCTTGATGGACGAAGCCCACAAATCCCGGTATCCTATTCACCCCGGTGCCGACAAAATGTACCAGGACCTTCGCTATAAGTACTAGTGGCCGGGCATGAAGAGGGATATCGCTCTCTATGTTGGAAAATGCCTAACTTGTGCTAGAGTCAAGGCCGAACATCAAAGACCCTCTGGCTTACTCGAACAACCACAAATTCTGACGTGGAAGTGGGAAAGTATAGCTATGGACTTTATAACCAAGCTACCACACACGTCATCAGGTCACGACAGCATTTGGGTTGTGGTTGACCGTTTGACTAAATCAGCTCACTTTTTGCCAATACGAGAAGACTACAAGGTAGAACGATTAGCCCGAATCTACACCGACGAGATCATTTGTAATCATGGCACGCCTCATGACATCATCTCTGATCGTGATGCTCGGTTTACCTCGCGGCTGTGGGAAACATTTCAAACGGCACTCGGTACATCGCTTAATCTAAGTACCGCTTTCCACCCTCAAACCGACGGTCAGACTGAAAGAACGATTCGTACTCTTGAAGACATGCTCCGTTCCTGTGTCATAGACTTCGGTGGTAATTGGGATAAATACCTGCCGTTAGTCGAATTCTCGTATAACAACAGCTATCATTCTAGCATTCAAATGGCACCATTCGAGGCATTATACGGAAGAAGATGTCGATCGCCTATTGTGTCGCACGAGATCGGTCATTCGCAATTAACCGGTCCTGAGCTATTACAAGAAACGACAGACAAAATTTTCCAAATTCGAGACAACCTGGTGAAAGCTCGGAATCGACAGAAAAGTTACGCCGATAAACAACGCAAGCCCCGTGAATTTGACGTTGGTGACTACGTACTCCTAAAGGTATCACCTTGGAAGGGTGTAGTCTGATTCGGCAAAAAGGGAAAACTCGCGCCTCGATATGTTGGACCTTTTAAGATTCTGGAAAGGATCGGAAAAGTCGCCTACAGACTCTAGCTACCGGAGGAACTTAGTAATGTCCACCCGACTTTCCACGTGTCAAACCTCCGAAAGTGCCTAGCCGACCACGACTTACACGTTTCTCTCGATGATCTGCAAGTGAACGAAATATTACACTTCGTGGAAAAGCCTGTCGAAATCATGGATCGCCAAACCAAGCAACTCAGACGCTCTCGCATTCCTATCGTGAAAGTCCGATGGGAAGGCAAACGAGGCGCAGAGTTCACTTGGGAACTCGAAGGCGACATGAAGGCAAAGTACCCGCAGTTGTTTGAAGAGAAAGTCTAGAAAGAGAAAGTTCTCAAACGTGAATCACGACATTGTACAGCTTCCAGCTTAATTTCGGGACGAAATTCCCTAAACAAGGGAAGGCTGTAACACCCCGTGTTTTCACAAGTCAAAGTCAAAGTCAACGACCGGTTATACGGATTTGACTTGTAGAAATTTCTTTATTTTATTTGTATTATGTGGAGTAAGTGTTGTTAATTACAAGCCATCGACGTATTATTCAAACGACTTGCGACTGTGAACTATAGGAAGTAACAACGCGATAAAGTTAACTAATCAATAATCAAGCTATGCTAAATAAATCGACATCGAATCGCAACTCGAATTACGTATTTTAATCATTGTTATACGTGTGTGTGTGCCTTACGTGTTATCTGTGCCTGTTTATTTATGTATGTGGTGGAAATCAATCGAAATGCAATCGAACTCAATCGAACTCGAACCCGAATCAAAATCGAACTGTGATATTTAGTAGTTGGGACTAAAAGTAATTTGACTGGGAAACCCTATCGTGTCGAATCGCTCGCAATCGAAATCGAAACGCCAAAAATCATCGCGTCGAACATTCAAACCAAGTGCCATCCGGCCGGATAGCCATCCGACCGGATAGCCTCCTGTCCGCAGATCAGATGCCATCCGACCGGATAGCCATCCGGGCGGTGTGTCATCCGATCGGATAACCCTTTCCTCTTTTGGAATCCTATAAATACCCCTGTCATTGTCATTCTTTCTACTTTTGGAAACCCTCTGTCCGAACAGCTCGTGCTCCCCACCTTTTCTTCGATTTCTCTCGATCAAGGTAAGATCTCATCCTAATTCTTGTACTTTCTTGATCTACACGCACTCCTACACGGCTACACCTTTCTACCTTTTAAATCTTAACTTTCAACCTTGAAATCATTAGATTTCGGGTGTTCTAGGATGATGTCATCATGTGTTCTTCAAGAACTTCATGTTTTGAGTTCAATCCACCAAGAACAACTGAGATCTAACCGATTTCCACCCGATTACACAAGGATCTCGTAAAGATCTCGACACAAGAGTGGTGAAAAAGGATTGGAAGATGGTTTCTAACTTTCTTTCAACACTTTTGCACTCATTATACTCAAAGCCGATAGGATCTGACCATGATCTAGTCTTCTACTCAATCATAGTGTTGTACTGGCGCAAGATCCGGATTCTACCTACGAGACTACCGATTTCGGGTTAATCAAGAACAACCGTCTCAAGCCGGTAACCGGCCGGACTAGGGTGATTCCTGGTCGGTTTGGTCACTTGGGTCAAGACAGGGTTCCGTTGGTTAACACGTTGTCAACACGTCTCGATAAAACAACAAAACAAACAAGATAACCAAGGGTAAGACAAACGGGACAGCCGGAGCGGAATGCTATCCGATCAGATTGTCATCCAAACGGATTACACATTGGGTCCCACACTCGACTAACCTTATCCGAAGTTTGATTATCGAACGAATTGCTATCCGATCGGACGACCATCTGATTGGATTACTCTTCGGATCATGAGATACTAAGACTTTAAAGACTTACACAATTTTCAACATGTTCAATAACAGGGTTGCCACCCGATCGGATGGACATCCGACCGAGTGACTCTTCTGATGTGAACTTGTTCTCTTCACCAAGTCGCCGTCCGACCGGACCACCGTCCGACCGGATGACCATCCGAACGGATTGTCATCCGCACGACCGACCGTCCGATCGACCGACTTGAAAGACGGATATACTTCAATGTTTTTAGAATGCTACAACGAAAACTTCAAAAGTCAAGCCATCATACACAAACACATCCTTCTTATAGGAAGAAACAATCCACTCGAATAGTCATCCGATCGGATAACCTATCCGACCGGATGACCATCCGAGCGAATTGTTATCCGCACGGATTGCTGTCCGATCGAATTACCACCCGATCGAACCACTATCCGACCCATTTGCACGTTGCACCATTTGACGCGTAAAACGTCACTCATCGTTATGCTATCGAATCTATTCAGGCTAATCTTACTCGCTAAGCGCTCCCTTCAATCCATCAACCGCTGTGAGTATACTCGATCCCTTTTTGCTTTACGCACTTTTGGGTGTTACATACGTTACGAATATTCAAACTACAACTATCACACTACTCAATACTATTTGAACGCTAACCATTAATGCATGTTATACGTGGCTTATGAATGCTTGTTTGTTATGTTTACACATGGAATGCTGTCTACCTGCCTTAGCAACGATAGTACTATAGTTTGAACTCAGCACCCGTTCACACGGGGGTTGTTAAGGACAATTACTTGCATGGATTACGGTGGTAATCATGTATTGCGAACTGCCTCGGGCAGTCAACCCGCAGTCATTGGTATCGATGGATCTATGTCGATAACTAACGTGCTTCATTTCACTATGTGTACGTGCTGGTTATGCGTAAACGAAATTCGAACTCTATATGCTATTATCAAACTTGTATGCTCACCTTTACATTTTATGTATTGACTTTATTTTAACGTATGTGACAGGTGCTTAGGACGCACACTTGGTAGGAATTTGAAGCTAGAATAAAGCTTTAGAGCCTAACAAATAGTTGTTTGTAGTGGTCAAACTAAGGGTCTCTAGAAGCAGATAAACAATTGCTGTCTATTTAAATCTGAGTTGTCGGTACAGAATATTTGCCTGGATTTTTGTCTATAATAATTATTTTGCTGTTTGAGATACGGTATGGGACGTATTATTTAAATTGAATAGTATTGATAATTGTTATGGAAACTTCTGGACAATCTGTTTCGCTCAGTGCCATGCCCCGATGATTCCGCCATCGGTTGGGGTGTGACAACGGTGGTGGTCGTTCGACGAGTTCTCCGACGAGATTTTCGAGGCACAACAGGTGCTGATGATGTTCGGTTCACATTGGTTATCAGTGGGTCCAGCAGGTTCGATTTCCGTTTTATTTCGAGTTTGGTTTGGATTCGGGTTGGCTCTGGTGCTCGTCTCGGGTCAACAGTGGATTCGGGTAATCCTTGAATGATACAGGTCAGTTTGGTTCAACACTTCAGTTTCGGCTCATCTTGTGTCGGGTTTTAACCTCAGCTCAGATTCGTTGTTAGTTCGGGTTCAGCTGAGTTTGGTTCGGGTTTTCTGTTCGGGAGCTTCGAGTCTTTTCTGGACTCGATTCGGTTCACTTAGTTCAGTCCATGTTCGGGTTCGGTTTGAGTCAACACAGGTCAGCAGAAGCCAAAGATGGTCAACTCAGTTGATCCGATCAGCTGAGGTCAAACTCAGTCCACGCGAGCTCGGTAAACTTTTAATGACGTAAACTTTATTAAGTTATTTATATTGTTTGTTTATGTTATCTAGTTTAAAACCGAGTTCGATACGATATACTTATTGATTAATTATGTGTTGACACATCGACGAAAATATTATATACGTTTTGATATTGCATTGATTGTTGTTGCGTTTTGAGAAATATAAGCGACAACTTGTGTTGTCGGGATCCTCCACAAACAGAGGAAACTCTGCCTGATTTTCATAAAAATATATATATTTTTATAGCCGAAACACCAATAAAAACGTATCGAAACTCTAATGAAGTTTATAAAGTAGATATAAACAAATATATTATTTTATGTCGACACTTTCATAACTTCCAACGATCCAATTCTTTACTTATGCGAGAACGAGACTCGTGTTCTTCAAGAAACTGAAATGTTACCTCGGTGTCCCATCCTTCAACTCTTCACGAGACATGGAATGCGTTGCAAAACAGAATATCAATGACGCATGGAATCTAGTAGGATTGCCTAGAAACGCATTTGAACGTTAAATACTTGTTGTAATGTATTTTATTTCATACATGTTGTAATTAGTTCCAAAACCATTGTATTAAACTGTTATGAAATTATATTTCTTTTATACGTGCTGTGATTCAAAATTCGTATTATCTGATTTAAGCAACGAAAAGGGTAATTATTAAATACTTGTCACAAATAGCGTTATGAAGCCTCTTGCAATCTCGTCTTTTCGTCTCATCCCGATGTTTCCGCCATCGATTGGGGTGTGACAAATGAAAACATGCATCTTAGGAGTTCTAGTGATTATTCCACAAATGATAGATTTGTCTTAGGAAAGACTTAATTTGGAATAACTTTAGTGATAGCATTTATGTTAGAAAGTTCTTGATTATCATAAGAGACATCGTGTTCGATTTGTCCTTTTAATCATGCTCTACTTTTCTTCTTTAGTAATCATTATCAGAAGAGAGCAGTAGGATTATCGTGTCTTAAGGGATAATCAAGGATTCAATTTAAGAGCTAATTCTTATAGAAACTTTAAGTAAAGCAAAACATATTAGGTTTAGGAATTAGAGTGGATGGGATATAGATTTATAGAAGAAAATTACAGTGAGTAAAGTTATGGGTACTTAAAAATAAGGCAGACGAAATGATCATAAGATTAATGAAGAATCATTAATATGAGGATCATTATATGAAGAGGTTGTGATATGTCTATTACTAACATCAAAATAATAGACTTAGTTAAAATTCTACTTAACGAAGACAAATCAGCTTTGGCTAGAAGTGTAATCATTTAAGCATGTGTGCAAAGTAAACGTGACAAATCAGCTTTGGCCAGAAATGAGACAATCACTTTAGTTATGCACTTGTTAAGAATGCTATACATGAATGAATTAAATCAGCTTTGGCCAGATATTAAGACATTCACGTTTGTAATGCACACTTAACATAGCATTCGTAATACTTGAACGATAAATAGATATATTAAGTCAGCTTTGGCCAGAAATAATACATCAGAATCTCATTCAAGTTAAGCCATTTTGGTTTTGTAATACACTATCTGATTCTGATTAATTAACTAAGTATTTACAAAAGCAATTATTTAATAGCAAACCACCTGTTAGCATGGGGCTCGGGGCGGAGCCCCGAGCCAAATTTTAGTTCACATTAAACAACCTAATAAAGTAATGAGGTTGAGATTTCGAGTTAGTCTTAGGTTTCGAGTGAGATCTCGACTGAGGTCTCGACTTAGTTATGAGATCTCGAGTCGCAACCTTGGTCTAGAGTTGTATCCTTATGGTCTCGAGTCGCAACCTTATGATCTCGAGTTGTAACCTTATGGTCTCGAGTCGCAACCTTATGATCTCGAGTCAAAATCTTGGTCTCAAGTCATGGACCTTAGGGTGAAGGGAGTGGGTGCGGCAACCGGCTTCGGCACCGAGCGGTGACCGTTGCCTACATGTTTACCGCACATGGTTTACCGAATGTGGGGCTCAAATCGTTGGTGGATGACCGAATCGGTGAAGGGAGGTGTGTGTGTGGGGGAGGTGGGGTCCATGCCATCTTTAACCAATCACAATTTTTTCCTTTTTTTTTAAATAGTTTACCAATTCATCAAGTGTCTAACCATTGCCAACACTTTTGAACATAGTTTACCACTTTGACATGGCACACTCTCATTGGTTGATTTAAAGTTTACCACTTTCAAGTGTCTAACCACTCCCTTCACCCTTATGATCTCGAGTCGAGATCTTGTGGTCTCGAGTCATGAAGACTGAAACCCTTATGATTTCGAGTCGAAACCACCTAATTTCGAAACTTATCCTCTAAAACTCGAAATCTACTGATTAAAAGTTGTTAGTTATGATAGGTTTGAAATTCGAATTTTTAGGGATTATGGGATTTAGTTTCCTATTTTAATGCTAATCTAAATTTATCAAAATATTTCAAAATAATATCCATTTAATATTATAACAGATTTCGAAATTTTAAGAGATAAAATTTAGATCAAAACTAGGAAAAACACCCAAAAATCTAAATTTCATTCCAAAATAAGGGAATTTATTCGAATTTCACTAAGAACACGAAGAACCCTAATATTAATAAAATCAAAATTCTGGAACCCGAAACCTGAAAATTAAGGCTTCTAAAACATATTTCGGACTTGTTGATTTTAACCATTATGATTTCGAGTCAACAGTTAACCTTTTCCTTTTTCGAAAACAATGATTTCGGGTCATGACTCGAAACCGTCTGATTGTGTTTATGATGTTGTTCAAAATTTCTGTTTTCATGATTTCAATCCTAGAATTAATGGATACGAAAACAGAACTGATTAATCAACATATGCTCTGATACCACATGTTGATCAGTTCTGTTTTAGGCATAATGGAAAACATGAATAACATACCTGATTGCAGCAGTACAGGCCAGTAGAAAATCCAGATGGAGACGCAGCAATAGTGTTTGACATGATTGTCAGCTTGATCTGGTTCCTCCTTAGGGTGCAATCTAATTATGGTGATGAAGAAAACCGAATAGGGTGTTCGGTTATGGAGAGAGGGGGCGATTTCATAATGATGTTATTGTGATTAGAGTCGAACCCTTTAACCCTCTAATTATCTCCTTATATGTGCACCCAAGAGGAAACCCTAATTAGTTAATAATGGTAATAAGGCCCATCAACAATTACCAACTAATTATTTAATAGGTTGTTATATATTTTGATCTATTATTATATAAATGATTATAATGGCCATATATATATATATAAGGGTGGAGGTACAATAGGAAGTTTATTTGGCTAGGAAGGCTAGGAAGTGATCTTGACCATCTATTTAGTTAATCAATGGCTAAGATTAAATGATGGAAATTGAAGAGAAGAAAAAAGAGGCGCGTGAGTTGTTTAGGGGCATTCTAGTCAATCCAAGCCAATAGTTTCTCTCTCCTCCAATTCCCCCCCATTTTTAAACGTTAATAACTCTTTCATACGACATTATTTTTTTATAAAAATTTCACCAAAAAAACGAGCGTTTTTTTATCTTTAAAACGAGTATACTATTGCTATATTTTCAAAAAAAAAAATTTAAAACCCAGTTGCGTAAAACGCAATAGAAAAACCCCCAGTTACGTAAAACGCAATGAAAAAAAACCTAAAAAATGACATTTTTCTAAAACGCAATACACCAAAAACACAAAGAAATGACTTATTTGTAAAACGCAACGGCCAGAAAACACAAAGAAATGTCTTATTTCTAAAACGCAATAGCCTAAAAACTCAAAAGAAAATGTACTTTCTAAAACGCAATGGACTAAAAACACATAAAAATGTGTTTTTACCTAAAACGCAATGCACCAAAAACACAAACAAATGTCTTATTTCTAAAACGCAATGGCCAGAAAACACTTAAAATGTCTGTTTTCTAAAACGCAATGGACTGAAAACACATAAAAAGTGTTTTACCTAAAACGCAATGCACCAAAAACACAAAGAAATGTCTTATTTGTAAAACGCAATGGCCAGAAAACACTTAAAAATGACTCATTCTAAAACGCAATAGCCTAAAAACTCAAAAGAAAATGTACTTTCTAAAACGCAATGGACTAAAAACACATAAAAATGTGTTTTACCTAAAACGCAATGCACCAAAAACACATAAAAATGTGTTTAACCTAAAACGCAATGCACAAAAAACACAAAGAAATGTCTTATTTGTAAAACGCAATGGCCAGAAAACACTTAAAAATGACTCATTCTAAAACGCAATGGACTGAAAACACCTAAAAATGTGTTTTACCTAAAACGCAATTACTAAAAACACTTCAAAAATGTGTTTTACCTAAAACGCAATGACTAAAAACACTTAAAAATATGTTTTTTTTTTTTCTAAAACGCAATAGCCAAAAAACACATAAAACTCTCTTATTTCTAAAACGCAATGGACATATAAAACTCTCTGGGAACTGTCTGTGATCGTAAAACGCAATGAGTAAATCAAAAACCCAGATCGTAAAAATGAAATTAAAGAATTTCTTACATGGATCGAAGTGATTTCTTCAACAATTGATGAATTTTGAATGATTGAAACACTTATCAGTGCTCGAATCGAACGAATCGAGTGATTATCTCCAAAATCACCCGAAAAAAACGAGATTTTTTATGAAATTAAACTGGGTTTTCTTCAAAAAAGCTGAAGAACACGTTGATCGGGTGTTTGAATCATTGATTTGTGATGAAAATCGCACTATAATGTAGTGATTATTGAGATAGAAAGTGAAGAAATGGTTGAAGATGGTGGGTTTTGAAAATGGTGGGTTTTGAAGTTACTGGGTTTTGAAAAGGAAGAAGAAAGGGTTGGATTGACTAAAATACCTTTTTTCTTTATTTTAAATGTTGCCACATGTCCTAATCCTATTGCTTCCTACACTTTCTAGCCAAAATAAACTTCTTATTTGATATTTTCCCATATATATAAATACATTATTTATTATTCTTACAGGTCATCCTCTTCTTATAAGGAGCACCTCACACCAATGTGACTACGTGTGTACGAGCCTCATAACATTGTTTTTTTTTTCTTCCTTTTGCAACGCCTTAAGGAACCTTGTGTGCTCTACAATATTCTACATATCATGTTGTGATGTCTAGCCCATGAGGTACACCTTATGCACACTGTATAAAGCAATTCCAAGTCATGAGATAAGGCATTTCAAGTAACATTCTTAATCTTAATACCGAATTCACACATACACATATAGGGCTGCAAACGAACCAAACGTTCAGCAAACAGTCTGTGAATCGTTTGGCGGGAAGTTTGTTTATTAAACCAACAAACACAAACAAGAAATTTCGTTCTTTTAGTTAAATGAACAAGCATGAACATAGGTCGCGTTCGTTCATTTATGTATGTGAACGTTCGGTAACGTGTTCGTTTATGTTCGATAGTTCATAGTGTTTTTAGTTTTTATATTTTATTTAGAAACTTCAAAATTCAGACAAATAAAATTTTTAATAAGTGTCAGTGTATTATGTATTTTTTCATGAATGCTTATTTGTGTTCATTTGTTTCCATTTGTGTTAATGAACATTAGTTTGTGTTCTTTTGTGTCCATCGGTGTTCGTTGCCTAAAATTAACAAAAATATACGAACAAATTCATTTCCTTACCAAACGAACACGAACATAAAATCTCGTGGTAAGTGTTCATAAACAGTTTGTAAACACATATTTCTTAACAAACGAACACGAACACGGTCTTGTTCGTGTTCGTTCAGTTCGTTTGGAGCCCTGTACACATAGATCAATAGGAAAATATGAATAGCACGGTTGTCAAACATATTTAGAGCATTTACATCCTATCCACCATACCTTCCCTTTTTAAATTTTTAAGAAGAAAAAAACTTTTAAAGTTTAAAAAAATTACTTTAAAGTAAAAAAAAAATACTTTTTCTAAGAAAAATAAAACTTTTAAAAATTCACTAGATTACTGTTTCATTACCCCAACCTTTATTTTCTTAAAAAACTAGGAGATGCTCCGCCCGTGTTGCGGGGCGATGGCCGAATAATTCTCAACCAATTAAAAAAAGACTACTATAATTTTGCTAGAGAAAAAAAAAACAAAAACGATGATAAGACCGTAATTGCGGGCTCAGGGCAAAAATGTAATTTTTCAGGACTAATGAGCCAGTGTTAGCCAGCTCATTGACATGGAAAAAATTAAATTGAGTAAACCAATTAAAAAAAAACTTTATAGTTTTGGTAAAAAAAAACTAAAACGATGGGAAAAACGTAATTTTTAACTGAGCGCGAAATCATAATTTTAATTCGGGGATAAATTGTAAAGTAAATGGACCAACGGGGGAGTGCCAGGAAGCTGCCGCCATGACAGTAACTTTACACTGGGGGCAAAATTGTAATTTCACCAGGGAAACAAACAAAAACGATGGGCAAAATGTAAATTTAAGTTGGGGGTAAAATCGTAACTTGCCTGTGAGAAAAAAAAAAACTAATGGCAAAAGTATAAATTTATACGGGGCAAAGTCGTAATTTTGAACCGAGGTCAAAATTAGAATTATTAGCTGGGAGCAAAGGCGTAAATTTATTTTTAAGTGGGGGTAAAAACATAACTTTGAACCGATGGCAAAATCGTAATATTAAGGGAAAAAACTAATGTCAAAACTGTAAATTGAAACGTGTAAAAATCGTAATTTTTAACCGGGGACAAAATTGAAATATTTAGCTGGGAGCAAAAGCGTAAATCTATTTTTAAGCGGGGGCGAAAACATAATTTTTAACTGATGGCAAAATCGTAATTTTAAAGGCGGATAAAATCGTAAATTTGTTGGGCCAATAGGGGAGTGTCAGGCAGCTGCCTGGCACTATTATCCCTGCCGCCCATTTAGCCCAATGAAAGCACACTACTATTACCGTGTCGGCGGCCGACACTTGGTTTTGTAGTAGTTGAAAATATGAACTTTTAAAAACTCACTAGATACCCTTCTCTATTGCATTACCTCAACCTTTATACTATGTTCCCGAGTCTCATTTAACAGGAGGAGGGGAAGGAAAATTTTCTCTCCTAATATCTTCAATTTGGGAGGATGAATATTTGGTCATATTTTCTTCAATTTTTCCTCCTTATCTCTCTCCTCCCCTGTTAAATGAAACTCGAAAACATGATATTTCATATTTTCATCTATTTTCCCTTTCCTTCTCTCTCCCTATTAAATGAGACTCGGATACAGAGTGTTAAAGTTTAAAAATGTAAAAAGTTACTCTACACCCCTGTATGTATCCAACTAAATACTTCCCCGCTCAAATACTTTTCACCGCTCAAATCCTTCTACTCCCACAAGGGAGAAACAGCGCCCAATCGGCATCGATCTTTCTTCGTAATTTTTGGTTCGTTTTTTCTCCTTCTCTCTCTCTCTCTGTGTGTGTTTTTGTTTTTGTTTGTATAATGTATCTGGATGAAGTAGGGTTGTGGATGACTGATTTCATGTTTATTTCTTTAGTAAATTGTAACTTTGTTGCTATTTGGGGGTTTGGGTTTGAGATTTTTGAACAGGTTGATTAAAATGGAAAACCCTAGTTTTTGAACAGCTGTAACTTTGTTGCTATTTGGGGTATTTTTATTATTGTTATTAATAATCAGTATGTTAATCTGAATGATATGATGTAGATATCCAGGCCTTTGGATAACTATTTGTGAGTGTTGCATTATTTGTTCTCTATGGTTTATGGCTTTATGTATTCAGTTTGTTCAATTGCTTACTTAGTGATTAAAATGACTAATAACAAATGTCCTTTGTAGAGGTTAATGTAAACAACTCGAATGTGTTACTTTTCTCAAATTCTTCATATTGGTTAGTAGCTAGATACTCGCAGAAGATTGGTAATTGCAAAAGTTATCAAAACTTTTTGTTGGGTTAGCCGGTTTGTTTGCGGGTCATACAGGTCACTAGCGATGAGTTTTAACTGGTCAGTCGACCCAGTCTTGGTCTCGGTTTGACCTGGTTTTGAGGGGATGTGGACTAAGTTTTTACACGTGATGTTTATGTGTTTATTAAATAGGATAGCATCAGTTTTTCAATGGTACACTTTAATTCTCTATGTATATGTTTCAAGCACTAAACGAGCAATAACTTCATTTTTATTCTTCTGCATATTTACAAACAAATAGTGAGCGCGTATTGACTATTGAGTGTGTGTGTGTGTTTTGGGACCTGAACCAACACTTTTGACAATATGGAGAGTTTTGTCAAGTTATGCATCTTACTGTATGCATTCGATTTGTGCCTACTGTCAAATTATGCATCATTGAATTTGTTCTTTAATTCCATTAATGCTTGTGTTTTGACTTATAAATTGTGGAATGGTAGTTTCTTGGGTTTTTTTTTTCTGTTCTTACTTATTATACGTATAATGACAGGTTTAGTTAATTGCACGTCTGATCACATGGTGCGTACATTCTTTCGTAAATTGTTGACATACTTATCTTCTTCAGAAGATAGCGATGATGATCTTAATGAGGATGTTGAAGGACAATGTATTCGCAAACGTCGTAAGTTCATTCGACGTGATCATATTCAAGGACATGAGTGTCTATATCGCGATTATTTTGCTGAAAATCCGGTATATTCCGCAAATCTATTTCGACGGAGATTTCGGATGAGTCGTCCTCTATTTCTCCGTATTCTAAGTGAGGTAGTGGCTAACGAGCCATATTTTGTCCAAAGAAGAGATAATGCCGGAAGACTTGGTTTATCTTCTATGCAAAAGATAATTGCATCACTTAGAATGTTGGCCTATGGGGTTACTACAGATTTCATGGATGAATACATAGACATCGGTGAAAGCACCACAATGGAGAGCCTCAAAAAATTTTGTGAAACGATAGTAAGTATTTTTTCAGCCGAATATCTACGGTCACCAAACACCAATGATATTACTCGATTACTTGCTATTGCGGATCAACGAGGATTCCCTGGAATGCTCGGAAGCATTGACTGTATGCATTGGAAGTGGAAAAATTGTCCCACAGCCTGGAAAGGTATGCACATTGGCCACATTCGTGAACCTACTATTATTTTGGAGGCAGTTGCTTCATATGATCTTTGGATATGGCATGCATTTTTTGGTATGCCCGGTTCACTTAACGACATTAACGTGTTAGAGAGGTCTTCTATTTTCACGGAACTTGAGCAAGGGCGTGCTCCTCCAGTCAATTACACAGTAAATGGCCACAATTATACTATGGGGTATTACCTTGCAGATGGTATTTACCCTAAGTGCCAAACTTTTGTGAAGACGATTCCATCACCAAGAGGGGACAAGAATAAACATTTTGCAAAAGCACAAGAATCTTCAAGAAAAGACGTCGAGCGAGCGATTGGTGTACTTCAACAACGATTTGCAATCATTCGAGGACCTTCACGAATGTTCAAAGCGAAGGTACTGACAAATATAATGAAAGCATGTGTTATTCTTCATAATATGATCATTGAAGATGAACGTGATGATGGTGACAATCTTAACATAGAGTATGATCAACTTGACGATGATCTCCCCGAATTGTCACGCACTCATACAATTGAGATTATGAACTTTATCCAACGGCGTCTTCATATTAGAGATAGCTTGGCACATCATCAGCTTCAAGAAGATCTAATTGAACATCAATGGCTACGATTTTCCCAACATTAACCGATGTCAAGTTTCGTGAATGTTATGAGTTGGAGTTAGAAACATGCTACGTGATAATCATTAGAATTATTTATGCATGATCAAAACTCATTAGCTTAACTTTTGTTAATTTAAGTTTGCATCTATTTGGGTAATTGTCTTGTAATGTGTTACCATATGATCTTAAACTGCTGTTGCTCTTTTACAAGTAATGTGTTTTAACTCTATAGGTGACAAACTCAATGTTTTTAAAAATTTAAACATTATTTGTTACCACAATGTCATCTTCTGGAGGTTCATGTTTCAAAAACTACTAGAAACGAATAAGAAGTTATTACAAATGTTATCCACAAAGCTACATTTAATGTATACTCATAAAAATTCAACATGTCCTGCAACTTCTCTACACAAAAGCTTTGACTCACTAGCCAACTTTAAACTCTTGTGAATTATTAATCCAGTGAGCTTATGTACTGATGTTGGTTCATATTTTCTAGCTTCAACCTCACTCCCCATCAACAAAGCTTCTCTAGCAGGGACCACATTTTCCCACCAAAACTCCCGTAAAACGCCATGTATTAACTTCCAGTACTCTTCATCTCTAGATACACGAAATATAGTGCTCCCGTTTTCGGTCCAGCAATACAAATCGACCCAATCTCGATCCATAACTTCCATTTGGCCCTGAACTTGCGGCATGTAATAAAAGGGCATAGTGGTCCAAGGCTTAGCCGATGCGGGTTTACCTTTATTAAACGGGCATTTCACTTCAAGAATCCCGGGATTTGCGAAATTACCAAGAAGCCCATCTGGGGATGCCCCGATCCAGTCAAACTTATCCTCTGAATGGGTCGCGAAGCCCAACGAATTCACTTCACGACCAGTGATTATTTTGTATTTTTCTATGGCGGTTGACTCGTTAAGAACGCCCCATTCCATGGCGTGTTTGGTAACTAGTGAAACCGTTGAGTTTGTATCTGATGGGAATACTTTTTCGCACCAAAGTTCATACCTACGTTTGCCTTTCCATAAGCCGAGAGCCGTGCTGAAGGTGCTCGTGGTTAGCCGGTCCTTTCGAAGGGCGAACCATTCTTCGGAACGTTGGGCTGGTGCACCTGATGGGCTCAGTTGACTAGTCAAAGTTATAGTCTTCCATTGGGGGTTGTAGCCTAGAGAAGTTGACGCTAGTGACGCGCAAGTTGGAAATGGTCGGAAAAGGTTGAACTGAAATTTGTTTCTTTGAGGAAGGTATAATGTCGTTGCTTTATGGTGAAAAAAATGGATTCTAGTGATGCAGGCATTGGTCATTTTGGAAGTCTACAAGAACCATAAACAGATCAGTGACCTGATGAAATCGATAATGAGATTAGATAAAAAGTAAACCAATGAATATGCACACATCTAAATAATAAGGCGAAGCATACACAAATCAATCACAGCTACAAGTAATGAGTTAAAACGGCTCCCCTTTTGAGGGGTCGAAATACGTCAGGTTGACCTGAAACTGAAACACTTTGTATCCAAAATATTTTCTTTTTGTTACAAACGAATAAACAAGTAGTTTGTCAACTACGATTAAAAACCTTCAAAATTTCGATAAGAATTAAAGTTTTATTTTATGTATTAAAATACATTTTGGACGACTTTTGACCCATTTCCTTTTAATATATGTTTTTTGTTTGACCCATTACATTTTGGACGACTTTTGACCCATTTCCTTTTAATATATGTTTTTTGTTTGACCCATTAAGAGGTTAAAATTTGCATCTCTAAGTTTAGTGAAAAAACATGTGTTGGAAACATGTTCTTTCGATTACCACTTTTATCATTATCTCAACAACTCGCTAATCAAGCTTTAATAATTATTCAGAAGCGAGCGTTTCTATCCTGATCAATTTCAGCTCTCACTTTGCTCAACAGATTGATCAAATAAGAAACTCAGTAGAAAGGAAACCAATTAAACTACACTTTCTGAACCTCATGCTAACCATATATTATATCAAGAACTCGACCATCGGTTTCCTTAGCTATCTATATGTCAAATTACCGCACAATAAGATACCCCGTGCAGGGGCGGATTTAGAGGGAAACACCGGGTTCCCAGGAACCCAGTCTTTTTGGAAAAAAACGTTTTTTTGTAGTGTAAATCTCGTATGATTTGGAAAAAAACGTTTTTTTGTAATGTAAACCTTGTATGATTTGGAAAAAGGAACCGAGTGATTTCTCCGGCTGGATCCGCCACTGACCCCGTGTCGAGAAAGCTAGATTAGGAACTAAAACGTAGGTATTCATTCACAAGCCAGATGCCTTACAGACCAAAAAAAGAATAAAAAGATCACATTTTTATAATAAATGGTGGTTTTTAACAAATGTGGAAATGAAAATGCATCAGGAACAAAGCTAATGAACTTAAAAACCAGTGGAATGAAGCCCCTTTTCATCTAATGTTGCTCATTAGTCATTCTTGGTGAGTGCAGGGTTACAACTTTCATATATTCACAAGAATAATTAATTTTCAAAAACTAACAAACAAACAGACAGACAGATAGATAGATAGATAGATAGATAGATAGATAGATAGATAGATAGATAGATAGATAGATAGATAGATAGATAGATAGATAGATAGATAGATAGATAGATAGATAGATAGATAGATAGATAGATAGATAGATAGATAGATAGATAGATAGATAGATAGATAGATAGATAGATAGATAGATAGATAGATAGATAGATAGATAGATAGATAGATAGATAGATAGATAGATAGATAGATAGATAGATAGATAGATAGATAGATAGATAGATAGATAGATAGATAGATAGATAGATAGATAGATAGATAGATAGATAGATAGATAGATAGATAGATAGATAGATAGATAGATAGATAGATAGATAGAGTTCAGCTATAAGGTGTTCATCAATTTGGGGGTACAAAAACCACCCTAAAAAGTTAACATATGGAACTTTGAAATTGCTTGAAAATTAGAGATTTAATCTTGACAGGCTGTAGAAAGCACAGTTGCGTAAGAACATTTCTCGAGTTTAAGAAATAAAAAAATTATGTGGATACAACAACTTACAATTAAGAACCCTAATGTTTGGCATAAATTTAGGAAGATAAATCATACCAGCAGCTGATCAATGGCGGATTGCAATCTTCAGTTTCTAAAACCCTTGTCTTCAGCTTATTATTGGATTGCTAGGGTTTATCATCAATTTTGTGAAGTAGAAGAAGAAAAGATATACAAGTAAACATTGATGATGTCACCTTAAAGTAAGGGTAAACTTGTCACTCAAATGCTACAAATGGGTGGTGGTCCATTGCTATGTCAAAACCTTTTAACATCTTAAAATAGAGGTCTTAGGTTCAATTCCTATAGACAACAACAGATATCACACCCCAACCGATGACAGAAATATCGGGGCATGACACTTAGCGAAACAGATTGTCCAGAAGTTTTCATAACAATTATATTTACCAAATATTTAAGCAACACGTCCCATACCATGTCATAAGTGATAATATAATTATTACAAACAAAATCTAGTCAAGTAGTTCTGTTCCGACAACTCAGATTTATACATAGATAGTTTATTTATTGGTTTCTAGGACCTCTTTTCCTAGCCTCGATTTCATCACAGCACAGAAAGCATCCTAGACCTTTCCATGCCTCAAGTTCACAGCAAGCTAAGCATATAAACAACTTAAGCACCTGTCACATACGTTAAAGTAACAGTCAATACATATAGTGTAAAGGTGAGCATACAAGTTTGATAATAGCATATAGAGTTCTAAAGCGTTACGCATAACCAGCACGTACACAGAGTGAAATGAGGCATGTTAGTTATCGACATGAACCTATCGATACCAATGACTGCGGGTTGACTGCCCAAGGCAGTTCGCGATACATTCTCACCACTGTGAGCCATGTAGGTAATTGTCCTTAACAACCCCCGAGTGAACGGGTGCTGAGTCCAAACTAATAGTACTTCCGTTGCTAAGGCAGGTAGACAGCATTCCATGTGTAAACATAACAAACAAGCATTCATTAAGTCACATAATACATGCGGTAACGGTTAGCGTTTAAAGTATTGCGTAGTGTGTTCGATGTGATTTTGTATAAGTAACGTATGTAACACCCAAAAGTGCGTAAAGCAAAACGGGGTTGAGTATACTCACAGCGATTGATGGACTGAAGGGAGCGCTAGAGAGTAGGGTTAGCCTGAATAGATCGATAACATAATGATAAGTGACGCGTAAAACAATGCAAAGTACAAGTGGTTCAGACAACAGTCCATTCGGATGGTAGTCCGCTCGGACAGCCAGTCGTGCGGGTGGTAGTCCGTTCGGACGGTCGTCCGGTCGGATGACTGTTTGAGTGGTTTGTTTCTTCCTTTGGGAAGGATGTGTTTGTGTATGATGGCTTGACTTTTGAAGTTTTCGTTGTAGCATTTTGAAAACATTGAAGTACCTCTACCTTTCAGGTAGGTCGATCGGACGGTTGTTCGATCGGACGGCAACCCGTTCGGTTGGCACTTCAGTGAGAACAAGTTCACAGCAGGGTGTCACTCGATCGGACGGTTGTTCGATCGGGTGGCATCCTTTGTGCATCAAACTTGTTGAAAATCGTTTAAGTGTTGAAGTTCGAATGTCTCATGATTTGATTGGCAGTTCGATCGGATGGTAGTCCGATCGGACAACAGTTCGTTCAACATTCAGACCTCAGGTGTTGGCAAAAATGGTTAAGTGTGGGACCAAGGTGCAAGTCGTACGGGTGGCCAATCGTTCAGTTTGGCTGTCCGTTCGGACAGCAGTCCGTTCGGACGGCACTCCGTCCTGGTTGACCTGTTCGTCTTACACTTGGTTGTTTTTGATAGTTTGTCGTTTTATCGAGATATTTTGATAACGTGTTAAGCAACAGAAACCTCGTCAATACTTGGTGCTCCTGATCGGACAGGAATCACCCAAACCCGATCAGTGGACGGTTCGAGACGACGTTCCACGTTTAACCCGGAATCGATAATCTCGTGGATAGAATACGGATCTTGAACCAACACAACCACAATAATGAGTAGTAAGCCGGCACAAGTCCCGATTCTATCGTTTTTGAGTGCATTGAGTGTAAAAGAGTTGAAAGAAAGTTGAAAACCATCTTTCACTCCTTTTCATTGTGAATATGTTTAGATCTATGAAAGATCTTTGTTTGTTTATGTGGAAATCGGTTAGATCTAAGTTGTTCTTGGTGGATTGAGGCCAAAGCATGAAGTTCTTCAAGAACACATGATGACGTCATCCTAGAACACCTTGAATCTTGATGATTTCACGGCTAAAAGTTAAGATTCAAAAGATAGAAAGGTGTAGGAGTGCGTGTAGATTAAGGAAGTACAAGATTTAGGACGAAATCTTACCGGGATTGCGAGAAATCGGAGAAAAAGCAAGGTTAGTGTGCTGGTCGGACGTCAGTTGCCAAAAGTAGAAAGAATGAAAGTGACAAGGGGTATTTATAGGGTTACCCAAAGTGGAAAGGGGCTGGTTAGGCAGCCCGTTCGGACAGCCTGTCCGATCGGACGACAGTCCGATCGGTCGGCTGGTCGCCTGGTCGATCAGTCACCTCGTTCGAGTGTTCGGCGCAACGAGTTTTGATGTTTCGATTGCGATTGCGAGCGTTGCGATGCGATAGAGTTTCCTAGTCAAATTACTTTTAATCCCAACTACTCATATCTCGCAATATCTCTTTTCCACCAATTATCATACCATTTCGATTGCGATTGAGTTCGATTGCATTTCGATTGATTACCACACATAATATAAATACACATGCACAAGTAACACATAAAGCACACACACACGTATAAAAATAACCAAAATGCGTAATTTCGAGTTGCGAGTGCGATTGCGATAGCGATAAAGCGATTAAACATGCGATAAATAGCGATTACTATGCGATTATTAATAGATACTCCACATAATACAACTAAAGCGAAAATAAAATAGACTAATTACAAGTCAAAGAAGTCAAAACAGGAATTGAGCAAGGAGAGACAGATCGCAATTAACAATCTTGTCTTCCTTTGACTTCAATCTTGACTTTGACTTTGACTTTCGAAACACGAGGTGTTACAACAGAAAATAAAAGAAATTTGACGTTCAAAAAAAATAGTTTAATGCTAAGCAATTTGAGATTTGATTTGATACACGTGAGGTAAATAAACCAAATTTTTAGCGAAGAGTTCATGAACCGTTTGAAGGGAAGTTCGTTTGTGTTCGTTCGTTTAATAAATAAACGAATATGAACAAAGGTCTGGTTCGTTTATTTATGTTCGTGAACGTTTGTTAAAGTGTTAATTTGTGTTTGTAAACGTTTGGTAACGTGTTCTCTCGTTTATGTTTGATAGTACAATTAGGGGTGGCAATTTTTGACACGACCTGCCAACCCGCACACGGCCCCGACACGAAAAAAACAGGTTTGGTCGACTCATACGACCCGTTTAAAAATACGGGTCGGTTTTGGGTTGACCCGTATTAAAACGGGTCTGGTTGACCCATTAACGCGTTTAACTATTTATATTTTTTTATATTTTTGTTTTTGTTTTTATGTTTATGTTTATATTTTAAATGGTTAGTTATAATAATGTTAGGAGTAAACTGCCATTTTGGTCCCTGTGGTTTGGGCACTTTTGCCATTTTAGTCCAAATCTCAAACTTTTTTAATTTGGGTCCCTGTGGTTTCACTTTTATTGCTATTTTAGTCCAAAAGTTAAATTTGGCCACATTCCCCAACTTAAAACATGATATTTTGTCTTTATCCTCAGTGGTATTTTAGTCATTTTGGTCATTAAAAAAAATTATATAAATAAAATCCCAAACACCACTTCACTCTCTCTCAACACCCCCTTCTCTCTCTCCCCCCTTCTCACCACCACTTCCATTTTCCCCAGTCAACACCACTTCTCTAAATAATCAAAACTCTCTCTCTCTAAAACTCCACTCTAGAGAGAGAAACATCCCAAAACAATGTCACTCGTCCAATAACCAACAACATGAAGCCCCAAAACCCCACATTCCCTCTTGACGATCATCTTTTATGCGACGAACACGAATCAGACTTCAATTTTGACCATGAAAGTCAAATCTCGAAGCAAAAAGATCATCTTTTCACATTTTGAGCATGATTTATCATGGGATGAAAATGAGCTTTCGTGTCTTTTGTCTAAAGAGAAGAATTGTTATTCAGAAGGGGGTTTGATAGATTTGAGGAAAGAATCGGTTGATTGGATGATTAGGGTTTGTAATTGTTATGGGTTTGTTGCAACGACGACTGTCTTGGCTGTTGATTATTTTGATAGGTTTTTGTTGAGTGGAGGTTTTAAGAGGGGTGTAAGTATAAGTTTGTCGTGGATGAATCAGCTTGCTGCGGTGGTAGGGGTGGTTAGAGAGAGAAATGGAGGGTAAAAGCTAGGGTTTTAGAGAGAGGGGGGAAAGAACAGGGGTGGTTTTACAAGCAGCAGCGGAGGAGGAGGTGGTTGGGGCAGTGGTGGTGGTGATGAGACCCGGAACTGTAACATCATCTTCTCCAAAACCCCATCTCCTTGGGCTGAGCTGGTGGTTATGGAAATGTGATGGTGTTCGGTGGTTAGAGAGAGAAAGAGAGGGTAAAAGCTAGGGTTTTAGAGAGAGGGGGGGGGGGGAGAATGGGGGTGGTTGTGCTCTGAAGAGGTGGTGCTTGTGGGGTGGGTGTTGATGATGGCGGTGGTGAGAAGGGGGAGGAGGTGGCGGTGGTGGTGGTGGTGGTGGTGGTGCTATAGAGAGAGAGAAGAGAGAGAGTCAGGTGTGTTTAGAGAGAGAGAGAGAGGAGGTGCAGAGCTTCCAACAGATTTCTGAATTTTGGACTATTTATTTTAAAATCAAGATTAAAATGACCAGATGTTATAAATAAAATTAAAATGACCAAAATGCCCCTGAACAAAAAGACAAAATAGGCAGGTTGCAACAGTAAAAAAAAGGGGTTTTTGAATTTTGGATTAAAATGGTAATAAAAATGAAATCACAGGGACCCAGATTTAAAAAGTTTGATATTTGGACTAAAATGGCAAAAGTACCCAAACCACAGAGACCAAAATGGCAGTTTACTCTAATGTTAGCTTTGACACATTATACTATTCATTTGACACACTCATACTCATCATTTAATATGTTATCGATAACCCGCATAAAACCCAACAACTCGCTTATAAATCGTCAACTTGTATGACTCATTTAAAAATATGGGTTAAACGTGTCGGGTTCGGGTTGACCCGAATTTATATGGGTCGGGTTAGGGTTGAAATCTTTGACCCGTATAATAATATGGGTCGGATTCGGGTTGAACATTTCAACCCACCAACCCGCAACCCGTCAACTCGCCAACCCATCAACCCGACACGATTAACACCCCTAAGTACAATAGATTATTAATTTTTACATTTTATTAAGAGTAAACTGCCAAAATGGTCCCTGAGGTTTGGTCACTTTTGCCACTTTAGTCCAAAACTCAAATCTTTTGAATCTGGCCCTTTTTGTTTCAATTTTGTTGCCAGTTTCATCAAAAATCAAAATCTAACCAAATTTTTCATTTAACACCCAGTTTTTTTTTTTTTTTTTTTTTTTTTTTTGCCATCGCACCCTCAAAATTGGAGAGCTCTGTTGTCACACTTTAGTCAAAGTATGTTGTCTTAATCAGGCCCACGCTGGCTTACCATCGGCTGCCACTTGACAATTGTTGTCTCGTCACAAAAGCATAACTCACTGATGTAACACACGGTAGGACGAAAAACTCGGGTTGACAACCACACACGAGGTTCATTACCTTAATCCATTACAAGTAAGTGACACAAATAAGGATCACACCTGGAGGGATAAACCAAGCCTCCTAACAGACCACTTAGAGGAGGATTATGTCATTTCTTGATAAATCTACAACACTTGATCCCAAGATCAGTGACAGCTTTCACTAAACAACAAACACCTTCAATTCCCAAATGTTTTCACCTGAAAAACCAACAGTTTCAACCAACCACCACCACCACAACAACAAACAAACAAACAAACATGATGATGATGCAATCAACCACACCCACCTGCAGCGAAGAAAACACCAACAAATCCTCCATTACAACAAAAAAACGAGCCGAGACATGGGTCAAAGAAGAAACACGAACCCTAATCACCCTCCGTCATGAAATGGACTCACTCTTCAACACTTGAAAGTCAAATAAGCACTTGTGGGACCAGATTTCGTGCAAGATGAGAGAAAAAGGGGTTTGATAGATCGCCAAACATGTGTACTGACAAGTGGAGGGAGGAACTTGTTCAAGAAAGTCAAAGAACAGAACAATGGGGTTGATTGTCAGTCATAATGGGTATTTGGTTAATAGTAAGATGATGCAGTTTTTTTTATAAACAAGTTGAAGAAGAGATTATTAGGGGTAGAAACAAGGTTGAGTCTTTTATGCAGTTTTCTGATAAAGGTATAATATTTATTCACTTTAGCTGTCAATTAGATTGAATCTGCTTGCTTTGTGATTTAGTTATGCCACTTGTGACAAAGTTTAGTGGGTGCTTAAATGTGCCATTTTAAAGTGACTATTTGAAATAGAGAAAACATAGTCAGTATAAACTTAACTTGCTTATTCTTCTTCTTTGCAATTTATAATGTGCTTGTAGTAATATCTATGACGGTATGACATTTTGCGTTTGTGCAGGTGTCGAGGACACTAGAGGCTATGTTTGATCTTATAATGGGTCAAAAATGTCAAGTTAAATCAGTTAGCTAAAAAGGGAACGGGTCAGATGAATCAAAAGTAGCTCAAATTGCGTCTTTAATACACAAAACCTCATATAAATTATCTCCCTCATAAACTTATATTATTATCATTATTTTTATTGAAGTTTTAGAACTTTAGTAATCATATTTGACATGCTAGCTATTAACATTTTGACCAACATTTTGACTTCTCTGGTTTGGATGCTCAATTCTGTGTTTCTACTTGGTCGTTTCGTTTTAACCCAAAAAGGATAGAAAATGGTAAACATGTTTATAAATTTTATCAATATTCTTTGACACCACAGGTAATGCTAGAGGCGCTCTTAATCTAGAAAGAGGGTTGGATCAAGAGTGGATTATATGGAGGGAGACACCATGGAATTGGAGGGAGACACCCGGAAATGGTTAGTATATTTTTTAGTTCCCATTTTGCCCTTAAAATTTTGGTGAGCTACAAGTGGATTATATTATGAAGTTGCAGGTGATCAGAATAACAGCTATGGTGGTAGGGTTATTTCGGTCAAACTTGGAGATTACACGCGAAGAATTGGTATCGATGGTTCACCAGATGCCATTAAGGAAGCCCTCAAGTCGGCTTTCAGGTTGAGGACAAACAAAGGATTTTGGTTGGAAGATGTTGATAATATTCGTGAGGACAATCGATAGGGATATGCCTCTAGGAAACTATACTCCTCGTGTCGTGTTGATGGAATGTAACAAATTTTGAACGACAATCACTATATTTTGACTAGCTTTGACCTGAATGAAAAAGGTGTTTTTTTTCAGGGCTAATGATCAAAGTTTGTTTCTTTGAGGAAGCAGATCATGTGCCGGTCCACACCGAAGACAAGATATGCACACAGAAGATGATTTTCGCGATTTCTTGTCTCGCAGTGGATGGATTTGCTTGAGAGAATTTAATAGTTACCGAAACATTGATGTTATGGATGAGCTTTGCCCTGGTGTTATTTACCGTGGTATTAGCTAACATCTTGAAAAAAATATAAACTAATATGTAACTTACTATGAATGGAATCATGGATTAATTTGCTTGTGACATGTGCATATTTTTTTAATATTAAGAAGTTGATAGCACCTAATATGTAACCCATGTTAACTGTCAAGTCATTTTACATTTTATGAACATAATTGTAATCAAAGAGAACAATTTTCATGAAAGCCATGATAGAACAAGATTCCATATTTATATTTCATATATCTTAAGCAGCTTACAGAAAATGTGAATCAAAATGATTCACCTCACAATCTTTGGGAACCAACAACAACAGGAACCAAAGTTTTAGAGTAAAAAGTAAAAAACCACATCTTTTACTAATTACTGCTCATCCCATTCATCATTCTTGTAAGACACTAAAGTGTCAACCTTGTGAATCTGCATCATGAATAAAACAATATCTTGTTACATTTGCAGTTCATGATGACACCTAACCTGTTTTAATACACCTTTTCATAGTTGATTGCATTATACAATGTAACATATAAAACTTAATACACCTTTTCTTTACGAATGGTGTTTCGATGTTACCTTGGTATCGAAAGAATGCAATTTCACCATCTGCGGATTCGCAATCAGTTTCGGATCACTCTCGGTCCAGGTGAAAGGTACCGCAACATCCATATCAGTATATGCTAACACATCAAATATACCTGCAGACAAACCATACAAAATACATCAAAACAAAGGGAAAAACACCTGCTTCGACCAAAATTAACAAAAAAAAAAAAAAACTCAATATAACAAACGTGTTAATCCTTACAGGGTTCATCAAGGCATGGCAAGTAAGTGATGCTGGATGCAATCTGTCTCATGATAGCTTGAATCTCCCTCATGATTTCCTTATCACTCTTCTCTCTTGAAACTCTGCAAACCAACAAACACTGAATCAATACAAAAACAATGTATCCGCTATATTAATCAAAGGTTCCAACAACAATATCTTACCCTTTTTCAACAACTTCTTTATCAGTCTCTATACTGAAATTCCACCTTTCAAGTACTTCATTAGTGGCCTTGCTCATAATCACAAGAACAATCCTTTGTAACTTCCCAGCTTCCAGCCATTCTATATAAACACACACAAAAAAAACACTTTACCTAAATTCTATCAAGATTTGTGCATAAATTCATTAAAAATATTAATAGTTTACCAGAAAGCTGTGTGTTCAAATTTGCAATGAAGGTCTTAACACCCTCATCTTGAGAAAGCAACAAAGGAAGTCCATATTTCTTCACTTTTCCAAAGCTTTCTTCCGGATACATACCCCGATTGTACAGAATACTACATAACAAATATGAAATATCCCCTCATTAAAATCAACTATTTCCAGTCAAACCCACAAAAACTCACTCTTAAAACAAGAAATCACTAGAGTTCTTACCTGTTTGCAGCATAACCTGAAAAGGGTTGCATAAATTGAGAATTATTAGCATCAATGACTTCAGACAGACACACAGTTTATAAAGAATAAATAAAGAGAAATGATATTTTACCGAAAAACTCGCTGACGATGGCGGTGGATCCACGGAGAGTGATTATGTCTTTGCTGGCGGTTTTTGAAGCCATTTCTGCAGTGGAACTTGTTAGATTTGTTCAAATGGATGAAAAGATCTAAGATGTTTCTGTGGGGAATTTTGTCGAACAGGTTGTGTGCACTGGGTATTATTAAGTAGAAATGGGGCTAGGGTTTTGATGAAATGAATCGATAAAAAGGGGAGCAACGGCTACTTTTTGCATTTGCTTTTTTGGGTTTAGAGGATATTAAACGGTAACTCGTTTTTAAAATATAAATTAAAATAAACTAGGGGTGAGCAAAAGGAAAAACCCGACCCTACCCGACCATTACCCGACCCGACCCGAGAACCGATCAAACATAAAATACAGAACCGATTCACTACCCTAAATATAGGGTCGGTTCCGGTCCATAGGTCCAAGTCGGGGTTCACCATGAAAAAACCGAGAACCGACCCGACCCGACCCTATTTTATATGAAAAATTGGAACCGATCTAAATACCTAGGTACTTCGGTTCGGGTCGGTTAGGTATATTTTCGGTTCGGTTCTCGGTTATTTTCGGTCCGGACCTAAACTTGCTCACCCCTAAAATAAACACACACACGCACGGTTTGGTGCGGACATAACGGTTCAATAAGCGGCCCCTACCCGTTTGGTGGTTTTTTTCTATTTAAAAAAAATATTTATTTAAAGTGTTAGTACTTTGCTAGATTTTCAAGACATGTACTATTCTCACACCCCTATTTTATTATTTTCATATATCTAGATGTATACGGATTGTATAAATTTATAATGCCCGTATAGAATGTTGTTGCACAGAAATGGATGTAGTGGAATGTTTTTTTTTTGTTTTACATGTATACGGGTCGTATAACATTATACGAGTCGTATTGTATACGATCAATATAATGTTATACGACCTAGTGTCTTTATTTTGTGAGGTTTTATCATGTTTTTTGGGTTTTTAACAAATGTATACGGGCCGTATAATGTTATACGATTCGTATATAATTTTTTTTTGTGAAACCGAACAACCGTTTAATAAGTTTTAGTAATTATTTAGATAGCGTTAGCCGTATTATTTAGATATATTGAATTATGTTACGAGTTTGTAATTAAACGCACTAATAACGTTGAATAATTTTCCGCTTTACTATGTGAAACCTCTACGTTATAATAGTATTTGCCGTATTATTTTTTATATATATCGGATAAGCAAAATATGTGCATATGATAAACAAGGGTGGGGTTCGGCTACAAAGTCCATTTTTCCTACAAAGTGTACAAAGTCGTAAAACACCACAATTTCAGTCATAAAACACACTCAAAACCCACAAATAACAGAGTGAAGATCACTAAAACACAATATCCAAACCCTAACAGTCCATAAAAACCTCAAACACACCATCGTAGAACTATGAATATAAAACACAACATGATAATCAACATAAAACACACTAATGTTAGTCATTCGCTAATCAAAGCCTTATCATCCAAAACACAACGTAAAACTAAAAAATATGACGTTTTAGTAATCTTCACTTTGTTATTTGTGGGTTTTGAGTGTGTTTTATGGTTGACATGATGGTGTTTTATGACATTTTATACTTTGTAGGAAAAATGGACTTTGTAGCCAACTCCCACCTATAACAATTATTAAACAAACACGATAAAATGTAAACATATGATTAATATTTACAATCTTTTACATCTAAAACAACAAAAGATAAATATTTACAGTGTTTCAAATGTAAAACAACAAAACCAAAATATAGTAAGCAGCTACGACGATGGTGGTGGTGGTGGTGGTGGTGTAGCATCAGCTTATGGAGGTAGGAGCGCGCCAGAATGCATAGCAATAATCGCCTCGACCATCCACTGTTCGTCGCTCTGTATACGGGTTACATCCACCCGTACAGCAGCTACATCCGACTTGACCTGAGCCAGTCTCTCCTCCACCCCCTGTGGAGGCATCAAACGTGGTCTCACGCTTCGTCGCTCGTATGGGCGATCACCTTGTACATCCTCCACACCCATCTGCGATCTATCAACCGCAACATGAACTGCCCCCTGTACCCCGCCTCCCCCACCTCCCTCACCCCCGTCACCTTGACCCTCACCATCACCCTCACCTCCATCGGCAGTGGCTGCCCTGGGTGTAACGTTTTGCTTTTCCAAACTTTCCTTGTTTAGAAAATATATTCGAAACTCTATTTTTAGAAACTATTATCCGTAGTTCTCTTCCCAAACATTGTAATATGGGGCTTTGATCATAATAAAACTCGATGGTTTATACACTATTTTATACATACTTGTTATACATTGCAAACTTTGATACATGCTCATACTTGAAAACTCGTACTTGGAATACTGAAAACATCATTTATACATGCATTATACTTATACACTACCCTTGTATGCTTTAAATGCTTAAAACCAGCTAAAATACGTGAAATAGGCCAAACATAACCCTTCCACACGAATGAGCCCCCTTCGTGCGAAGATACCATCCCTTCGCGCGAAGATACCTTGTCGCCCCAATCTCATTCGCACCAAGCCTTCACTCGCCCTATAAATACGAACCCACTTGCACACTTAACACTTTCCAGCCACTCTAAATTCTCTCAAATTCTCTGAACACATATGTTTCAGACAAGGCATTTCAGTAGCTGCTAAGTGAGTCTAAACTCACTTTCTCAATCATTCCTTCTAACTTTTCTTCTACTTTTCTACATTTCATCAAACCTTCTTGTTCGGATAACCTCTGGAATGGATTTCACAGATTTGCTTGGGTAGTCTATGTCACACCCCCAAATTACCACCTAGGGAATGTCCCTGTTAGGCGTGTGATGTACCAACAACGAGCCACTAATTACATTGAACCCATACAAGTTTCAAGATAAAATCCTCAATTGTTAATGAAAAATACCTACAACAAGTTTAAATGAAAACCAACATGTTCAGCGGAAGCAAATAGTAACCCAAAGTTAAAGTGTTTCGAAACCAATGTATAATATCAAAAGTTCAATCACATGAATCCCTCCAGTCGACCCATGACCACTCCAGTTACTCCAGACAGCAAGTTCCAAATCCAAGACAACTAACGATCTGCGAGCATGCAACAAGTGTATCAGACAACGCTGGTGAGTTCATAGTTTTACGAAAACGTTGGTTACCAAGTGTTTAGTTAATCCATTGAATTTAATGTTGATAATATCCCGAATACAAGACGGCTCCTGGTTTACATTGCCCTTTCTCCAATGCTCCTATCAAAGCATTGGTCATGACTTGGTCATTAGTTCACACCCGTCCTCTCAGGTACGGGGTGAGGGTGCCAAACTTAAGTAGCGCTACTAACTAATACCTTGTTACCTCTCAGGTAACCAAACAACACGGAGGGACTTTAATGGTGATATGACGAGTATATTATCCAACATTCCAGATTTACTACAAGACGTATTCCTCTCAGGAATACCCAATTGATTTACCCAAACCCATCCCTCTCAGGGATGCCCAATGATTGTCCCAACTACCAGGACGCATGCTCAAGAGAAATGAACTCACCTTAGCGTGCTCGGTTTGATAATGTACTTCTAACGTTAAATAAATGTTAGGTCCGTTACTCGCGACCTAAGGTATAATGTCATAATAGTGAGTGTACGAGTAGGGTTTTGCAATACCTTAATGTCCAAACAATCCGATGTCTAATGTAATACTTCTTGGTAGGCAGTAACACACAACACACAGTTATTTATTCTTACACTATGTTCGAGATAATAGACTCACAACCAACTTGTATTACATCAAATAATTCATCTAATTACTATTGATTTAACATACATATATATAATAGTCTAATACTTTAACTATCTGTTCATTTAATTCAACACATGATATGTTACATATGCTAACTTAATTCACACACATACATATTAATTAATTTAAAACAACTATCATACTCAATCAATTATTTCAATTACCATATACAGTGAAGTAATTCAATGAGAACATATGCGGCCCACTACCAAAGTCACAATATGCTATCCAAACAAAACATGCGGCCCAAACCTTACCGACCCCAATCTAACGTGCAACCCAATTACCTACGGCCCAACAGTCCTCAGTGGGCCGCACAACTATTCCCGAGTCCATTATGCGGCCCAGCCGCATCCGTATACCACAGCCCCTCTATGCGGCCCAATCCAGCAAGGGTGATATCATTACCCCAATTACATGTAAGGCCCAATCCCTACACTTGACCCATGTGATGATGTGTTTAACTGTTGTTACTCGGCCCAATAACATCTCGTTTAGAAAATACTCATTTGAATCAGTTATGCACACTTCCAATTTGATTCAGACCCTTATTTAATTCAGATTGATCATGCATGATTGTCACTTAAAATCTTACACCCTATCACTAATTTAATAGCATGTTATAACACCAAATCATTGATTTCCCTTGTAACACCCCAAAAATATAAAACCTTGCGTTTAATAAGTAATGTTAATTTAACAAGAGTTAACTAACTAGGAAACTATAACCCAGTTAGTTGATAGCCTTGAAATAACTTATTCTAAAGTTAAAATACTTTAACTTAAAGCTAAATGATAAGTTGAGGGACTAAACTAGTCAAAATCTGAAAGTTTAGTTCTAAATTTAATAACAAAACACATAGTCCACCCATGTGTGGGTGGGTATCGATCGAACAGAGAGAGAGGGCGACCAGGAGATCTCCAAAACCCTAAAAACTCCATCAATCTTGCAAATTGAAGGATTAATCCAAGTCAAAATCGAAAATTGAGCTTAGAATCATGATCCTCATCTTAAGAGGATTGTAAGGTATGTAAAACCTAATGAAATCTCTTAACTTGAAGCTCTCATGATTTGGGAAATCTGTAAATTTGATATTGCATGTGTGTTATATGGATAGATTATAGTTGATATGGTGTTTGGAAGTGAAACCTAACCAACTACATGTAGAATCATGACCAAATTCAGAAAGTTCCATAAACACCTTGAAGGTGGGTTATGGGTTTTACATGATAATGATGAATATTAGGGTTTGGGTGATTATCCTAGTGTAAATTGATCATAGAAAAGTGATTTCAGAAAGATATGATGATTAAAATGCTATATGAGGGCTTTATTGATGTTAAGTTAATTAGCTAGCAAACCATGAACTTAAATGCAAATGATGTAGAAATTCTGCCCTCATAGTGTTTGTAGAAACGCCTCAAAGAAGGCTTAAAAATAGAAACTTAAAGCTTTAACGCATAATTATGATGTTTCGGTATAAAATGCGAAGTGAAGTCTAAAGAGAGTTCTAAACATGCCTTGAATTGAACTCTATAGGACAAGATACTGGAACGTCGGGTGGACAAGCCGGTGGTGATTCGCGGTTGAAGGGCGTGCGCTAAGGTATGTAACTTGATCCGTTACATTTAGTAGATTTTGATGACTGTATAATATGTATTCGAATTTTAGAACAAGAATGGTTGGAATTAAGCAGAGATGTAGCTATATAAAAATATTGGTCAAACTCGGATGGAACTCGATGGTAGTCGTCATATGGGAGGATTCTCTAGACGAGCCAACGGGTCGAATAAGCATGTAAAGCATGGTTAATGTTTTGGAGTATGATGAATTGCTCTTGATATTGGTTTAGGTATAATATGTTGGAAATATGAGAATTTGCTGTAATGGTTTCTTTGAAAAGCGAAGTCCGAGAAATTGGTTTGAGTAAGATAAACAAACCAAACAAAAACATAATTTTCCAGGAACTACCGTAAATTACGGTAATACCGTAATTTACGGTAGAGGTCATGTGTCTTACGGTGGTTTTCTCCTGGTTTACGGTGGACCAAGGACTTCCAGCACTCACCGTAAATTACGGTAACACCGTAATTTACGGTAGAACCTGAAATCTTCTAATTTCCTTATTTTTAATTGATGTTGAATCATTTGTTTAAGTCTTATATGTTTAAGTCAAAACTAATATTTTTATTGGTTTTGACCTTAGGTGACTAGATGGACTTTACGGATGGAGGTCAAGCAACGTTGAAGAACCGAACACGACTCATGAAGCTTCCGCTATGTTTTAAATCTTTTGTAGTCCTTGTGTATGGGTTGTAAACACATGTAAAACAACTTTTGAAATGTTTTAAATTAGTCATTAGTTGACTAATGTTTATATAATTGTAATCTTGATACTTTTGAAACTCATGTTAAACTATTATCTTTTGTATAAAATATTACTTATATTCAAGTAAAATTTAAGGGTGTTACAAGTTGGTAATCAGAGCTCAAGGTTGTCAATAAGTGTTCGGTTCAAGCTTGATCGATCGTCCGGTAAGAACTAACTTATTTTGTTAATAAATTATGTACTACGTAGAGAACGAGAAATGAATAAATATGCATGAAAATGAAAAGAGTGTGTAAGCTCACTCAAAAACAAGAAATGCATGAAACAAGAATTATTAAATCAAGTTACGAACTTGATTGAATTGAAACAAGAATGATTAAACCAAGTTACGAACTTGATTGAATTGAAACAAGAATGATTAAATCAAGTTACGAACTTGATTGAATTGAAACAAGAATGATTAAATCAAGTTATGAACTTGATTAAATCAAAACAAGTAAAGCATGTGTTATAAATGGAATGTTTAACAATCTATGTAAACATTTCAGAAATAGAGATGGCTGATGGAGGTAATGATAATGCGGTGCCAAGAGTCACCGAACAAATGAAGGAAGTGATTGCCGAACAGGTTGGAAAGGCGATCGAAAACAGTTTGTCGGGCTTTATTGATAAAATTCAAAACACAGTTTTATCAATAGTAGAAGAGAGGATCAAGAAATTGGAAGATGATTCCAATTCAGCAAAGGAAAAGCATGGTGGACGAAAGGCTTGTTCATACAAGGAATTCATGGCCTGTAAACCACCAATATATAATGGAGAGGTTGATCCAATTGTGTGCCAACGATGGCTAAGTGATATCGAAGGAGTATTCGAGAGATCTCATTGTGATGAAAACGACTACGTAGCTTATGGTACGGGTCAATTAAGAGGTCAAGCGAAAGACTGGTGGGATAACAAAAAGAAGGAGATTGGAGGTGAAGCGGCTAAGGCCATGACATGGGAGGAGTTTAAGACGCCGTTTCTTAAACACCATAGTCCCAAAGCGGTCATAAATAGAATCAAGGAAGAGTTCATGCAACTCAGACACAAGGGTGAATCCATAGACAAGATCACGGGGATGTTTATGGACAAGATAAAGTTCTGTGATGATTTGGTGACAAACGAAGAACAAAAGGTCTATTACTACCATAACATGCTAAGTGCGGAGTATAGAGAGTTCATAACCCCTTCAAAATACGAGACCCTTACCGAGATTGTCAATGCTGCTCGGGAAAGGGAGATCGAATTGAAAAAGAGCATAGAAAGGGGTGAACGAAGGGCACAAGATGTGAATCCAAGCCCTACAAAGAAGGCACGAACAAACGAAACCGCAAAGAAATCTGATACAAAAGGCGGGTCGCCAAGTTGCAAGATCTGCGGAAAAGGTCATAAAGGCGAATGTCGCTACAAGGATAAGCCTTGTCCCATATGCAAGAAAACGGGACATATGGCTATGTCATGCCCGGAGAAAGTGACGGTTTGTTACAATTTTTATCGAACGGGTCACAAGAAGTCGGAATGCCCGGAACTGGTTGGAAAGAAGGATGGGCAGGAACTGAAAGGTGAAGCCTCGAAAGCGAATGCAAGATCTTTTCAACTAACCGCCGCAGAAGCAAAGGTTGAACCTGACGTGGTCTCAGGTATATTTGCTGTAAATTCAATTCCTGCACACGTGTTATTTGATACGGGTGCGAATAAATCCTTTGTTTCATATGGACTTATTCGACATCCTTCATTTATTCTAACAAAATTACCTGTGCCTTTAGAAGTAGAGATAGGTAATAACAAAAGCTTTATTGTTTGTGATGTATGTGAAAATTGTAAACTGAGCATCGATGATGAAGAATATTTGATAAATCTAATCTCGATGTCGATGGGAGAATTTCAAGTAGTCGTTGGGATGGATTGGCTATCTCGACACCATGCAAAGGTCGTGTGCTTCCGTAAAGAGATAAAACTAACATCTCCGAGCGGGAAACACGTCACCATTTATGGCGAAAAAGGAGGCAACCCCATAGTATGCTCAATGTTGAAAGCTCACAAGCTAATGAAGCGAGGATGCAAGGCATTCATAATATACGCTAATGAGCCTGAGAAAGAATCACGAAAGATTGGAGATGTACCGGTAGTATGAAATTATGAAGATGTTTTTCCGGAAGATTTACCGGGGATACCGCCTGAACGGGAAGTAGAGTTCGGGATCGAATTGATTCCGGGCGCGAAACCCGTAGCAAAAGCCCCGTACCGACTTGCACCGTCGGAATTACAAGAGTTGATGTCCCAAATCCAAGATCTGCTTGACAAGGGATTCATAAGGCCGAGTGTGTCTCCTTGGGGCGCACCGGTATTGTTCGTGAGAAAGAAAGACGGGAGCATGCGCATGTGTATTGATTACCGGGAGTTGAACAAACTCACGGTAAAGAACTGATACCCGCTCCCGAGGATAGATGATTTATTCGACCAACTACAAGGTGCGAACTGGTTTTCCAAAATTGACCTTAGATCGGGGTATCACCAACTAAAGGTCAAAGAAGAAGATGTGCCGAAGACGGCTTTCCGCACGAGATACGGACATTACGAATTCCTCGTGATGTCATTTGGGCTAACAAACGCACCCGCAGCTTTCATGGACCTCATGAACCGGGTTTGCAAGCCAATGCTAGATAAGTCGGTCATCGTGTTTATCGATGATATCTTGGTGTATTCGAAAAGTGAAGCGGAACACGCACATCACTTACAAGAAGTGTTAGAGACCCTTAGACGAGAGAAGTTATATGCAAAATTCTCTAAATGTGCCTTTTGGTTACGAGAGGTACAATTTCTTGGCCATGTTATAAGTGCCGACGGAGTATTGGTGGATCCGTCAAAGATAGAGGCCGTGTCAAAATGGAATTCCCCAAAGAATCCTTCTGAAATTAGAAGCTTTTTGGGGCTTGCGGGGTACTATAGGAGATTCATTCAAGATTTATCCAAGATTGCGTCACCGCTAACAAAGCTAACACGGAAGAAAGAGAAGTTTATTTGGGGTGCTGATCAAGAGAAAGCGTTTCAAACGCTAAAAGAAAAGTTAACTCAAGCTCCGGTATTGACATTGCCGGACGGAGTCGAAGACATGGTGGTTTATTCTGATGCTTCATTATTGGGGCTCGGTTGCGTGTTGATGCAACGAGGCAAGGTAATTGATGTGTGTAAAATGCAACATATAAATTACATCAAATGAGGCATAAAACTAACCCTTTTTTAGTACTAATATTGGAAAAAGAGTGTTTTTGTCTTCCTTTTGTATTTTCAGGATTAAATGAGCTCAAAAACACAAAAGAAGCAAAAAGACAGCTAAATCCAACATAAATACAAGAAAAGGAACATTAGTGGACTGCCCGAACCCTCAACGGCACCTTTCAAAGCAAAATAGAGAAAACAGAAGGCTGAACACGCCCCGTGCTCAGCCAGCACGGGGCCGTGCCCAAGAAGCAGCAGAAAAGACAAACCTATAGAAGCTTCTATTGCCCACCACGGGCCGTGCTCAGCGGACACGGGGGCGTGTCGAAAGTACAGCAGGCGCATTTATTGTAATTGCGAATTACAATTAATGAGGAGAGAGAGTGTCAGACGGGCACGGGGCCGTGTCCAGCGGACACGGGGCCGTGTCCAGCTCTCTGTTCAGCCTATAAATAGGAGTGCTTGGATTCATTTCATCTCATCCCTTGGCACACCACCTCTCTCACACTTCATCCACCACCCACCACCATCACAACACCATCATCCACCACCATCATCCATTGTCCATCATAGAGTGTGTGAGTCGTCTCGGGATCCAAGATTGATCGTAAGAGTTCTTGACAATCAAGGCCATGTTTGCCTAAGTCTCTTACATCACTTGGTGAAGACAAAGTGTCTAGTATAATACTTTTTATTTCTAATCTTTTGCACTTTTTATTTGGTTTTGTATTAATGACTTTAATAACTAGTTACTTATGTTGAAGGTGATCTTTCCTTATCGTTTGTCCGTGGTGTCTTGGCATTATTTTACTGTCTATATAAAATAAAGGATTTTCACCATTCATATCTCCACGGTCTATATGGAGGTATGTTGGCTACCTGGTAGGGGGTTAAGGGAACGGTTTGGTAAAGGTCTTGCCATTGTTCATCGTTTAGAGGTCCTGCAATGGACCTGGGTCAAATTTAGTAGGACCTCCTTCAATACTTCACGGTATTGGATGGCGGGGGTCCAAACTCTTTGATCCCCTCATAAGTTAACTACTATTAATACTATAACCCGACTATTTAGGACTGTATCCCTGCTGACTCAGACTACTTAGCCGAGGGTAACGTCACCGCCAAAAGCGGGGCCTACCACAATACTGCATTAATAACTTAATTCATTATCTTCCAATAATCCACCCCTTTAGGATTGTATCCCTGCTGACTCAAACTACTGGGGTGAGGGTAACGTCACCTTCAAAAGAGGGGCCTACTACAATAACTAAGATAATCTCTTAATTATGTGCAAAAGTGCGGAAATAATCAAAGGTTATACTAGATACGAGTCGGAACCAAGTGATTCATCTTGTCTATCTGTTTTTATTTTTATTTTTATTTTCAGCATTTTAGTTAGTTTTATTTTTCTTAGTTTAAAACATTTTTCTAAACTTTTGTTTTGGTTAGACGTTGAGGATAAACCGGTACTAAAAGCTCTTGTGTCCTTGGACGACCTCGGTATCTTACCAACGCTATACTACACTCAACGATGGGTGCACTTGCCCATATGTGTGTTTAGTGTTAGTGAAATATCGTGTTTTATAAATTTAAAACTTGGCTAAAATAAGTGTTAAAAAGGGCTTAAAATACACACCTAAAATATACGACACTTCGCACGCATCAAGTTTTTGGCGCCGCTGCCGGGGACACAAGGATTTTGAGAAAGTTTAAAATCGACGGCCTAATCAGTTTTTCAAAACCTTTTTTTTTAAAACGCGCGCACATTTTTCTGCATTTTAGTTTAGTTTGCATTTACAGTAGCCTGAACACGGGGCCGTGCTCATTGAACACGCCCCCGTGCTGCATAATTTTAGTTAGATACCCAGATACAGAGTCTGAACACGGGGTCTTGCTCGCTGAACACGCCCCCGTGCTCAACGCGACCAGTAACTTTAATTAAAACGCCCAGATACAGATCCTGTACACGGGGCCGTGTTCACCAGACACGGGGCCGTGTCCAGCCTTCTGTTTCAATCGTTGTTTCATTTTCTGGTCCCGAGACTCAGTTGTGGTCTGCTGAGTGATTCTTATGGATCAATACTCAGGAGGTCACAACTACACTTATGATGAGGATGATTATAGGGGTAATTATTGCACAAATTGTCGTAATACACGTTCGATTCAAAATAATCACTCGTATCAACCATCCAATTCATACACTTACTATGAGGAGCCCAGGTACGAGCCATCAACTTCATACACATCCTATGAAGACCAAAGGTATGAACCTCCTCCCTCATACTCGTATTTTGATGAACCAAGGTATGAGCCTTCTTACTCATACTTTGAGGAACCAAGATATGAGCCGCCACCTTCATATGCTTATTATGAGGAACCTTGGCGTGAACAACCCACCTCATATGAGTATTATGAAGAACAAAATTACGAACCTTATCCATCATATGCTCACAATGAAGGACCATGGTGTGAACCATCAACTTCATATGGGTATTATGAGGAACAAAGGGTCGAACAACCGGATTCAAGCTTAGAAAATAATGATTCTTTTTCTATAACCGAAGTGACCGATAGGATATTAGAACACATTAGAGTTATCGATCGGTGTATAAGAGAAGCTCGCGCAAGGGAAGAGGAGTCCCGCGCGAGAGAAGAATTAAAAAAGGAAGAGATAACTAAAAATGAAAAAATGGAAGAACAAATAAGTGAAAAACCGACACATGAGTTAAACAACGAAAAAGGTGAGTCCGACAACGTAAAAATTCAAGAAGAGTCTAATTTTGAAGAAATTAATCTCTTGTCACCTTCTTTCGAAAATCATTGTTTAGTACCCACTCATGCTAAGTTTTTAAAAGAGTTAAACACTAACGCTAAAATTGACGAAACGGTAAGTGTTAAGTTAACTAATGATCAAACTTCACTAATAAAAGAAGACCCATTTGAAATTAACATCACACCGGTTCCATGTTTCTTTCAAAATTCGTTTATTAGTAATGTCACAATCGATAAAGATCTTTGTGTTAACATAATGCCTAACTACCTTTTCGAAAAATTAAGTATTAGTGATTTTTCTCCACTTCAAATACCCATTTTTATATCCAATCGGAAAGTAATAAAATCAATCGGTATAGTTGAAGATGTCTTGGTTCAAACAAATCAAATGGTGATCCCGACTGACTTTGTCATCCTCGATGACGCTCCTCTTGTGTTGGGACGACCATTTGTAAAAACTTACGAAGCTTTGAAAAACCGGAAGTTCAACAATTTACCTCTTCAATTAGGGGCATTTAAAAGAAGTGTCGATCTCGAACGATCAATGAAATATCCATTCGGCAATAATGACCCCCTAATTGAAGATGAAGATGAACCACCCGATACAAATGAAGAGATTGACCACTTTGTTGAAGAAGAGGTCGCCATAGAACAAACTTTTAAAGTTCTTGATCGAAACGAGCAACCAAATAAGGAGTCTCCTAAAGACCCACCACTTGAGCTCAAAGAACTTCCAAAAGGTTTGGAATATGCTTTTCTGGACAAAGATGGTAAGTTACCTGTAATTATTTCGTCTAAATTAGATAACCTAGAAAAAGAAAAACTAATTAGTCTTTTGAAAAAACACAAAAATGCAATAGCTTGGAAACTTGTTGACATAAAAGGAATTAGTCCTTCTATGTGCACACACAAAATTTTGATGAATGATGACTACAAATCGGTCATACAACCACAACGGCGCGTAAATCCAAATGTTCAAGAAGTGGTTAAAAACGAAGTCATCAAATTACTTGACGCCAGACTTATCTATCCTATTTCCGATAGTCCTTGGGTAAGTCCCGTCCAAGTAGTTCCAAAGAAAGGAGGTATGACGGTAATTACTAACGAAAAGAATGAATTAATACCAACAAGAACCGTCACAGGATGGAGAGTATGTATAGATTATAGACGATTAAATGAAGCAACAAGAAATGATCATTTTCCTTTACCCTTCATTGATCAAATGTTAGAAAGATTATCCGGTCATAAATTTTACTGTTTCTTGGATGGTTTTTCAGGTTACTTTCAAATCCCGATAGCACCCGAAGACCAAGAAAAACAACTTTCACATGTCCCTATGGAACTTTTGCTTATCGACGCATGCCGTTCGGTCTATGTAATGCCCCCGCAACATTCCAACGTTGCATGGTAGCCATTTTCCATGACATGATAGAAAAGACAATGGAAGTCTTCATGGACGACTTTTCTATCTTTGGGGATTCATACGACCAATGCCTCGATAACCTTGAACGAATGCTATCCCGATGTGAGGAAACTAACCTCGCCCTTAATTGGGAAAAATGCCATTTCATGGTAACGGAGGGAATAGTACTCGGTCACAAAATCTCAAGCGAAGGAATGGAGGTGGATCGAGCCAAAATAGATACCATTTCTAGATTACCTCCTCCATCCTCCGTAAGAGCTATTAGAAGTTTCCTAGGGCATGCCGGATTCTATAGGCGGTTTATCAAAGACTTTTCAAAAATCTCAAGGCCTCTAACAAAATTACTTGAAAAAGATGCTCCTTTCATCTTTGACAAGGATTGCAATCAAGCATTTCTAACCCTAAAGGAAATGCTAGTCAATGCACCTATCATGATAGCACCTGATTGGAAGTTTCCTTTCGAAATCATGTGCGATGCTAGTGACTTTGCAGTTGGAGCTGTCTTGGGACAGAGAAAAGAAAAGCATTTCCACCCAATATATTATGCTAGTAAAACACTTAACGATGCACAAGAAAATTACACAACAACTGAAAAAGAGTTACTAGGTGTGGTATTTGCTTTTGATAAATTTCGTTCTTATCTTGTTCTTTCTAAAACTATAGTCTATACAGACCATGCAGCCATTCGATATCTCTTTAAGAAGCAAGACGCAAAACCACGTTTGATTAGGTGGATTCTACTCCTCCAAGAATTCGACATTGAAATCAAAGACAAAAGAGGAGCAGAAAATACCGCAGCAGATCATCTTTCACGCCTAGAAGACCCAGCTTTGGAGGCAACCAGAGACGAGCAAATCAACGAAAAATTTCCAACTGAATCCCTGGAAATGGTGGAATTTAAGGAAGAACCATGGTACGCCGACTTTGCTAACTACCTAGCTAGCGGAATAGTCGCAAAAGGGTGGCCACATCATCAAAGAAAAAAATTCTTTGCCAATGTGAAACACTATTTTTGGGAAGATCCATATCTTTTCAAAATGTGTGCCGACCAACTCGTCAGACGATGCGTACATGGTAGTGAAGCACGAAGAATTCTCCGCCATTGTCACGAAGGTCCATACGGAGGACATCATGGTGCTGCCAGTACCGCACGAAAGGTATTCGATTCAGGATTTTATTGGCCAACCATTTACAAAGATGCTCAAAATCTTGTAAAGACATGTGATGCTTGCCAAAGAACAGGTAATATTTCTTCCAAAAACGAAATGCCACAAAATGGCATTCTCGTTTGTGAAATTTTTGATGTGTGGGGACTCGACTTTATGGGACCTTTCCCACCATCAAAAGAAAACAAATACATACTTGTGGCAGTAGATTACCTGTCTAAATGGGCCGAGGCCGAAGCACTTCCAACAAATGATGGAAGAGTAGTGGTAAGATTTCTGAAAAAATTATTCTCTCGTTTTGGCACACCTAAAGCTTTAATAAGTGATAGAGGTACCCATTTTTGTAATCATCAACTTGAAATTTTTTTAACAAGATATGGGGTCTATCACCGGGTTTCGACAGCTTATCACCCTCAAACAAACGGACAAGCCGAAGTGACCAATAGAGGGTTAAAACGAATACTCGAAAAAACCGTAGGGTTAAATAGAAAGGAATGGGCTGATAAATTAGATGATGCTTTATGGGCTTTTCGAACTGCTTATAAAACAACGATAGGTACAACCCCATATAAGCTAGTCTATGGAAAGAGTTGTCACTTGCCAGTAGAAATTGCACACAAAGCCTACTGGGCAATCAAAAATGTAAACTTAGATATAGAATTTGCTGGTAAAAATCGATTTTGTCAAATAAATGAATTAGACGAGCTTAGGAATTATGCATACTCAAACTCTGAGATTTATAAGGAAAGAATGAAAAATTGGCATGACAAACATATTAAACCTAATGAATTTCGGGTAGGAGATTTAGTTCTTTTGTTTAATTCACGACTTCGATTGTTTCCTGGTAAATTAAAGTCTAGGTGGTCAGGACCTTTTTCCGTCACCCATATTTTTCCACACGGTGCAGTAGAAATTAAACCTCGAAATGGGTCACCATTTAAAGTCAATGGCCAACGGCTGAAACTCTATCAAGGATTTATTGAGGATGAGGAAGAAGAGATCTCGCTTCAAACCGTGGAAGAATAAAAACATCATGCCTGGTAAGTTACGAGCGATTGAGGCGGCAAAATAAAGCGGTAAGTTTTCTAAACCATAGCTTATGGGAAAAAGGGGCACTCACACGCGCACGAAAAAAAAAAAAAAAAGCTCGGCACGAGGCCGTGTCCGCTGGACACGGGGCCGTGTTCGCGCTGCAGACGGGATAAAACCCCTTTTTCAAAACAGTTTCTTCATTCCACACGCCCCGTTTCCCCACAAAAGCTCTGGTTCCAGGCGATTTTTCGCGAAATTCCAACGTCTCTTACCGATCTAACAACGTCAAGGTATGATTCTATCACTCTTAATAGTTAGATTAGTTACTTGCATGTAGTTAATACACCACAAATTTGGGGAAAAATCTAGGGTTCTTGATGTTCATTCGGATCGAACCTAAAATTTTTGCCTAAATCTGTTTGCATTTAGTTAGATTAGTGTTAAGGGAAGTAAATACACTTGTATTGTTCATAGATTCACCCGATTTCTTACAAAAACCCCAAACCCTTGTTCTTGAACCGAAAAAGATAAAATTGATAGGGTAAACGGGTTATTTTGGGAAAAACGGCACTTAGGGTTTCATTTTCGGGGGAAACCGCACCTATTGGTTCAAAAATTTTCAAGTTTTCGAAACCGGGTCGAAAAATGGGATTTTTGAGTAACAGACCCCTGGACACGGGGCCGTGTCCGCTGGGCACGGGGTCGTGTCCAGCCCGCTGTTTGCAGTTTTGTCCGAAAATATTTCTGTTTCATGCTAACTTTTGGTGTATTCTCGCAGATGGCCAGGAAGTTTACTAGATTCAACGCCAATGAGCTAGATGCAAGAGCTCGGTACGAGCTTCTTCAAACAAGGCCGGAGGAATACCCGAGGCAGGCGTGCACAGAACTACTAACCATGGTGAATCAAATTGACCGTTTCAACAACATTGTCACGGGACCACTCAGAGTCGCGCTAACAACCCGACTCCGTTCCGTCCATGAATGCACCTTGGAATTCTACAGCACCTTTGCATTCACTGCAAGGTGCGACCCGTTCGATGATGACGGGGTGTCATTCAGGTGTGGCGGAACGAGGTATTCGATCTCCATGGCACAATTCGGATCGATTATCGGGTTGTATGCGGAGGAGGATGCGGGAAACGAAGAAAATACAGGGGGATTGAGAGAGATCGAAGACAACGAGCGCCAAGCCATGTGGGCTCAGATTGGGGAAGGGTTCTACAATCCGAGCAGCACTAAGAGTACCAAGCTGAGGGATCCGCTTTACAGATACATTCATAGGCTCCTCGGCTACTCTCTTAGCCAAAGGCATGACTGTGGTGGCGTCGTTGGGTTAAGAGATTTGCTTGTCCTCCATTGCATTCACAACCGCAGGCCGCTCGATGTTCCGTTCCTCATGCTCCGAAACATGCATCACAACCGCCTTGCTAGTGCACCAACTCCTATTTTCTTCGGGGGATGGGTGTACCGTCTCTTCAAGCACTTCGCCCACATTCCGAGGTCATTTGAGAGGAGCCCATGGTCGGGTACGGTGGATATTCACATCTGCCGCTCGATGAACCTGGTTTATGAGGTAGAAGACGGGACGGTAACCTTTCAAAGGATGCAAGGTCATGCATGGAACCCGCAAGAAGCACTTGTCCTCCCAGCTCCGCAACATCATCAGTACCAATACCCACCCCACGGTGATCCGGGCCAATCATCCTCCTCGGGAGGCAGTTTTCCTAATTTTCAAAGTTTGCATGATTTGTTGCAGGAAAACCTCATATGTACTCGGAACACCTATAACATGGCGAGCAACACCTACCACCGGGTCGGAGCTATCGAGAGAAACCTATCCGAGATACAAGACGATGTCGGATACATACGAGACCACATTGCACGCCGTGGAGGGGATGACGATGATGATGATGATGATGATGCCATGGAGTAGGCGGGAGGAGCATAGGAGGAAGCGGTTGATTGATGACTCCCCAGGTTAACCCTTTGCAATCTTGAACAATTGATGGCCTGCGTGCCAAGTGTTAGACAATTTACTTTTCCTAACTATTTTCTGCATTTTACTTTTCTAACTTTATGCTTGGAACAATTAATTGTGGTAATGTAGGATGTTTGTGTTGTTTGGTGTGGTATTAAGTGATGAAACAGGTACAAATCAAGGCTTAGGGTGTTAAGCCTCAGCACTTATAGGGCTAGAATGGAAAAACCGGAGGAAGAAACCTGTTTTTCAGGCTTTCAGACTGTCCACACGGGGACGTGTCCAGCCAACACGCCCCCGTGCTCACCTCCCTGACCTGCTGTTTGGCTTCTGTTCGGCAGAATTTTGTCAGACACGTGGCCGTGTTCAGTGGACACAGGGCCGTGTCCACCTTCTGTAAGTTCTTGTTACTGGCACCTGAACACGGGGTCGTGCCCACTCAACACGGGGCCGTGTTCAGTGCCCAGTAACACAAATTCTTGCTTTTTAAACACTATTTTTGTAACACCTCGAAAATTTCGGGTTTAATAATAAAATGACACGTGTCATGTAAGACAAAACGCGTTGAAAAACCCGGTTTTAATAAAGATAACTCGGTAGGATTTAAAGTGGCGTCATGTTAAATTGTTACCTCTGAACGACCTCAATTATAAATCCCAAGACCCGATATAATATTACTACACATCTTTCATGCCAAGATTCAGAAAATTTTTTGCCAATAAAGAACTTGCAAAAGCATGATTTGATCCCACAAAGTGAATTGAATGATAAACCGAGAAGTACGGGTCTTGCTATTGCATCTAAATCAAACATATCATTATGGTGGGGTGTGATACTGTGCAAGACCGTTTCAGGAAGTCCATGAGTGTTGACATAGGTCCCAAAGTCGGAATAATTGGTTACCTTTACGAAACTTCAACAATCAACGACAAATCTTGTCTCAGAAAGGGGTAGCGCACCGCTACATGTGTAGCGTAACGGTGCGCTACCGATAAGTCAACAGGCCCATTGTTGTGGGCTAGCGCACCGCTACCAGTGTAGCGTAACGGTGCGCTAGGCAGTGCCAGCGACCAGAAAACGGGCTGTTGGCTGTTGTACGCGATTGTGACCGTTTGCACCGGTTTTATTCAGTTATAAAAGACCCCTAGACATCCCTAAGCAGTAGCAACAAGTGTTGAATGGTTGTGGATGGTCCTAGAGTTAGTTGTCAACTTGTTGTGGTGTATGAACAAGTATAAAAGGCCTTCAAGTGCAACATTCTTTCACACACATTCTCTGCATTGTTGGAGTGATTCTGGAGCTCAAAGGTGCTTCCTAGTGATCATATCTCGTGCATAGGACCTCAGTAAGTATTCTAATCTTTCCCTAATTGCTTTTAGCTTAGTTAATTAGCTAAAAGTCAAACCGTCGTAATTACGGTTTGACTTCAAGATTAGTCACTAATGACTCAGTCTTATCTCGAATTAAAAATAGTTTTAGAATGGTATTTATGTGGGAAATAAAACCCCAAAAGGGTTTCCCCTGATCACCATCCTAAGCAGGTCAAATGTCGGGTCAAACCTTTACTTAAAAAGTCAACATAATGCTTAAAATGTCGTTTATGCATAATTAGCTATCTAGATCATATATAACCTGTTTGATTATTGTTATAACTTAGTAATTAGTGTAATAACATGTTCAAACTGTTCAACCCGACTATTTCCTGTTTAGACCCGGTTCGGAACCGAAAGTCACATAGTTTGACTTTTCGGTTGACTTTCAGTTCTGACCCGTTTGGGCATATTTTAGAAGTGCCTCAGAGCTTAAATTGGATTAGGATACATTTTAGAACAACCCTCTGTGATCATACACCTTGGTTCACTAGTTATCCAATTATTATGCAAGTTTCCGTTAAATGCTCATACGTGGACCGTTATGCCCTTATTACCTTAAATCATGATTTATGAAAATGTAAAAGTGTAGAAACCTTAGTTACTGATATAAAGACTTGTTTGCAAAGTTTGACACCAGTTTGACTTGTAGATTAAGAGTTATGCTCATTGTCGCTAAAATTAAGGCTTTATGTTAACAACATGGCGTAATTAGCGTAAAGCCTAGTTAAACATACTTTTTGATATCAAATCTTTTACCCACTGATGTTATATATTATTTTGAGATTTTTAAGGATTTTTAATTAATTTTAGGTCGAGCATAACTAGTAGTCGTAGGCTTAATCCGGTAATTGTCGGTTTTGCCCTTACGGGCCATAAAATGAGTTTTACACATCTAAACGATTCCAAACCTTTTGCTACTGATTAATTATGATAAATAAATTATATTAATCCTTCTGGAAATATAAGAATATCAGATTTAGGTATAGAACCCGGAAATGGCCTTTAATCGCCATAATTAGCATTTTTGGCGCATAGTATGTCTTAGAATCACATTGGACATACCCGGGTCGATACCTACTGATATATGAGGCAAATTATGATAATTTAACAGTAAGCAAAGGTTGATAAACTCAGATTCCGTTTTTGAGCTCTTCGGTTTATGTGAAATTACCAAAATACCCCTACGGGGCATAGTTTGGTTAAATATGATAAATTTCACATATATGCCTTAGCCTACTGTTATAACCCATCAAAATGAGTATGTTTGCTGTTTACATCAGACCTGTAACTCAGTTGAACATATAAACACTTTTACAAACTTTAAAATGACCAAACTACCCCTACGGGGCATAGTTTGTATTTAAATTAGTTCGGGGCATAACGAAAGACATCCTACTGATGTTACAACATATTTGAAGCATATTAACTTAGGAAACCTGTATATGGCTCTTACGAATACCCGTTACGCATATTACGCGTTCGGCTCGGTTTATGTAACAAGTTTACATAAATTAGCCGAAACAGGTCAAACCTTATCGGTTTTATCTCAAAATCCAGAATGTGATTAATAAACCCATATTAAACAAGTCTCCAAACTTATCGGGTCTGAATCACATTCTATCCGGTCTTCGCTTAATCGTGCGTACGAACCGTATCTTAAAACTAGCCGGTCTAAGCTTAAGCTTAATAAAAGACCCGTTAGAATTCTAATAGGTTATATTTAACCTTCGTTCCAGATTAGGAGAAACAGTAAAAGCTACCTGCTATTTGATTATTGTGACTATACTTTGCATCAAGGTAAATACTTTTAACTTATTTTCCCTATACGGGCTTGGGTTACGGTACATAGCGTACCGCTTGATCGAGCATCAAATCTTCCACGCTTAGTGGTTAATTGAATAATTTGATCGGCTCGTTTTAAACAGATGTGTTTACTTTACAGCCTTTGGGGGGTTAATGACCATGTCCCGGATATCCTCGGCATTATCTTACGAGATTGCCACGACCTGAGCACGGGGTGTAGGCGTACTCCCGTGTATAACTCACTTACAGTGGTGTGTCTATTGATCTTTAACCCGGAATACGTTCCGGGCTACTGAACGCATAAGTAACATGTAATTCGTTCACAAGATTATTATATTATCAAAATAATTCTCCCAAGTTAAATAAAATGTTTATGCCATGTGCATCCAAACTAATTTTCAATCATTTTATAAAATGAGTCAGTTGAATGTATTTACCAGTGTAAACTGACGTATTTTCCCAAAAAGATTAAATGCAGGTACTAGGCGAAATAGGCTGGAATTCTCCTAAGCATCACTAGAAGTCTCGCAAGCTTTAGATGCCGAAGTCTGTTGAACCATAAACAATATGTTTTTTTTATTCGATCCTACTGTGGATAAACACCGGATAATTGTGACTTTGTTTACAATAAATAAATTCGGTTGTATCTTATTTTAAATTTGCTTCCGCTGTGCATTATTATATTGTGTTGTTTGACTATTACGTTGCCAACCACGTCACGATACTCCCCCACCGGTGACACGTGGAAATCGGGGTGTGACAGGTTGGTATCAGAGCCAACACTGAGCGAATTAAACACTAGCCTTTTGTGTTCAATCTCAGTTACACAAATGCACATATCTAAACTTCGAGTCTAGACTTATAACATAGGACAAATTCTACCTTCTTCGGGTTTTTGTTTTGTCCTTTAAAATTTTCTATTTTTGTTATTGTTATCTCATGCTTTATTGACAGGAATAACAAGATGCCTCCGAGATTCTTTCGCACGAGAGGACGCGGAAAGGGGCCGGTAGCCGCCCCCAACGACCATGAAGCAGGGCCGTCAAATACACGGGCTCCAACTGCGGCAGAAAGCGAGAATCCAAGACGGAACAGGAGAGACCTGTTCGAACCAGCGAGACGATCTGTTTCGCATAGTTCTACCCCTCCGGTCCGCAATTCATATGGACCTCAATCGGAAGACGAGCCTAATAACCCTCTGCCCTCATACATACCACTTCAGAGGTCTTTGTCCCATCATTCTTACGGGGACCCCACACCGATCTTTAGAGGCCAGTTTAATCCGGCCGATTACTTACAAGAACCCGTGGGTTTCAACCCACTGGGTCCAGACGACCACTTCTCTGGTGATCGTGCTGACGACATGGACGAGGACACGGACCCCGTCATGCCTGCGAGTGGCACTCCGAACCACCCAATAGAGATCTCGGACGGATCTTCGTTTCACGGATCACCCTATGGTGGTCCCGACAGTTTCCAAGCTTTCTTTAATCAACACCCATGGTATTATACACCATCACACCACTCGTCATCACATGGGCAGCATCAGCAGCAGTCTCAGCAGCAACAGGATCCACAGCCACAGCCGCATCATCAAGATTCATCAGAGGATCATAGGTTTGTGGCAGTTACGCCACCACCTCCACCGCCACCAGTTCAACCGCCACCTCCTCAACCGCCAAGGCGTAGAAGAACCGGTGCACGTATATCGGTGCGACCAGGGGACTTTCATATTAGCTCCCCAAGGCAGTCAAGTGCAAGTCACTACCCGCCTCATTGGGAGGACCCACAAATGGGTGGGCCTTCGCAGCCAGCTTATCAACAGCCACCGCCCATGGGTTTTGAAAACCCAATACCAGCGTACACGGGTCCAACTAATTACAACCCGTTTGAGCAACCAACTTACAACAACTACGGATACGCTGAGGCAGATCCTTATATGGAAGCAGCAAATTATAACTCCTTCAATGCCCAAGGACCCTACGGAGATCCATGGGGGGTAAGCTACCCAAATCAGGGATACCCAATACCTCCCAGGCCTATCACTCGAGCGCAGTCTCAGCCGCCACGATTTTCTCCCCCAGAACGGGAGGAAATTCTACATAGATTGAATCAGGTTGAGCAGGAGTCTCGCCGCGACCGCCAGAAGACGGAGAGTTTCTTACAAGGATTGGTTGGTTTGATCAAGGGAAAGAATAAGAAGAGTCGTTGAATTCTTCCACAGTTATCTTCTCTTGTATTTGGTTGTTAAGCCCCTACGTGGGTATGTGTGTTTGTTGTGTGTATTGACCCCTATGTGGGTCTATCTTTCCATAAACCCCTACGAGGGTATGTTGTATGTTTAGTCCCTGCGAGGACTTATGTTTGATAGTCCCTGCGAGGACTTGTGTCTTTCTGTAAGACCCCTACGTGGGCATGTCTTCTGTAAGACCCCTGCGTGGGCATGTTAGTATGTTGTAGCTCCTACGTGGGCAAATTTCATGTGTGAAAGACCCATTTAGGGCAATATGTAATATTGTATAACTTAATGGAGTGTTGTTTTTATAAATTTCATGCGTGCCATTTGTGCATAAATAAATTATAAATGAAATAAATAAATTAAAATCATTCCTTTTTAATCTGCCTAAGTAATTATATAATTAAGAATCTTTAAGTGTGAAACCTAGCCTCGTGTCAAATAAAAGACCGGGCCAAAATGGTAAGACCGGTTTAAAGGATTCAAATCCCTGTTAACATCTTAAAACATGTTAACACTCCTGGCAGAAGTGATTCGTTAAAAATCACATGTTATTTTTAAATGAATAAGGATTCTTTAGAAGATTCCTAATCCAGTATAATGATCTCTGAATCCTGGATTTACATCATCAATTAAGGTGACCATATTCAACCATACGTGGCAATATAGCGCCTACGGGCCATGCTCATTTCTATATAAGCCAAAAGACAGTGGTAGCTATGACTCCCTGTCTAATAAAGGTAATGAACTAGGTTCAAACCTTAAAAGTCTTGATTCTCTGAAATCATAGTTTATTAAATTGTCCATGTGACCAAGCCTTATGTGCTAATATATATATATATATTGTTATGGTTTTATGTTTAGGATAAATTTAATTGAAATCCTAAATTAATACGATTAATAAGTTAACCAAATAGGGTCTCTGTTACCATGGTTAACGAGTTACCCTAAGGGGTAATTCCATAATAAACTTTCAAATAAAATATTGTTCTTGTTTTCTGTAGCAGTTCAATATAAATGGCTAACTCTAATGAAGTCAATAGCCATCCTGTGGCGCCAAATGAGAACGCCCAGATTACATTGACGGGCGCCGAACTAAAAGCGATCATTGATGGCGCTGTCACTCAAGCCTTGGATAGGCAATATGAAGAATACAGTGGTACCCGGAGTAGGACCCACTCTGTATCACATTCAAAGCCAAGGACACATTCTGAGGCTCATAACAAGCCTCCTCCCAAGAAGAACGGACCTAAGAAAGACGGTGATGACCGTCAGTCCACCAACAATCAAAGTGACCAATCCCAGCATATGGTACTGCATCAAGGACCCCGTAACAAGGGTTGCACTTACAAATACTTCGTGTCTTGCAAGCCCCGGGATTTTACAGGGGAAAAGGGGGCCGTTGATTGCATGACTTGGCTGGATGAAATGGACACAGTGGTGGACATCAGCGGGTGCGCGGAACGGGATATAGTAAAGTTTGTGTCACAGTCCTTCAAAGGTGAAGCATTGGCATGGTGGAGATCTCTGATGGAGGCCTCCGGAAAGATCCCGTTGTATAGCATGACGTGGGATCAATTCATTGCCCTGATCAAAGATAATTACTGCCCTCAACATGAGGTGGAAAAGATAGAATATGACTTTCTGTCATTGGTGATGAAGAACCTCGACTGCCAAGCTTACCTGACAAGCTTCAATACACTGTCCAGGTTGGTTCCCTACCTGGTAACCCCTGAGCCAAAGAGGATCGCCCGTTTTATTGGTGGGTTAGAACCCGAGATCAAGGCCAGTGTAAAGGCTTCTCGGCCAGTTACCTTCAGGTCTGTAACTGACCTTTCTTTATCCCTCACACTGGATGCGGTCCGACAGAGATCGCTGAGGAATAAAGATGCTGAGAAGAGGAAACGAGAAGATGATGGTTCGCGTAGGTCGAACAAGAAACACCGTGGGAACGGTGATAACAAGAAGGGATCCGAGTCGAGGAAGGATGGGCATAAGTCTGATGAGAAGCCTAGGTGTAAAACTTGCAAGAAACAGCACTATGGAAAGTGCAGACTGGAGTCGAGCTCCCGGACTCAGTCGAAATCCTTTGCATGTGGGATTTGCAAGTCCACGGACCATAAAACCTTGGATTGCAAGAAGATGAAAGATGCAACGTGCTACCGTTGCAATGAAAAGGGCCACATAAAGACTAACTGCCCAAAGTACAACAAGAAGCCTGAGGAGGCTAAGAAGACTAATGCCAGAGTCTTCAGGATGGATGCGAAGGAGGCTGTGCAGGATGATAACGTCATAACAGGTACTTTCCTTGTCAATGATGTTTTTGCAAGAGTACTTTTTGATTCAGGCGCAGATAAGTCCTTCGTAGATCATAAATTTTGTAAATTGTTAAATTTACCTGTCAAAACCCTAAAAGTGAACTATGAGGTAGAGTTAGCAGATGGTACCATAGAAACCGTCTCTAATGTGTTAGATGGATGTGTTATATCCATTAAGAACCATTCTTTTCCTCTGTCCCTACTTCCGTTTAAATTAGCTGGTTTTGACATAGTTCTGGGTATGGACTGGTTATCTCATAACCAGGCCCAAATCGTCTGTAACCAGAAACAGGTGGTAATAAAGACTCCGTCTGGTGAATCACTTACCATTCGGGGAGATACCCAGTACGGACTGCCTGAGCACGTGACTATGCTCAAGGCTTCAAAATGTTTGAAGAAGGGGTGTGTCATCTACATGGCACAGGTGATTATTGATGAGCCCAAACCAAAGTTAGAAGACATCCCTGTCATCTCAGAATACCCAGAAGTGTTTCCTGAAGATCTACCTGGCCTACCACCAGATAGACAAGTCGAGTTCAGGATCGATATCATCCCCGGAGCGGCACCAATTGCTAGAGCTCCATACCGATTGGCACCCACGGAAATGAAGGAGTTGCGGACGCAGCTAGATGAATTGCTGGCTAAGGGTTTCATTAGACCTAGTTCATCTCCTTGGGGAGCGCCAATCCTGTTTGTCAAGAAGAAGGATGGGTCGATGCGCCTGTGCATCGACTATCGTGAGCTTAATAAAGTCACGATCAAGAATAGGTATCCTCTGCCCAGAATCGACGATCTGTTCGATCAATTGCAAGGGGCGAGTTACTTCTCAAAGATAGATTTGAGGTCTGGCTACCATCAGCTGAAGGTCAAAGATGAAGACGTAGACAAGACTGCATTTAGGACTCGTTACGGTCACTACGAGTTCCTAGTGATGCCTTTTGGGCTCACCAATGCACCGGCTGCGTTCATGGATCTCATGAATCGCGTTTGCAAGCCGCACTTAGATAAATTCGTCATCGTTTTCATCGACGACATTCTCATTTATTCTAAGAACAAAGCTGACCACGAGAAACATCTTCGATGTATTCTCAAACTTCTGCATAAGGAGAAGCTCTATGCCAAATTCTCCAAGTGTGAATTTTGGCTTAGGGAAGTCCAATTTCTGGGACATGTGGTCAGTGAGCGTGGTATTCAGGTGGATCCCGCTAAGGTTGAAGCAGTAATGAACTGGCAAGAGCCAAAGACGCCAACAGAAATTCGTAGCTTCCTGGGATTAGCAGGATATTACCGGCGTTTCATTGAAAATTTTTCAAGGATTGCTGCACCCCTAACCTCCTTAACTAAGAAGAAAGTTAAGTTTGTTTGGGGCCCTAAGCAGCAAGAATCCTTTGATATTCTGAAGCAAAAGCTGAGCAACGCCCCAGTACTGACATTGCCAGAAGGAACTGAAGAATTTGTAGTTTATTGTGATGCATCACACACTGGCATGGGGTGTGTGCTTATGCAGAAAGGCAAGGTGATTGCCTATGCATCACGACAGTTAAAGGTGCACGAAAAGAATTACACCACCCATGACTTGGAATTAGGTGCCGTTGTGTTCGCACTAAAACTGTGGAGGCATTATCTTTATGGAATCAAGTTTGTGATCTTTTCTGATCACAAGAGCCTCCAGCATCTGTTTAACCAGAAAGAATTAAACATGAGGCAACGCCGTTGGATGGAAACTTTAAATGATTATGATTGTGAAATCAAATACCATCCCGGCAAAGCGAATGTAGTCGCTGACGCCTTGAGCAGAAAGGAAAGGGTTAAACCCATTCGAATTAACGCCAGGCGTATGGAGATAAAGAACAGTTTGATAGAAAGGGTGTTAGCTGCACAGAAGGAAGCTGTGTTGGAAGCTAACTATCCTAATGAAAAGTTAGGAGTAACTGAGGAGCAGTTGACTCTTAGCAAGGACGGAATCTTACGGTTAAACGGACGAATATGGGTTCCAATTTTCGGAGGACTTCGTGATGTCATCCTCCAAGAAGCCCATAGTTCCAAATACTCCGTTCATCCTGGAGCTGACAAGATGTATCAGGATTTAAAGGCAAATTATTGGTGGATAGGCTTGAAAAAGTCTGTAGCCACCCATGTAGCAAAATGCTTGACATGTGCGCAAGTCAAAGCCGAGCATCAGAAACCGTCAGGTTTGCTACAACAGCCTGAACTTCCTACGTGGAAGTGGGAAATGGTAACTATGGATTTTATTACCAAGTTACCCAAGACAAGGAAAGGCAATGATACGATATGGGTTATAGTTGACCGACTGACTAAGTCAGCTCATTTCTTGCCCATCAAGGAGACTTATAGCTCCGATATGTTAGCCCAGTTATACGTGGATAAGATTGTAGCCCTACACGGCATACCTGTAGCTATTATCTCTGACCGGGATACTAGGTACACGTCACATTTTTGGAAGAGCTTCCAGCAATCTTTGGGCACACGTTTGAACTTTAGTACGGCTTACCATCCTCAGACAGACGGTCAGAGTGAGCGTACTATTCAAACGTTAGAAGACATGCTGCGTGCATGTGCGATCGAATTGGAAGGTAGCTGGGATAAGAACCTACCATTGATCGAATTCTCCTACAACAATAGCTACCATACCAGCATAAAGGCTGCGCCTTTTGAGGCATTATACGGTAGGAAGTGTAGATCGCCAGTTTGTTGGGCGGAAGTTGGAGAAGTCCAGTTATCAGGACCAGAGATCGTATTCGAAACGACGGACAAGATTGTCCAGATTCGTAAAAATCTCCAAGCTGCCAGGGATAGGCAGAAGAGTTACGCGGATCCAAGTCGTAAGGATTTTCACTTCGAAGTGGGTGAAAAAGTCCTACTTAAAGTGTCACCCTGGAAAGGAGTGATGCGGTTTGGTAAGAAAGGCAAACTAAGCCCGAGATACATAGGACCTTTCGAGGTTATCGAACGTGTCGGGTCAGTTGCCTATAAGTTGAACTTACCAGAAAAGCTCAGTGGAATTCACAACGTGTTCCACATCTGCAATCTAAAGAAGTGTTCCGCTGACGAAACACATGTCATGCCACATACAGATGTGCATATTGACGAGAGCTTAAAATTCGTGGAAAAACCTGTGTCAATTGAAGATCGACAGGTAAGAAAGCTTCGGAGAAAGCATATACCTTTTGTTAAGGTCAAATGGGATGCCCGTAGAGGTCCCGATTTCACGTGGGAGGTCGAATCCACGATGAAGGAAAAGTACCCTTACTTGTTTCAGTAAATCTCGGGTCGAGATTTATTTTAAGGGGGTGAGGATGTAACACCTCGAAAATTTCGGGTTTAATAATAAAATGACACGTGTCATGTAAGACAAAACGCGTTGAAAAACCCGGTTTTAATAAAGATAACTCGGTAGGATTTAAAGTGGCGTCATGTTAAATTGTTACCTCTGAACGACCTCAATTATAAATCCCAAGACCCGATATAATATTACTACACATCTTTCATGCCAAGATTCAGAAAATTTTTGCCAATAAAGAACTTGCAAAAGCATGATTTGATCCCACAAAGTGAATTGAATGATAAACCGAGAAGTACGGGTCTTGCTATTGCATCTAAATCAAACATATCATTATGGTGGGGTGTGATACTGTGCAAGACCGTTTCAGGAAGTCCATGAGTGTTGACATAGGTCCCAAAGTCGGAATAATTGGTTACCTTTACGAAACTTCAACAATCAACGACAAATCTTGTCTCAGAAAGGGGTAGCGCACCGCTACATGTGTAGCGTAACGGTGCGCTACCGATAAGTCAACAGGCCCATTGTTGTGGGCTAGCGCACCGCTACCAGTGTAGCGTAACGGTGCGCTAGGCAGTGCCAGCGACCAGAAAACGGGCTGTTGGCTGTTGTACGCGATTGTGACCGTTTGCACCGGTTTTATTCAGTTATAAAAGACCCCTAGACATCCCTAAGCAGTAGCAACAAGTGTTGAATGGTTGTGGATGGTCCTAGAGTTAGTTGTCAACTTGTTGTGGTGTATGAACAAGTATAAAAGGCCTTCAAGTGCAACATTCTTTCACACACATTCTCTGCATTGTTGGAGTGATTCTGGAGCTCAAAGGTGCTTCCTAGTGATCATATCTCGTGCATAGGACCTCAGTAAGTATTCTAATCTTTCCCTAATTGCTTTTAGCTTAGTTAATTAGCTAAAAGTCAAACCGTCGTAATTACGGTTTGACTTCAAGATTAGTCACTAATGACTCAGTCTTATCTCGAATTAAAAATAGTTTTAGAATGGTATTTATGTGGGAAATAAAACCCCAAAAGGGTTTCCCCTGATCACCATCCTAAGCAGGTCAAATGTCGGGTCAAACCTTTACTTAAAAAGTCAACATAATGCTTAAAATGTCGTTTATGCATAATTAGCTATCTAGATCATATATAACCTGTTTGATTATTGTTATAACTTAGTAATTAGTGTAATAACATGTTCAAACTGTTCAACCCGACTATTTCCTGTTTAGACCCGGTTCGGAACCGAAAGTCACATAGTTTGACTTTTCGGTTGACTTTCAGTTATGACCCGTTTGGGCATATTTTAGAAGTGCCTCAGAGCTTAAATTGGATTAGGATACATTTTAGAACAACCCTCTGTGATCATACACCTTGGTTCACTAGTTATCCAATTATTATGCAAGTTTCCGTTAAATGCTCATACGTGGACCGTTATGCCCTTATTACCTTAAATCATGATTTATGAAAATGTAAAAGTGTAGAAACCTTAGTTACTGATATAAAGACTTGTTTGCAAAGTTTGACACCAGTTTGACTTGTAGATTAAGAGTTATGCTCATTGTCGCTAAAATTAAGGCTTTATGTTAACAACATGGCGTAATTAGCGTAAAGCCTAGTTAAACATACTTTTTGATATCAAATCTTTTACCCACTGATGTTATATATTATTTTGAGATTTTTAAGGATTTTTAATTAATTTTAGGTCGAGCATAACTAGTAGTCGTAGGCTTAATCCGGTAATTGTCGGTTTTGCCCTTACGGGCCATAAAATGAGTTTTACACATCTAAACGATTCCAAACCTTTTGCTACTGATTAATTATGATAAATAAATTATATTAAGCCTTCTGGAAATATAAGAATATCAGATTTAGGTATAGAACCCGGAAATGGCCTTTAATCGCCATAATTAGCATTTTTGGCGCATAGTATGTCTTAGAATCACATTGGACATACCCGGGTCGATACCTACTGATATATGAGGCAAATTATGATAATTTAACAGTAAGCAAAGGTTGATAAACTCAGATTCCGTTTTTGAGCTCTTCGGTTTATGTGAAATTACCAAAATACCCCTACGGGGCATAGTTTGGTTAAATATGATAAATTTCACATATATGCCTTAGCCTACTGTTATAACCCATCAAAATGAGTATGTTTGCTGTTTACATCAGACCTGTAACTCAGTTGAACATATAAACACTTTTACAAACTTTAAAATGACCAAACTACCCCTACGGGGCATAGTTTGTATTTAAATTAGTTCGGGGCATAACGAAAGACATCCTACTGATGTTACAACATATTTGAAGCATATTAACTTAGGAAACCTGTATATGGCTCTTACGAATACCCGTTACGCATATTACGCGTTCGGCTCGGTTTATGTAACAAGTTTACATAAATTAGCCGAAACAGGTCAAACCTTATCGGTTTTATCTCAAAATCCAGAATGTGATTAATAAACCCATATTAAACAAGTCTCCAAACTTGTCGGGTCTGAATCACATTCTATCCGGTCTTCGCTTAATCGTGCGTACGAACCGTATCTTAAAACTAGCCGGTCTAAGCTTAAGCTTAATAAAAGACCCGTTAGAATTCTAATAGGTTATATTTAACCTTCGTTCCAGATTAGGAGAAACAGTAAAAGCTACCTGCTATTTGATTATTGTGACTATACTTTGCATCAAGGTAAATACTTTTAACTTATTTTCCCTATACGGGCTTGGGTTACGGTACATAGCGTACCGCTTGATCGAGCATCAAATCTTCCACGCTTAGTGGTTAATTGAATAATTTGATCGGCTCGTTTTAAACAGATGTGTTTACTTTACAGCCTTTGGGGGGTTAATGACCATGTCCCGGATATCCTCGGCATTATCTTACGAGATTGCCACGACCTGAGCACGGGGTGTAGGCGTACTCCCGTGTATAACTCACTTACAGTGGTGTGTCTATTGATCTTTAACCCGGAATACGTTCCGGGCTACTGAACGCATAAGTAACATGTAATTCGTTCACAAGATTATTATATTATCAAAATAATTCTCCCAAGTTAAATAAAATGTTTATGCCATGTGCATCCAAACTAATTTTCAATCATTTTATAAAATGAGTCAGTTGAATGTATTTACCAGTGTAAACTGACGTATTTTCCCAAAAAGATTAAATGCAGGTACTAGGCGAAATAGGCTGGAATTCTCCTAAGCATCACTAGAAGTCTCGCAAGCTTTAGATCCTACTGTGGATAAACACCGGATAATTGTGACTTTGTTTATAATAAATAAATTCGGTTGTATCTTATTTTAAATGTGCTTCCGCTGTGCATTATTATATTGTGTTGTTTGACTATTACGTTGCCAACCACGTCACGATACTCCCCCACCGGTGACACGTGGAAATCGGGGTGTGACAATTTTACACATCTAATCAACCTAAAAATTTATTTTTGGGACACATTGAGGACAATGTGTAATTTAAGTGTGGGGGGGGGGGGATACTAAAACCTTGAATTTTGCAAGTCCTAAATACAAGCCTTACACAAAACTCTATTGGAACCGCTAATCACCCCAAATTTTTTCAAAAATTTCATTTTTTTTACTTGTCTAGGTTTAACTCGGGAAATTCAAATTCTCAAAAAAAAAGGTTATATTTTTACAAATTTACAACCGATAGCGTAGTGATAAAAAGAACCAACATAAGAAAATTATGAAAAGGCATGACAAACTTATTTAAAATTTGATTATATATACTTGATCACATAAAAACCCATTCCCACAAAAGTGAGTTTTGAGCCTTTATTGAGCACACAATTTCATATCATTTGACTAAATGCTCATTTTTCGTTTCTTGTGTGAATAGCCGCTTGGTTCTTACGACTCTAGAACTTGCCATGACAATACATTCCCGGTCCTTATCAACTTAAACCCGAGTAAGTACATGATGGAGGCATTAGGACTAACCTTTTTCATTTTTACACCATTATTTTTCTTTTTCTTTTACCACCTACCCAAAAATCCCCCTAGTTAGCCCCTTTGAGCCTAAACCTTTTCGTTTCATCACCCAAACAAAAACCCTTTTACCCACCAAAACCTTTTTCATTTTTTACCCTTTATTTTAGTAACAAGTTCGGTTCTTCGCGAAAAAAAAATTTTTTTTTGATAATAATGAAGCAAAAAGAAAATAAACAAACAAAGTAATCAAAAATAACTTTGTTTGAATAAAAGCTTCATTAAAAATAAAAAGTTGCAAAAAATACGAAAACCGACACTTGTTACGCTTTTTAGCCCTTTTTCTACTAACCACTAACCCAACCACCTACCTTTAACCCTAGCCAACCCTTAACCCACAAAGTCCTCTTGATATCTACAAAGGTATAAAAGTTAAAAAGGAGGAGGATTGATTTCTTGGCAAGCCTATGGTAGGAATAAGTTTCATGCCGCTCTCGAGTGATTCACTAAAAATACATTTTCGGCCGAGTGTGAGTGATTTCCCCGCGAGGTATGTGAACTTGTATATAAATAGAATTTTAAAAAAAGGCATGTTATGCCCAAATAAGTAATTTCTTTTATGAACAGTTCCAAATAAATCATTACGAATAGGAGTGTAAATAAATAAAAATAAAACCCAAAAAGATCTTGGAAATCCCGACACTCTATGACAAGCCCAAAACCTTCTCTTCTACCTATTCCATTTGGGAGTGTAAGCCACATATTAAAGAGTTTTGCTTGAGGACAAGCAAAAGTTCAAGTGTGGGGGTATTTGATGTGTGTAAAATGCAACATATAAATTACATCAAATGAGGCATAAAACTAACCCTTTTTAGTACTAATATTGGAAAAAGAGTGTTTTTGTCTTCCTTTTGTATTTTTAGGATTAAATGAGCTCAAAAACACAAAAGAAGCAAAAAGACAGCTAAATCCAACATAAATACAAGAAAAGGAACATTAGTGGACTGCCCGAACCCTCAACGACACCTTTCAAAGCAAAATAGAGAAAACAGAAGGCTGAACACGCCCCGTGCTCAGCCAGCACGGGGCCGTGCCCAAGAAGCAGCAGAAAAGACAAACCTATAGAAGCTTCTATTGCCCACCACGGGCCGTGCTCAGCGGACACGGGGGCGTGTCGAAAGTACAGCAGGCGCATTTATTGTAATTGCGAATTACAATTAATGAGGAGAGAGAGTGTCAGACGGGCACGGGGCCGTGTCCAGCTCTCTGTTCAGCCTATAAATAGGAGTGCTTGGATTCATTTCATCTCATCCCTTGGCACACCACCTCTCTCACACTTCATCCACCACCCACCACCATCACAACACCATCATCCACCACCATCATCCATTGTCCATCATAGAGTGTGTGAGTCGTCTCGGGATCCAAGATTGATCGTAAGAGTTCTTGACAATCAAGGCCATGTTTGCCTAAGTCTCTTACATCACTTGGTGAAGACAAAGTGTCTAGTATAATACTTTTTATTTCTAATCTTTTGCACTTTTTATTTGGTTTTGTATTAATGACTTTAATAACTAGTTACTTATGTTGAAGGTGATCTTTCCTTATCGTTTGTCCGTGGTGTCTTGGCATTATTTTACTGTCTATATAAAATAAAGGATTTTCACCATTCATATCTCCACGGTCTATATGGAGGTATGTTGGCTACCTGGTAGGGGGTTAAGGGAACGGTTTGGTAAAGGTCTTGCCATTGTTCAGCGTTTAGAGGTCCTGCAATGGACCTGGGTCAAATTTAGTAGGACCTCCTTCAATACTTCATGGTATTGGATGGCGGGGGTCCAAACTCTTTGATCCCCTCATAAGTTAACTACTATTAATACTATAACCCGGCTATTTAGGACTGTATCCCTGCTGACTCAGACTACTTAGCCGAGGGTAACGTCACCGCCAAAAGCGGGGCCTACCACAATACTGCATTAATAACTTAATTCATTATCTTCCAATAATCCACCCCTTTAGGATTGTATCCCTGCTGACTCAAACTACTGGGGTGAGGGTAACGTCACCTTCAAAAGAGGGGCCTACTACAATAACTAAGATAATCTCTTAATTATGTGCAAAAGTGCGGAAATAATCAAAGGTTATACTAGATACGAGTCGGAACCAAGTGATTCATCTTGTCTATCTGTTTTTATTTTTATTTTTATTTTCAGCATTTTAGTTAGTTTTATTTTTCTTAGTTTAAAACATTTTTCTAAACTTTTGTTTTGGTTAGACGTTGAGGATAAACCGGTACTAAAAGCTCTTGTGTCCTTGGACGACCTCGGTATCTTACCAACGCTATACTACACTCAACGATGGGTGCACTTGCCCATATGTGTGTTTAGTGTTAGTGAAATATCGTGTTTTATAAATTTAAAACTTGGCTAAAATAAGTGTTAAAAAGGGCTTAAAATAGACACCTAAAATATACGACACTTCGCACGCATCAGTAATAGCCTATGCCTCGAGACAATTGAAGATACACGAGAAGAAATATCCCACGCACGATCTCGAGTTGGCAGCGGTGGTTTTTGCATTAAAAATATGGAGGCATTACTTGTATGGGGTAAAGTGCACCATATTCACCGACCACAAGAGCTTGAAATACTTCTTCGAACAGAAGGAGTTAAATATGCGACAAAGGCGATGGCTGGAAACGGTGAAAGACTATGATTGTGAGATACATTATCACCCCGGAAAAGCAAATGTGGTAGCGGACGCTCTGAGCAGAAAAGCGGACTACGTCCCAATACGAGTGAGGTCGATGCAACTTGTGGTGACCTCGGGTATACTCGAACGTATTAGAGAGGCGCAGTTAGAAGCAGTAAAAGAAGAGAATTGGAAGAAAGAAAGAATAATCGGCCAATTGAAAGATTTGTCGGATGGGAATCACGGGTTGAAGACTCAATCCGGGAGGATATGGGTCCCACATACTTGTGGAGTGAAGGCGCTTCTACTTAATGAAGCTCATAAATCCCGTTATTCAATCCATCCGGGTGCGACCAAGATGTACAATGATTTGAAACAAAATTATTGGTGGCCTGGAATGAAGAGGGACGTGGCGAAGTATGTGGAAAAATGCTTGACATGTTTACAAGTTAAGGCAGAGCACCAGAAACCATACGGCAAACTCCAACCGTTAGAAATTCCGGTTTGGAAATGGGAACATATTACAATGGACCTGTTAACCAAACTGCCTAAGACGAATCGTGGTTTTGATGCCATATGGGTAGTGGTGGATAGATTGACGAAAAGTGCTCACTTCATTCCGATTCGTGAGACTTACACGTCAGAAAAGATGTCGGAAGTTTATACCAATGAAATAATAGCCCGTCATGGGGTGCCGGTGTCCATCGTGTCTGATAGGGATACCCGGTTTACTTCAAATTTCTGGCGGGATTTCCAAGAGCAAATGGGAACCAAATTATTCATTAGCACCGCGTACCATCCTCAAACGGATGGACATAGTGAAAGAACGATACAAACATTGGGAGACATGCTACGGGCGTGTATAATCGACTTTGGAGGCAGTTGGGATGTTCATCTACCGTTAGTAGAGTTTTCGTATAACAACAGTTACCAATCTAGTATTAAGATGGCACCGTACGAAATGCTTTACGGTAGGAAGTGTCGAACTCCGGTATGTTGGGGTGAAGTGGGTCCACGTGAACTCGCCCACCAAGATATAGTACGAGCCACAAATGAAAAGATCGATAAAGTTCGGGCACACTTGAAAGCGGCTCAAGACAGGCAAAAGGCGTATGTTGATAAAAGGAAAAGGCCAATCGAATTCCAAGTTGGTGACATGGTCATGCTAAAAGTCTCCCCATGGAAAGGTGTTATTAGATTCAGAAAAAGGGGAAGCTAAGCCCAAGGTTTATTGGACCATTTAAAATTATCGAGAAAGTTGGCAAAGTAGCCTACCGCCTTGAGCTACCGGAAGAACTAAGTGGGATTCATGGCACGTTTCACGTGTCACAATTACGAAAGTGCCTAGCGGACGAAACAGCCTATATCCATTATGATGATATTGAAGTGGATAATAGTCTGAATTATGTTGTGAGACCGTTGGAGATTTTAGATCGAAAGGTCAAACACTTACGAAATAGACAAATTGACCAAGTCAAAGTCAAATGGGAGCATAGAAAAGGCTCGGACACCACGTGGGAGACCGAGGAAGAGATGCGTCGGCTCTACCCTACGTTATTTGGTACGTATTTCGGTTTCGGGGACGAAACCCTATTTAAGGGGGGTGGACTTGTAACACCCCAAAAATATAAAACCTTGCGTTTAATAAGTAATGTTAATTTAACAAGAGTTAACTAACTAGGAAACTATAACCCAGTTAGTTGATAGCCTTGAAATAACTTATTCTAAAGTTAAAATACTTTAACTTAAAGCTAAATGATAAGTTGAGGGACTAAACTAGTCAAAATCTGAAAGTTTAGTTCTAAATTTAATAACAAAACACATAGTCCACCCATGTGTGGGTGGGTATCGATCGAACAGAGAGAGAGGGCGACCAGGAGATCTCCAAAACCCTAAAAACTCCATCAATCTTGCAAATTGAAGGATTAATCCAAGTCAAAATCGAAAATTGAGCTTAGAATCATGATCCTCATCTTAAGAGGATTGTAAGGTATGTAAAACCTAATGAAATCTCTTAACTTGAAGCTCTCATGATTTGGGAAATCTGTAAATTTGATATTGCATGTGTGTTATATGGATAGATTATAGTTGATATGGTGTTTGGAAGTGAAACCTAACCAACTACATGTAGAATCATGACCAAATTCAGAAAGTTCCATAAACACCTTGAAGGTGGGTTATGGGTTTTACATGATAATGATGAACATTAGGGTTTGGGTGATTATCCTAGTGTAAATTGATCATAGAAAAGTGATTTCAGAAAGATATGATGATTAAAATGCTATATGAGGGCTTTATTGATGTTAAGTTAATTAGCTAGCAAACCATGAACTTAAATGCAAATGATGTAGAAATTCTGCCCTCATAGTGTTTGTAGAAACGCCTCAAAGAAGGCTTAAAAATAGAAACTTAAAGCTTTAACGCATAATTATGATGTTTCGGTATAAAATGCGAAGTGAAGTCTAAAGAGAGTTCTAAACATTCCTTGAATTGAACTCTATAGGACAAGATACCGGAACGTCGAGTGGACAAGCCGGTGGTGATTCGCGGTTGAAGGGCGTGCGCTAAGGTATGTAACTTGATCCGTTACATTTAGTAGATTTTGATGATTGTATAATATGTATTCGAATTTTAGAACAAGAATGGTTGGAATTAAGCAGAGATGTAGCTATATAAAAATATTGGTCAAACTCGGATGGAACTCGATGGTAGTCGTCATATGGGAGGATTCTCTAGACGAGCCAACGGGTCGAATAAGCATGTAAAGCATGGTTAATGTTTTGGAGTATGATGAATTGCTCTTGATATTGGTTTAGGTATAATATGTTGGAAATATGAGAATTTGATGTAATGGTTTCTTTGAAAAGCGAAGTCCGAGAAATTGGTTTGAGTAAGATAAACAAACCAAACAAAAACATAATTTTCCAGGAACTACCGTAAATTACGGTAATACCGTAATTTACGGTAGAGGTCATGTGTCTTACGGTGGTTTTCTCCTGGTTTACGGTGGACCAAGGACTTCCAGCACTCACTGTAAATTACGGTAACACCGTAATTTACGGTGGAACCTGAAATCTTCTAATTTCCTTATTTTTAATTGATGTTGAATCATTTGTTTAAGTCTTATATGTTTAAGTCAAAACTAATATTTTTATTGGTTTTGACCTTAGGTGACTAGATGGACTTTACGGATGGAGGTCAAGCAACGTTGAAGAACCGAACACGACTCATGAAGCTTCCGCTATGTTTTAAATCTTTTGTAGTCCTTGTGTATGGGTTGTAAACACATGTAAAACAACTTTTGAAATGTTTTAAATTAGTCATTAGTTGACTAATGTTTATATAATTGTAATCTTGATACTTTTGAAACTCATGTTAAACTATTATCTTTTGTATAAAATATTACTTATATTCAAGTAAAATTTAAGGGTGTTACAATTTCCCAACCATAAACCTTAACATATTATTCACCCTAGCCACCGATTAATATAGATGCTATCATAACATGATTAGTCAGTTTATGTTGTAACAATATCCCCATAATTCCTTATCACATAAACATGTATTTACCTAACCTCCAAGATCCCTATATCATGCACACGATAATACACAAATCATCACATACAAGCATGTTTTAACCATAACAGTCGGCTATCACATATAGGTATACATAAGCACACATCGCACCAAAGATTATAACGTCACCTAGCATCTTTAGTTGCACATTTATAAACATATCAAGATCATGAAATCATCGAGTCCTAACATCATTATACAATATCAATATCTTAACAAATCATCATGAACTTTAATCTACTGAACGACTTGCATGAAGAGACATAACACACATAATATACAAGAACCATACTAACCGGAATATAGAGTGCACAATATCTGAGACCTTAATGACGAGAGGGGGGGCTGTTCTACCACTGCCGTACGTACAAAGGAGAATATGGTTTGGTTTGTTATGTTATGATGATTAGAGGTATAAGGGTTTACGTATACTTAATTATAAAACCAAAACCTAATAAATGGGCCGATCCCATAACTTATCTTGTTAATCACAACTGGGCCAGATTTAATCAAAACACACATGATATAGGTTGTGCTCGGTTTGTGTTAGTTCGGGCCGGAGTGAAGTGTTAACAATGTGTTAGCTCACTAATGTGGCCCAATGACTTGCGGCCCAAAGTGCTAACAATGATAGTTCCATAGAAACGTTTTAACGATTTCTTGTAGTTAAACAGTTACACACAAGTAGGAATATCCAATCACGTTATACATTTAGCAATTACATTCCAGTTATAAGTGTGTTTACTCATTTTTATCATCGTAACGAATATGAACGAGAAATAACAAGAAACAGGATCACCTGACGAAGAGGCACTGACCTTGAAAGTTTGGATTGTCACAAGCTAAGGTGAAACCTCACCACTTTGAGGCCAAAAACGAAGATTTTAGTTCTGTTTTCATTCTGAGCTTTTATACATTACATTTTGATTTCGAAACTTGGTGAAACATGGAACCTACCGAGCTTACAACTAAGTCCATAGTTGTGGGTTTGTGTTAAGGTTGATTTCTATCAAGAAAGAAGCACGAAATAGAGATTTTCGTGAAGAACCAGGTCTCAGTCGCACGGAACAGTCCCTTTCGCACGGACTGACTCCATCCGTGCCACTGGAGCCCATTTGCATGAATAGGCTAACTGTTGTTTTCCTTTCGTTCTTACGTAACTCTAAGTGTTGAAACCATCCGCGATTCGCCATTTTCGATGTGGACGAACCTGTGTTCTGGTAAAGTGTGAACCGTGGGAGCCTTGGTTTTCCAAACTAGTTCCACTGCCTCACTTGTACCTCGTAATCGAACGCCCAAGCAGTCTCCTAGATCAGAGTAAGTTAATCCCGCCTCGCCTCCAACACTTGCCATGTTGGAAATGACACGCCCGGGTTGTCCTTATTCGGCTACTTGGATATGTGTACATATTTATTTATGTTATTCATGACCAATCGGGTTGCCATCTGTGTCGATAAACTTTGAGCTTTGGTGAATCATACAATGAGGTATTCGTACCTCCATGCTTGACATCCATGAACTTTCTGACTTACTGGACTGTTAATACTATATAATATAATATAATATATAAAACATAACCGAAATCAGAACGTTAACCGGTTTGTGGTTAAGTGTCTCGAACAGGCCCCATTCGCACGAACAGGTCTTTTCGCACGATTGGAATTTCCCATTCGCACGAACTGGCCCTGTTCGCACATACAGACACCTGTTCGCACGAATGGATCTCCCATTCGCATGAATAGTTATGGGCTTCGGTTATCTTTCTATCTCAGTTCTGAGTTCCTCGTCTGTTGATTCTAATGGGCAAATCTGGACCCATGAAATCACAGTAAACTTAGTGTCATGACGAGTGCTTATACGATATATACTTTCGTGTTTACACATATACTTTTGTACTTTAATTCCAATCCAAATCCTTCGTCCAAATCCAAATAACTCATACACCTTCGATTTCTCCATTCTTACCAACTCGACAATTCACGGATAATCAGAAAGCTTTGCAAAACTGTGAGTATACATGACCCTTTTTACTTTTTACACTTTTGGGTGCAATACGTTTCGTACTATTAAGCACACACAATCACATACTTTATGCTTAAATCACAAACAAACTATCCAACATACATGCTTAATACGTTATGCCTGAGTTCGTATATGGTGGAACATTCTTATGTGGTATACTTGTCATTAACTTCGTACAAGCCTCCCTTAACATGCATAGCGCTATAGGAGTAACGCATCGCCCGTATTCTTGAGGTCACGTTAAGTTAAACACGGAACGGTCTTATCGTTGCTACGATAAGATTACGCTAGCGGTAAACTTTAAGTTGGCATTTATAGTTGCATGCCAGTTATACGTTAATTTTTTATAACAATTTTGTCATGTGGGTTTGTTCAAACTTTTATACTTATGCTAGTAATCAAACTTGTATACTCGTCAATACTTTTTGTATTGAACTATACTTTAATACGTGTTGCAGTAAGTTGATGATGATCATGACGCATGACAAAGAATCTAGTAGGAAGGACTAGAAATGCACCAGAGTTTAATTTGTGTTTATTAGTTTAGTCATTGATACTTGTTGTATTTTGTTTCCAAATCATGTACTTGAACCATTAGCAATGAAATGAAATACTGTTTATTAATTACTTGTCACATTTAGTGTTATGAAGTCTCTTGCAATCTCGTTTTCGTCTCACTCTGATGTTTCCGCTATCGTTTGGGGTGTGACACTGGTACCGCTCGGTACAACCCTCATCAAGCGACCAAATGACCCCGACCTTGTCTGTTAACACCTCGTGAGCAATCTTCATCGAGACTGCTGTTGCCCTACCTACTGGATCAACCTGGTGTTTGACGGTCTTATCCAGAGCCACCTGCGGGGACAAGCGGCGCGGCCAGAGTGTGATTATAACCAGTTTAACGTGATTCGTGATTTGTATAATTGTACGTGTTGCACCCAAAGTTTTTAAAATGGAAAATGGGATCGAGTACACTCACGGTCTTGTGTATAAATCCCGCGTACGTGAGTGATGCGTTTGAGAGTCGAGAACACCGAAGTTACCCTACACTGAGGAAATGGAGGTGTGTAAGTATTCGGATTTGGTAGAGAGTTATGATTCGGAATTTAAGTATAGAAAAGTACAAGCACACGAAAATATATATTGTCTAAATACTCGTTTTGACACTAAGATTTTATACGATTTCACGGGTCCTAATTTGCCCATGAGAATCAAAACAAGGACTTTAGAACGAATATAGTATAACCTAAGTTCATGACATATAACCATAATCCGGTTAACACCAAGAATTCGGTTAGGTATATTATATTTTATATAGAATATATTATAATCTAGTCCATCATGTATTATCATATAAATCATGTAAGTCAAGCATGGAGGTATGATGATTAACATTCATTAAACCTCTTTGTATGAATTAACCAAAACAAGGTTATCAACATAGTTGATAACCCGGTTGGTCATGAATAAAAATAAATGCACCTAACTGTTTTGCCAAGTAGCCAAGTAAGATCAACCCTGGTGTTCCCTACCCATCATGGTATATGTTAGAGGTGCGACGGGGTTATGTTACTCTGAGTCTTGGAAGCTACTTGCATGAACATAGTAAAACATCAAGTGAGGTGGTGGAACAAATTTGGAAAGCTAAGGCTTCCATGGTTCACACCTTTACCAAAACACAAGTCTTGCCATATATGAATTATGGTAAACTTGGATGGTCTCAACACTTGTAGTGTCACACCCTGTCTTTTGCGGAAGCGTATGATGTGTGACTGGTTTAATATCATTGCATTCAATCGTAATAAACAACTACATGATCAAAACGATGTTCATTCATTCATGAAAATTTGAGTATTACAAATACTTGTTAATTAAGTTTTAAAAACACAACCTTCGTCTAGGTTACAATTCAACAAAAGTGGATGACATCTAAACTTGAAGTCTACTTCTAGCTATGACACGTGCGCCCAAGATCCATCATGTCACCTAAAATACATGTAATTTTGGAAAACATCAACATAAAGTTGAGCGAGTTCTTGCGTTCTGTATATCTTGTATGAAAACATAGTTTGTATTTTGTACAAATCAAGTATTCTTGTATAAATCAAGTTTTCTTGTGTACCCCACGTATTAAATGGTTGTTTATACAAGGACATTAAGGCATGTGAAGACATAGGGAGCATTAGTATTTTCTCCTTCAAGGCATGTGAAGACATAGGGAGCATTAGTGTTTTCTCCCTCAAGGCATGTGAGGACATAGGGAGCATTAGTATTTTCTCCCTCAAGGCATGTGAGAACATAGGAAGCATTAGTATTGGCTCCTTTAAATGTGTCGATTACCCTCGACTGTGTCGATTAACCTCGACTGTGTCAATTTCCCTTGACTGTGTCGATTACCCTCGACTGGGACACCGAAGCACTCAAGAGGTCACATAAGGACCATGAGTGGGGCTCGGCCGTACCCGTTAGATCTAACCCTCGTCCCTAATTAAGTATTAATGGCATCTCAATATCTAGTTTAAGCGCACATGATCTAGTATTTTCTAGGCATTTCTTAAAGCACATCATACTCGGTACTCGTTCTCACCAAGAGTGCTTCTCGTATTTTTTGTATTCTCAAATCGTATTGCACTCGGTACTCGTTCTCACCAAGAGTGCTTCTTGTATTTTTACCATTTGTAAAAATTGTAATATTTGTAACATGTATTTCACCCCCGAGAGTTATAAAACCAAAAACAGTTAAAGAAAAGGGGGAGCATGAACTCACAACTTTGCGTTCCTGCGTCGTAAACTCCACCGGATTTGCTTATCTAGCGTCGCGACCTAAACGTGTGTTATTAACGTTAGTCACTAGACTTGTATCACACAAGGACAAGTCACTATCTTTTGTATTTGTATTGTTGTGTTAAAAATATTTTATATTTTTAACTAAATATCTTACTTATATTATTTTTCCAAAAATTAATATAAGTATATTGTGTTTTGCACTTTGCACCCGAATTGTGTATCTTGTCTGAGTATGTTGTATGTGTATTTTCACTTCTTAAGAGTACTTAGTGTATTTTCAAGTCCTAATACACTATCATGCATAATACATACTACACACACTTAGCACAAAATTTTTGGTGATCAAATAATATATATTTTCCTCAGATAACATACTCGACACTTAGACACGCAAATTACTACTTATGTCATTTCAACTTAAATATCCAAAACTGGGCTGTTTTTGGGCATTTTAATAAAATAGTTAACTTATTCCAAAAATTCCCAAATTTTTACAGAATATCTTAAACGATCCAAATATTATTTTGTAAAACTCTTGGGATCCAATTCATTACCAATATTTTATAAAAATTCATTTTCTGGACTGAAATCAGATTTATCTTTTTCTGACTGCATTCCACGAAATAATTTATTTAAAATCCATCGAGAGTCCGATTTACGAAATTCCAGTGAGAGAATTACAAATACATCGGTGATAATCTACAGTACAAATTTCATGATCTAACTCTACACAGAATTCAAGTTATGAAGGAAAACAGAACACATATTTTCAGCAGTAAAAATGCAGCTTTAGCTGCTGTTACAAAATGCCCCTTTAAAAATAGTAAACAAAGTCCAAAAATTATGATTCTAGTTCCATTATAACCGTATTTCATAATAACACGTTATAGACTCAAGAAAATCAAGTTTTTGTTAAGTTATGACCTGTTTACAGCCAACTGAAGTTGGCTGTAAAAGCTTGGACATAATCTGTTTTTCAGCTTTTAGCTTTCTAATTCGTGTTTGATTGATTCCGTTGGCATGTTTAGTGATCACAACAACATCAAACATCAATATTAACAAGCAAATCATCAGGTAATCAACAAGAATCAAAACAACTTCATATTAACATCATGTTTTCATCTTATTGCATCATCATGTTACTTTATATTCAAGACTTTGTTTATGACCCTATAGTGTTCATGGATTCTCATCATCAAATAACTATTAACCACTTAAATAACATGAAAAATGAACGGATCTAAGTTCTTACCACTAGCTCAAGGCTAGGGATGATCAAGAGGATAAATAGGGTGGTTAATAGCAAACGAAGAAGGTCCTTCAATTTTTTATTCTTCCCACCTTCTTATCTTTGCTTGTTACACCTTAGGGATGTCTTAGAATACTTGGGAACTTGCTAGAAAAATGATGGTGGTCCTAGGGGGTGTTGGTCGTAGCCATGGATGAAGAGAAAAAGGAGTTTTGTTGCTTAGATGTTGAAAATGATATTGAATGAAGGACTAGAGGATTTATAAATAAAACTCCAACATTTCATTAACCAGTAGATATAATGTCTCATGAGTACATAACAAAATCTAATAAATAACTCCATAAAATCTCTAATTAGACATGTGGGGAAATCGATTACTTGCATATGGGGGGGTCTAGTTGGGTTGCAAGTCTTGGTTACTTATTCTAGTTAGGATTAAGTATTTAGTTAGTGTATTATGTGTATGATTTAATATATAGTGTGTTAGGGTGTTCGGAAACCCTAACTAGCTTAGAAAAATAAAAACATTGCTTCTAGCAATATTTTGGTGTTCCGAGTAATGTCCGGTTGTTCGGTTACATACCGGTTCGTTTAAGTGCTAAAATGTACCGTTTAGTGTCTTTCAATTATTCTTTTGTAACACTTTCAATCCCCGACACTTAGGGAAGTATTCTGGATCAATTTGTCATATTTTTGCATGAAATTTAGGTGTTAAAAGCTGATGTATAGCTGAATTTAATAAAATTCTGCACTTAAAGTGCGTTTCGGGTGCTTTTTAGTGCGTATTTTAACTTCCGGATGGTATATATGTAAACCCTTGTATGTACTCTTGGGTTTTAATATATTCTTGTTGTCAGACCTATACCTAGGCCTCAATTCTAATGTCTAACTGCTTTCTACAGTTTTGTTGACACAGTGTGTCTTACCGGTGAGTTTACTAATATTTTTGACGCAACGCTATCATGAAGTAATTCTTGTAGTATAACAAGTTCGTGAATTCACTTGTATGGAATTCAGAAATTTATTTGTCTGGTAAACTAGATCATGTACAGTCATTAAAGCACAAAATACTGTTCATCTAGTGCACGGAATGTACGGAAAAGTGACGGTTGTCACAGTCTCCACCTGTTAAAAGAATTTCGTCCCGAAATTCAAGCGATGCCATTGGTCGCAGGGGAGTTGTGAAACGAATATGGTCACTTATATTTGAAACACGTCTTCGTGTTCTCATGTCATGTATTTTATCGTACTCAAGAAAATCAATCATGTCTTTTCTGTATCTCGTGGACTCTTGGTCCGTAACCTTAATAGGTTTCTATAGTATTGTGGAATCTTGGTCCAAAACCTTAACAGGTTTCTATAGTATTGTGGACTCTTGGTCCAAAACCTTAACAGGTTTCTATAGTATTGTGGACTCTTGGTCTAAAACCTTAACAGGTTTCTATAGTAATTCTTGTCGTTTGTCATTGATGTGAATCTTATTTGTGGGAACAACGACTGCTCCTTGAGTCAGACTCCTCTACAGACTAGTCACATGAATGTGTCGCGATCACTACTGATCTTTTTCTGGGAGTTTTATCTTGTGAACAATGGTTCTGATCCCTACACTGGGGATTCAACCTTTTCCTTTTCCAAATCACACTACGCCTTCTCTAGGCGAGGATCTCATTTAAGCCATAATTTTCGTCTCGAATCCTTACGATTTTTGCCGCTCATCGGCGCAATCTTTCTGTATTCCGCGGCTGTCTCAATATGATCACATATTTGAACGATCTTGCCTCTAGTTTTTCCTGGACCAACTCGGGCCAGTAGATTGTCTATCTCCGGTCTCCGTTCCACATGACGGGAATCGACTTATTATGTTCTATCTGAAGCTTCACACGGAGCGATTTAAACGGCGGTGTGATAAATACTGTTGTAGGAAGACTCTACTATGGGCAAGTGAGTGTTCCAACTTTTCGTTAAAGTCTATCACACAAGCACGTATCATGTCTATTCAGTCTGCATCGTTCAGTAGCTCAGTCCGTCTACGTTAACATTCAAGTTCTTACGATCAACGGGGTGCCGCAACCCTTGTGTTCAGTAAAGGTCGTGCAACGTTTTCCGTTAGGTAGTGACCTCAAGTTTGCGGCGTGCAATCACCGTATCTAGCTCAAGGTTTCTTCTCATGATTCCTTGATCAATGTGCCGCGTATGCAATGTTGTGGTCTCGTTGCATCGACGTACAATCGAGACTTTGTCGAGAAGCGTCACTTAATTGCAATTCTAGCTCCTTAGCTCTGGGTTGCAGGGTTGGCATGAATCTCGTTCTTATGCACCATGTATCTTAAAGTTCTCATTTCGTGAATTCGAAATCCGCTTTTCATCATCTTAGCACATAATTGTTCTTTCTCTAGGGGTTGCAAGTTAAATTGGAGCTGTTGCTTACGACCTTCCTTGGTCGTTGGCCATATAAGCATGTAGTCAATAAGTATGATCGTAATTTATCCAGGAATGGCTTACACGTTCGATTCATGAGGTCCATGAATATTGTCGATGCAAGTGTTAAGCCAAATGGTACGACAAGGAACTCATAATGCTCGAAGCAAGTCCTAAAGGTCGTTTTAGGGATATTTCCTCTTGTATTCACAGTGGAGGACATCTTGTCCTCAAGTTGATCTTTGAGTGGTAACTCGAACCTTATGATTGGCTCATTTGTGTCATCAGTCCTTGGCAAAGGATTCTGATTCTCAATTTTCTAAAGTTTATGTAAAGTGGAGACTACCAACTTTCTCCTTGTCTCCTTAACTAAGGATGTCATGTCTTTAATTTCCCTCTGTCTAGCAGCTCTGGCAGTTACCTCGGAGGCTCATGCTTCTGCAACACCCCGAAAACGGGTTTGGTAATCAAACCTCGTTAATAGTAAAAACGGGTAAAATACCGTTAGTGGTAAAATTAACCCGGTGAATATTAGGATTTAAATAAATAAATTTAATATTTATTAAAAGGATGGGAAATACTTTGAGAAAGCAAAGTATATAAAAAGGCCCGATATTTAACGGGACTTAAAATAAAACGGGATTTTGAACAAGATGAATAACTAGGAAAATTATAACCTAGTTAACTACAAGTCTAGAAATAACTTGAAATGGGGTTAAGACAACCAAAACTATATGTCAAACAAAAGTGGAGGGGCCAATGTTGTTAAAATTGAAACTTATATTATTAGTTTTAATTAAAAACAAAACCAAACATCTCATTTGAGATGTCTGGTCGATCAAGAACAGGAAATGGCGACACCCTCACCCCCAAAACCCTAACTTCTACTAAACTCTCAAATTGAAGGCCCAAATCAAGTTGAAATCAAAATCTGAACATAGAATCGTGATCACCTTGTCAAGAGGATCGTAAGGTATATCAAATTTGGTCATTTTGATTCAACCCAAATTCTTGCATGTAATTGAAATTGAGTGTTGAGCTTAATTATGTGTTGTAAATACGAAGTTGGAAGTGATATAAGGTTTAGGGACAAACCCTAGATGATTTCTTGTCAAAATTCTTGCATGATGATTATAAGGATCAAAATCACCATAGTGGGTGGTTAATATGTTAGTAGAGTTTGATAAACACTAGGATTTAAACCCTTGTTCTAGTGTAAACTGAAATTATGAGGAAATCTCTGAATTGTTGATGTTAAAATATGTGTATATAGCCTAATTGAAGTTAATTGGGGTGATAAACTCAAGTCATGAACTTGGTTTAGATTATGTAGAACTCTGACCCGCTAGGTATTTGATAAAACGCCTAAATGAAGGTTAAAATGTAAAGGTTGGGTAAAACGCAGATTTGAATATGTTAAGAAATTGTGCGTAAAGACTTATAAAAAGGGTTCTAAACGGATTGTGAATTGAACTCTTTAGGCAAGGAATCCGGATCGTCAAATGGACAAGCCGGTGGAAATACGCGTTTAAAAATAGTGCTTAAAAGGTACGTAACTACGATTCCGTTACGTTATGCTTGATTCAGTATTCTAGCTAGTAGACTTTAAATTAGCATAATACATGAAATTGGCAATTACTTGAAGTGATGAAGATCACTAATAAACGAGTCAAAAGGTGAAATTATCACCATTTGACAATATTGTCTAATGGTTTGTCGAGTTACATGTTATAGGAATACATAACAAATGGATAAGTACATCGCTATTGCTTAGCGGTTACTAAGGCAAGGTATTGAAACATGTCAATATATTGATCCGAGCCAGGTATGTATAATAACACAACTCCTCATGTAGAATTTGGAGTTCTATAAGAGTTAGACAATGTTAAAGTGTAGATATTCGGTTATCTTTAAAGTAAACCGAATAAATTGAATTATGTTCATGGTGTTTCAGAAGCAAATGGGTTTATAAATAAGATTATAGTTAAAAGGGTTTGATTTTTGGTCAATCAAGTATTTAAAGGACCCTTGTAGTTAAAGAAGGATGAAGATTGACCAAATTGCCCTCGTAAGCTAATTCGGACGAACGACCCTTAAAGGAGGTTCGGAAATAAGTTTTATGATTATATAAATGCTTAGGATAAGTTAGATAGTGAAAAACATAAATTTTTGGGTCAAAGGGCTTTATATGAGTCTTTGCCGTAAAATGGTAATCCGAGGGGTAAAACTCGGAACATATAGATATCCACATTAAACCCAATATATATATAGTTGTAGTGGGAGGTTACTAGATAAGAAATGTAGAACTACAATGCTAGAAGGGAATGAAAGCGATTTCAAGCTTTAAAGTGCTTAAAATACCCTTAACGGGTCAAAATAAGCATACGAGCGAAAATGGGTTTAAATTGTGTAATAAACATGTGATTAGAACCTAAAATGGTAGATAACATTAATTTTAAGAAGTGTAGGTGATATAGGAATCAAACAAATATGTTTGTTTGATAAAATGCATAAATGGGTAAAATTCGATAAGAAGGTAACAAGTCTAAGGCTTGAAAGTCTCAAAATTTATTTATGTTGGATGTTGGATTTTAACTCCATATGATAGAGAATCAAATTACAAACACGTAGGAAGAAACGGTAGGTTAAAAGGACAAGCAGATCAAAAGATACGAAAGTTTTCGTGTCAAAAACGGCAAAAAGGAAAGGAATAATGCAGGGGCCACCGTAACTTACGGTGCCACCGTAAGTTACGGTGGAGCTGATTTGGTTACGGTGCTAGACTACTGAAGTACGGTAGGGAAATGTTAACACAGGGGCCACCGTAACTTACGGTGCCACCGTAAGTTACGGTGGAGGTCAGAATTGAGTTATTGTTTTGGGATCAAGATATAAATGTTGGATTTTCCTAATTTCCTCGTTGTATTAGTTATTTAATTATCAAAACTAACCTTTAAGTTGGTTTTGATCACAGGTGAAAATTCGAGAGTCCCGGATGAAGATCAAGCATCGAGCAAGAACCGAACACACGTTAAACAAAGCTTCCGCAACATTGTTTTGTCGTTATTCTAAACGGCGAATTGAATCGCATTATGTATATCACTTAAATTGTAAAAGTTTTTAACAAACCCGTATTTCTGATGTATATGTAATCATTAATTACATGATTATTTTCGCAAAATATACGTTAAACCTTGATTTATAAGAACGGGTGTTACAAGTTGGTATCAGAGCCTTTGTTTAAGAGATTCAAGTATGGTGGGAAGACTATGCTTGGACTTACTCTTAATAAAAAAATCGGTGTTCGGTTCGAGGCTTGATCGCAAATCCGGTAAGTACATGTATGTTAATAGTTTAGTATGCTAAAGTGTTGTAAACAACACATAGGGCTATCGTGTGATACACGTTACCCCAGTTAAAATGACTGATATAGTTGACAAAAATACGCGCGTTGACGCGTATAGTAGAAAAAGCCTTGTATTATAATACGGGCGATTATTGAAGTTGACGTTACTAACTTTTGTGAATGTTTTAATTGAAGGACACTCGCGTTTGAAGATGACGAGAGTCAAACGAATTGTGGCTATGATGATGGAACGGTCCGAGATATGACAAGAAGAGCATACTCATCAAGGACCTAAATCGCGTAACGATCGCAAATAAGTAATGGCAAGAAAGCCCGTTAAGGCAAGCATTACCAGGTGCACCTTTTAAATATAATTGCACAAATAGTAATATGCAACAAATATGTAGAAATTGAAAGTTGCATATGTAGATTAAAAACTTGGAAAAACCCGAATAGAAAATGTATTCGGGATATTGTTTCCAAGAGAAACAAATAGAGGCATTACTTACATAGGGCGTGATGTGAAAACTATAAAAAGGTCGTGCATGTCATGTGTTAATCGCTTACTCTGGCCAAGTGAGTAGTTGCATATGATACCATGAACTTCTTATAGCGGACACATTTATGTCCTATGTAGTAAGGGTGGGGTGAATGGGACTAACTTAAATGGTACCCAAATGAATCAAATAAGTAAGATGTTTGATAGTAAACGTAAACGTAAGTCGGATGACGGAAGCGTATTACGTAAGAATAACGAGCCCGAGAGAAGGGACATGGATCAAGTAAAAAGAAAATACAGACCGACCAATAGGAATGCTAAGGCATAGGGATAAAAGTTTGACTGTCACAAGTGATGAAATTCACATGGACAAGTCAAACGAATCGAATAAAGAATAAAGGACTTGATTGAATAAAAGCGATGGATCTCGCTAAGACGACCAAATAAATTAAAATAACGACTAAAACCATATAAGAATGGTTACTTGAAAATGATTATGGTAAAAGATACCCGATGAATGGGTAGGATTTGGAAAGAATGCGTAAACCAAGAGACGGGTACGCGAGATAGAAAGTCAAAAGACTCGGAATATGAGTCATGAATAAAAGACAATGAGAATTTGCAAACAGAAATGTTAATAACTACACTCAGCTATTTCAAAGCTGAACGGGTCAAACAAAGACTGAAATTTGGCATTCATAAGTGATGAATGTTCACACGAATAAGTCAAACAAATTTAATAAAGGATGACACTTGCTAAAGTAAGTAAGCGCGAATCGGATAAATAAAAGTGCGAAATATTAATAAACCTATGTAAAGGAGTTATAAGTGTTAAAAACATTGAAATAAAAGAACCCGGGTAATGGGACGTAAAGAATTACAGGTAAGAACCGGGTAACGGTAAGTGTATGGAAAACCGACGTGTAAATTGACGTTAGAAGTCGAGAAGTTGGAAGGATGATTTGAAAGAAAACGATGTAGCCTTAGACAACGGTCAAGGTCAAATGAAATCCAAAAAGTAAAGGTGAATAATTATAAACATAAAAAGGGGTGCCTTAACGCCATATGCATATATAAACGTATACACTTTTGAATAAAGACTAGAATAAAAGATGATCTACGGGATCATCATAACCTACGGGATATTAAATAGTATAAAGGCTTACGGGGCCAAAATGACCCACGGGTCATGAATTGAAGCAAAGGGATCATAAGGGTCTCGTCTTAAAGAGATGAAAGCTTAAGGAAATAGCCTACGAGGTTAAGTGAAGGAACCTACGGGTCCATAGTGTAAGGTGAGGGAACTTGTTACGATTTCCCGCGTAAAACGAGAACGGAAAACAATGAATTAGGAGTTGTTAATTTCCTTGATATGAGTAATTGACATAGTTAAAGAGAAAAACGTTAGACTAAAATTCAGTTTTAGTAAGAAATAATATTTTTACAAATATAAATTCAGATAGGAAATTGAATAGTAAGCATAAAAGATTCAAGTCTTGTCGCTGATAGGCGCAAGACGATATATTCGAAAAGTGATCTTTTCGAAAATGAAAGGTTGATATAAATTAAACATGACGTGATACGATCACGGTCGAGAAATGCAATGTGAAGTGGAATCACATTATAACCAAGCGAGCGGTAAAAGTAACTGGACTAATAAGTCGAGTTAGTGAAACCGGTTAAGGTCATTTAAGTAATTCGGTTGCTTGTAAGCGGTGGATTCGGTATAACTGAACCGAATAAATGAATTTGAAAACAAAAGAAATTGTTGCTAAAAGTGAAAGATTTCACTAAAGACCTTTAAACGGGTCAAAGAAACGGATTCATAAGGAATTCGATAGTGTATGAAAGCGATGGATATCGCTAAGTTTACTAAACTAGTGGAAATAACGAGATTACGTTATTTCGAAGTTACACTATGTCGTATAAGATATGTAGACAATTAGTAACCAAAAAGATGTTACCATACTTTTCGGGTAATACTAACGATTGGTTAAAAAGTATAAGTAATGTTTAAAATTTTTCTCGGATCGAATACATTGAGTTTAAACTCAATGAATTATGTAAGAAAAGGTTTCGAGGACGAAACCTCTTAAGGGGGGTAGACTTGTAACACCCCGAAAACAGGTTTGGTAATCAAACCTCGTTAATAGTAAAAACGGGTAAAATACCGTTAGTGGTAAAATTAACCCGGTGAATATTAGGATTTAAATAAATAAATTTAATATTTATTAAAAGGATGGGAAATACTTTGAGAAAGCAAAGTATATAAAAAGGCCCGAGATTTAACGGGAGTTAAAATAAAACGGGATTTTGAACAAGATGAATAACTAGGAAAATTATAACCTAGTTAACTACAAGTCTAGAAATAACTTGAAATGGGGTTAAGACAACCAAAACTATATGTCAAACAAAAGTGGAGGGGCCAGTGTTGTTAAAATTGAAACTTATGTTATTAGTTTTAATTAAAAACAAAACCAAACATCTCATTTGAGATGTCTGGTCGATCAAGAACAGGAGAGGGCGACACCCTCACCCCCAAAACCCTAACTTCTACTAAACTCTCAAATTGAAGGCCCAAATCAAGTTGAAATCAAAATCTGAACATAGAATCGTGATCACCTTGTCAAGAGGATCGTAAGGTATGTCGAATTTGGTCATTTTTATTCAACCCAAATTCTTGCATGTAATTGAAATTGAGTGTTGAGCTTAATTATGTGTTGTAAATACGAAGTTGGAAGTGATATAAGGTTTAGGGACAAACCCTAGATGATTTCTTGTCAAAATTCTTGCATGATGATTGTAAGGATCAAAATCACCATAGTGGGTGGTTAATATGTTAGTAGAGTTTGATAAACACTAGGATTTAAACCCTTGTTCTAGTGTAAACTGAAATTATGAGGAAATCTCTGAATTGTTGATGTTAAAATATGTGTATATAGCCTAATTGAAGTTAATTGGGGTGATAAACTCAAGTCATGAACTTGGTTTAGATTATGTAGAAATCTGACCCGCTAGGTGTTTGATAAAACGCCTAAATGAAGGTTAAAATGTAAAGGTTGGGTAAAACGCAGATTTGAATATGTTAAGAAATTGTGCGTAAAGACTTATAAAAAGGGTTCTAAACGGATTGTGAATTGAACTCTTTAGGCAAGGAATCCGGATCGTCAAATGGACAAGCCGGTGGAAATACGCGTTTAAAAAGAGTGCTTAAAAGGTACGTAACTACGATTCTGTTACGTTATGCTTGATTCAGTATTCTAGCTAGTAGACTTTAAATTAGCATAATACATGAAATTGGCAATTACTTGAAGTGATGAAGATCACTAATAAACGGGTCAAAAGGTGAAATTATCACCCTTTGACAATATTGTCTAATGGTTTGTCGAGTTACATGTTATAGGAATAAATAGCAAATGGATAAGTACATCGCTATTGCTTAGCGGTTACTAAGGCAAGGTATTGAAACAGGTCAATATATTGATCCGAGCCAGGTATGTATAATAACACAACTCCTCATGTAGAATTTGGAGTTCTATAAGAGTTAGACAATGTTAAAGTGTAGATATTCGGTTATCTTTAAAGTAAACCGAATAAATTGAATTATGTTCATGGTATTTTAGAAGCAAATGGGTTTATAAATAAGATTATAGTTAAAAAGGGTTGGATTTTGGGTCAATCAAGTATTTAAAGGACCCTTGTAGTTAAAGAAGGATGAAGATTGACCAAATTGCCCTCGTAAGCTAATTCGGACGAACGACCCTTAAAGGAGGTTCGGAAATAAGTTTTATGATTATATAAATGCTTAGGACAAGTTAGATAGTGAAAAACATAAATTTTTGGGTCAAAGGGCTTTATATGAGTCTTTGCCGTAAAATGGTAATCCGAGGGGTAAAACTCGGAACATATAAATATCCACATTAAACCCAATACATATATAGTTGTAGTGGGAGGTTACTAGATAAGAATTGTAGAACTACAATGCTAGAAGGGAATGAAAGCGATTTCAAGCTTTAAAGTGCTTAAAATACCCTTAACGGGTCAAAATAAGCATACGAGCGAAAATGGGTTTAAATTGTGTAATAAACCTGTGATTAGAACCTAAAATGGTAGATAACATTAATTTGAAGAAGTGTAGGTGATATAGGAATCAAACAAATATGTTTGTTTGATAAAATGCATAAATGGGTAAAATTCGATAAGAAGGTAACAAGTCTAAGGCTTGAAAGTCTCAAAATTTATTTATGTTGGATGTTGGATTTTAACTCCATATGATATAGAATCAAATTACAAACACGTAGGAAGAAACGGTAGGTTAAAAGGACAAGCAGATCAAAAGATACGAAAGTTTTCGTGTTAAAAACGGCAAAAAGGAAAGGAATAATGCAGGGGCCACCGTAACTTACGGTGCCACCGTAAGTTACGGTGGAGCTGATTTGGTTACGGTGCTAGACTACTGAAGTACGGTAGGGAAATGTTAACACAGGGGCCACCGTAACTTACGGTGCCATCGTAAGTTACGGTGGAGGTCAGAATTGAGTTATTGTTTTGGGATCAAGATATAAATGTTGGATTTTCCTAATTTCCTCGTTGTATTAGTTATTTAATTATCAAAACTAACCTTTAAGTTGGTTTTGATCACAGGTGAAAATTCGAGAGTCCCGGATGAAGATCAAGCATCGAGAAAGAACCGAACACACGTTAAACAAAGCTTCCGCAACATTGTTTTGTCGTTATTCTAAATGGCGAATTGAATCGCATTATGTATATCACTTAAATTGTAAAAGTTTTTAACAAACCCGTATTTCTGATGTATATGTAATAATTAATTACATGATTATTTTCGCAAAATATACGTTAAACCTTGATTTATAAGAACGGGTGTTACAGCTTCGCAGACGAAGCTAGTCGGTAAGGCGTCATTCGGCACTGGTACCGCTCCTGGCACGAGGGTTATCCCAAGCTCCTCTTGGCGCTGTGGAGGTATTCCTGGCAAGTCTTCGGAAAAGGCTACTGGAACTTCTTCCATAACGGGGATGTTCTCAGGCTCTATACTTGGATATCCAATCCATGCTGACTATCATATTATGACTTCGCAAGTCAATGGTAACAGAAGGTTCCGACCTTCTGAGTCCCTAAATGCAATCCTTAATTGCTTCGACTGTTTAAACTAGCCTTCTATATGCCCATTTCTAAAGAATACGGAACGTCTAATTTATTTGAAACTAGGCCAGACAGTTTCTTAAGTTCTAAGCATGCAAGGTAAAAGTTGATGCCAGTATTAATTAAAAGTAGATGCATAGGGTTGGTTAATGGGGACGTACCCGTAACCGCATCTGGATCCTGGCGTGCTTCACGAGTTTCGATCGTGAAAACCCTTCCTTGCTTGCTTCTTCCTAGGGCAATCTTTCCTAGTGTGTCCTGCTTCACCACATTTGTAGCAGCCTGGTATTCTCTTATTCCTTCCATCTGGGTACTTCGCCCAACAGGCGTCCTTGCTGTGCCCTTCTTTTCCACACTTTCCACACTTAGGCCTCAGACATCGACCTTTATGGTGAAAAGTGCATTCCTCGCACCTCGGCTTAGCTCCCGAGTAAATCTTATCACCAACCTTATTAGTGGTTCCAGAAGTTTCCTGTCATGCGGCGGTTTCACTTTCTTTCTTTTATTTGCTTTAGAGCTTCCATAGCCGACTTGTGTGCCCACCTTTAGGTTCGAAGACTTCCTTTTCTTGTTGCCTGATGACTCCACATGGGTCTCTTTCTTGTTATCCTCAGATTCCGAAAAGTTTCCCGCACGTAGAGCTTCTTCAGTAAGTGTAACGCTTAACTCGGTAGCCTCTGCGATGGTTGGAGGCCTTGAGGTAGTAACCAAACTCCTAATTTGAGGTGCAAGTCCCCAAATGAATCGTTCAATCCTTTTGAATTCCGGTTTGACTAAGTAGGGGACCACTCTAGATAAGTCGTGAAATCGTTGGACGTATTCAGGAATCTTCGGTCCGTCCATTTTCAAATTCCAGAACTCCACCTCAAGCTTCTGGATTTCAGCCCTAGAACAGTATTTCTTTTCCATCATTTCCTTGAGCTCGTCCCAACTTAGTGCATAAGCAGCATCTGCACCAAGGCTTTGAACCTGAAGGTTCCACCAGGAGAGTGCGCCATCTACGAATAACCCTGAGATATAGGTAACACTCTGTTGGGGCGAACAGTTACTCATTCTTAGAATGGAGTCAGTCTTTTCTGCCCAACGAACAAATGCAACGGCACCTCCTGTGCCATCAAAATTTAATGGCTTGCAGTCCAGGAATTGTTTATAGGTGCAGCCAGTTGGAGGGTTATTTCCGGTAGTGCCACCGCTGTGTTCGGAGCGGAGGGCTTCATGTCGAGCAATTGCCTGTGAGATTCGCTCTTGAAGCTCAGCTTCTGTTCTTGGCAACGTACTGGTGTTTGTGTCTCGTATGGACGTCATTCCTTTTCTGTTAAGAGTATGGGATGGGTTAGACAACATTCCATAATTGCCTATGAGGTACATAGTACCATAAGCCATCATGTAATCACCCAATTTCACATGTATATATAATTAACAATGTATGAGCGAGGAAACAATTACTGAGCCTTCCTAGGCTTGGCTACTTGGCCTATTGTTTGTAATGGAAAAGTGAACTCGAGGCTATATCGCCTTGGTCATTTATTTCCTGCTACATTGATTTTATTGGTGTGTATATTTTCCCTTAGATGGGGTTGTTCGTGTAGAGGTGATAGAGAGTGTAACGTCGCTGAATCTTTTTGAATGTCACCCATCTTCACTTGCTTAAACATCGTTTTCTCAAATGTCTCGTATACAGGTAGAAGTGTCAGTCACGAAGTAGGCTAAGACAGGCTTCCTACTTTATAACGCGCTAAAGCACTGATCTATGTATTGTTCTACCAGATGAAGGTGTGAACACCTATAGATTAATTTTTGTGCAGTGATCATTAGCTTGGTCCGCAGAGTCCACCAGGATTTCTGTGCACTACAAGTCGTTATTACGTGGGCCCCCGTAATAATAAATTGCCTTGCACAGTTACCCCAATTTCCTCTCGTCCAAGCAGATGATCAATCAAGGAGGGGACATTACTGTCCTTATTCCTTTGTTATGGAAAGGACCGTTGCGATGGTCCACGCGCTAACACTCGTTATCGTTACGCGTGTATAGGCACGATGATTAGATGGAATAGGAATAGAGAGAATTCCTAGTAGTTGGAGGGGCACCTTCAAGATGAATACTCCATCTTCCTTTTCTGGTCAAGTGCGTCGTCAATCTTGCTTCTCATAAGCCGCAGGGATCTCGTCCCGTTGATCAAGAATTCGTTCAAGGTTTCCGCCTCTGCCTCGTCATCATCACCGTAGTTAGGCACCTTCACGATCGAGAGGGAAGAGCAGCCATCTCCTACGGAAGCAAGCTCAGCATCTTGTTTGGTAATCACTCCCAGCCATGAGCTTTGCAAAGGACGCGAGGTCGGTAGCTTCATCGTGCGAGTCACGTACAGTAATAGGAGTCGGAGTCGAAAGTATCTTATTTACGTCAATAATCATTCCGTACACTTATTTGTATGTATGTATGTATATCAATAACAAATATGCTACTTAGCATAAACAAGCAATTTGATGCATTATATCACGTATAACTCTCTGATACCAAACTGTCACACCCTGTCTTTTGCGGAAGAATCCTAGTTCACTACAATCGAAGCTCTGATACCAAACTCTGATACCAAACTGTAGTCTGATACCAGTTCACTACAATCGAAGCTCTGATACCAAACTGTCACACCCTGTCTTTTGCGGAAGCGTATGATGTGTGACTGGTTTAATATCATTGCATTCAATCGTAATAAACAACTACATGATCAAAACGATGTTCATCCATTCATGAAAATTTGAGTATTACAAATACTTGTTATTTAAGTTTTAAAAACACAACCTCGTCTAGGTTACAATTCAACAAAAGTGGATGACATCTAAACTTGAAGTCTACTTCTAGCTATGATGGTTGCGCCCAAGATCCATCCTGTCACCTGAAATACATGTAATTTTGGAAAACATCAACATAAAGTTGAGCGAATTCATGCGTTTTGTATATCTTGTATGAAAACATAGTTTGTATTTTGTACAAATCAAGTATTCTTGTATAAATCAAGTTTTCTTGTGTACCCCACGTATTAAATGGTTGTTTATACAAAGACATTAAGGCACGTGAGGACATAGGGAGCATTAGTATTTTCTCCTTCAAGGCATGTGAGGACATAGGGAGCATTAGTGTTTTCTCCCTCAAGGCATGTGAGGACATAGGGAGCATTAGTATTTTCTCCCTCAAGGCATGTGAGAACATAGGAAGCATTAGTATTGGCTCCTTTAACTGTGTCGATTACCCTCGACTGTGTCGATTACCCTCGACTGTGTCGATTACCCTCGACTGTGTCGATTAACCTCGACTGTGTCGATTTCCCTTGACTGTGTCGATTACCCTCGACTGTGTCGATTACCCTCGACTGTGTCGATTAACCTCGACTGTGTCGATTTCCCTCGACTGGGACACCGAAGCACTCAAGAGGTCACATAAGGACCATGAGTGGGGCTCGGCAGTACCCGTTAGATCTAACCCTCGTCCCTAATTAAGTATTAATGACATCTTAATATCTAGTTTAAGCTCACATGATCTAGTATTTTCTAGGCATTTCTTAAAGCACATCATACTCGGTACTCGTTCTCACTAAGAGTGCTTCTCGTATTTTTTGTATTCTCAAATCGTATTGCACTCGGTACTCGTTCTCACCAAGACTGCTTCTTGTATTTTTACCATTTGTAAAAATTGTAATATTTGTAACATGTATTTCACCCCCGAGAGTTATAAAACCAAAAACAGTTAAAGAAAAGGGGGAGCATGAACTCACAACTTTGCGATCATGCGTCGTAAACTCCACCGGATTTGCTTATCTAGCGTCGCGACCTAAACGTGTGTTATTAACGTTAGTCATTAGACTTGTATCGCACAAGTACAAGTCACTATCTTTTGTATTTGTATTGTTGTGTTAAAAATATTTTATATTTTTAACTAAATATCTTACTTATATTATTTTCCCAAAAATTAATATAAGTATATTGTGTTTTGCACTTTGCACCCGAATTGTGTATCTTGTCTGAGTATGTTGTATGTGTATTTTCACTTCTTAAGAGTACTTAGTGTATTTTCAAGTCCTAATACACTATCATGCATAATACATACTACACACACTTAGCACAAAATTTTTGGTGATCAAATAATATATATTTTCCTCAGATAACATACTCGACACTTAGACACGCAAATTACTACTTATGTCATTTCAACTTAAATATCCAAAACTGGGCTGTTTTTTGATATTTTAATAAAATAGTTAACTTATTCCAAAAATTCCCAAATTTTTACAGAATATCTTAAACGATCCAAATATTATTTTGTAAAAATCTCGGGATCCAATTCATTACCAATATTTTATAAAAATTCATTTTCCGGACTGAAATCAGATTTATCTTTTTCTGACTGCAGTCCACAAAATAATTTATTTAAAATACATCGAGAGTCCGATTTACGAAATTCCAGTGAGAGAATTACAAATACATTGGTGGTCATCTACAGTACAAATTTCATGATCTAACTCTACACAGAATTCAAGTTATGACGGAAAACAGAACGCATATTTTCAGCAGTAAAAATGCAGCTTTAGCTGCTGTTACAAAATGCCCCTTTAAAAATAGTAAACAAAGTCCAAAAATTATGATTCCAGTGCCATTAGAACCGTATTTCATAATAACACGTTATAGACTCAAGAAAATCAAGTTTTTGTTAAGTTATGACCTGTTTACAGCCAACTAAAGTTGGCTGTAAAAGCTTGGACATAATCTGTTTTTCAGCTTTTAGCTTTGTAATTCGTGTTTGATTGATTCCGTTGGCATGTTTAGTGATCACAACAACATCAAACATCAATATTAACAAGCAAATCATCAGGTAATCAACAAGAATCAAAACAACTTCATATTAACATCATGTTTTCATCTTATTTCATCATCATGTTACTTTATATTCAAGACTTCGTTTATGACCCTATAGTATTCATGGATTCTCATCATCAAATAACTATTAACCACTTAAATAACATGAAAAATGAACGGATCTAAGTTCTTACCACTAGCTCAAGGCTAGGGATGATCAAGAGGATAAATAGGGTGGTTAATAGCAAACGAAGAAGGTCCTTCAATTTTTTTATGTTTCCCACCTTCTTATCTTTGCTTGTTACACCTTAGGGATGTCTTAGAATACTTGGGAACTTGCTAGAAAAATGATGGTGGTCCTAGGGGGTGTTGGCCGTAGCCATGGATGAAGAGAAGAAGGAGTTTTGTTGCTTAGATGTTGAAGATGATAATGAATGAAGGACTAGAGGATTTATAAATAAAACTCCAACATTTCATTAACCATTAGATATAATGTCTCATGAGTACATAACAAAATCTAATAAATAACTCCATAAAATCTCTAATTAGACATGTGGGGAAATCGATTACTTGCATATGGGGGGGGGGGGGGGGTCTAGTTGGGTTGCAAGTCTTGGTTACTTATTCTAGTTAGGATTAAGTATTTAGTTAGTGTATTATGTGTATGATTTAATATATAGTGTGTTAGGGTGTTCGGGAACCCTAACTAGCTTAGAAAAATAAAAACATTGCTTCTAGCAATATTTTGGTGTTCCGGGTAATGTCCGGTTGTTCGGTTACATACCGGTTCGTTTAAGTGCTAAAATGCACCGTTTAGTGTCTTTCAATTATTCTTTTGTAACACTTTCAATCCCCGACACTTAGGGAAGTATTCTGGATCAATTTGTCATATTTTTGCATGAAATTTAGGTGTTAAAAGCTGATGTATAGCTGAATTTAATAAAATTCTACACTTAAAGTGCGTTTCGGGTGCTTTTTAGTGCGTATTTTAACTTCCGGATGGTATATATGTAAACCCTTGTATGTACTCTTGGGTTTTAATGTATTCTTGTCGTCGGACCTACACCTAGGCCTCAATTCTAATGTCTAACTGCTTTCTGCAGTTTTGTTGACACAGTGTGTCTTACCGGTGAGTTTACTAATATTTTTGACGCAACGCTATCATGAAGTAATTCTTGTAGTATAACAAGTTCATGAATTCACTTGTATGGAATTCAGAAATTTATTTGTCTGGTAAACTAGATCATGTACAGTCATTAAAGCACAAATTACTGTTCATCTAGTGCACAGAATGTACGGAAAAGTGACGGTTGTCACATGTAGGTTGTTTAAACCTTGTCAAAGCAGAAAGTTTAGAGGTTCTTAGACCTTAAACTTGATGGAGAACAACAACACACAAGCCCCACAATCATGGGTTTGACTGAGGACAAGGCGGGTACAAGTTCTTCACAAGAAATGAACTAAAGGATGAACATCTAATAAAGTCTAGTGAAAGCAGAAAATTAAACCCACTTTGGACGCCAAAATCGGAGTTGTACCACCTTGTTACACCTTAGTGAACACTGGGTAACAAACTTGATGTTCTCTAAGGCTTTTGAAGCAAGAAAACTCAAAGAATAAGTAGTAGAAGTGAGTTAGAACTCACTTTGAACACCAAAGATATTCTGCCCAAAAATCAGAATTTATGGATGATTTTGAAGTGTTTTGAGAGTGATTAAGTGTTTGGAAAGTGTTTAGGAGGGTATGGAGGCTCTTATTTACAATGGGGTTGATCAGGGTTAGAGTTAAATGAGTTAGGAGGTGATTGGAGGTGAAAACGGTGACCAAAATGGACCAACCTGCGAGCTGAAAATAGCTGGCTGCGGATCGAATTCCCTCGCGTCACGCGCCAGGAACATGTGTGTCTGGCGCGCGGCATGAGGGAGAGGGTTTTCAAAAATTGTTTATTTTGTTCACTTTTGGCCCCTGCACCTGGTTTTTAGGTTATTTCATGCCATAAACTTGTATTTTAACTTGTTTTTAGGTATTCAAAGCATATCAAGGTAGGTATAAGTGTGATGTATGTATGATTAATATTTCCAAGTATCTCGAGTCTTGATTTTTGCATATAAACATGTATTTAACGATTGATTGCGTATAGCTTAAGTATGTAACACGTATATGTATAAAATGAATTTCCATTATGATCAAAGCCTCGGATTACAAGATTGGAAGTGAACCACGAATACGACACGATTACAAGTTTCTAAAAATAGAAGTACGACACAACTTTCTAAATAAGGAAAGTACAAAAATGCGAAGCGTTACATTTCTAAATCTGTTGTGTGCACGAACAAATGATAGTGTAAGGGGTAGAAATTTAGAAATTTAAAACCTGTTTAACCAGAGTTAAGAGTGCAAATCTAAGCATTGGGTAGATTATGCGGATTCAACAGATCCAACCGTATGTATGGAAGGGGTCGAAATATGTTTGTACTCGGTCACACGGATGGCGCCAATGTCGAATCCAAGACTTACACGGTTGGCGTGTTCAACCTAGAATTCGTCGAGTCTGGTTTAGGTTCCTCATCTCGCCGTTGTAGTGACGACTCCTTTTGCGGGGTAACGGGTCTTGAGCTGCAACCCACATGAAAACCTCGTTAGAGGGCTCGGGGGGATCACCCTGAGGGCACTCCGACGCTCAAGTCAGTACCATATCAGCCATGATAAAATTTTATATGAGTACAAGGATAAGTATATGGTGTAAGAACCAAAGAGATAAGGGAAGAAAGAAGGAGCCTCATGTTGAGGGGAGAATAACCTGCTTGTCTCTGGTACAGAAACTTCCTTTTTATAACAAGATTCTTGGGCCATAACCCTAATGGGCTGGCCTAAGAATGAGCTCTTCAGAATTAGGCCCACTTGAACTAAACATGTTGGGAAAGTCTAAATGGGCTGAGGCCCAATTATCATTCTAAGGGACTGAGCCCAGACAAGGAGCCCAGACGGGGAACCTCATCGTCACGAGTCATGTTCGGGTTGCCCTGAATTTATTTGTGTGCAAGTTAGGGTTGAAGTCTTTTACCCAAATAATAATATGGGTCGGGTTCATATTGAACATTTCAACCCACCAACCTTACATGATTGACACCCCTAATCATACCTATTGGGTACATAGACCACCATGCCTATGTAACCCCGCTAATTACTATTCGACTCAAGGGTACATCAGTATGATACAATTTACTTGTTGAATTGCTTTATATTGTACCATATTACTCTTACTATTATCATTGTTCCTAATTTTACTATTTTTATTACTTTCACCGTTAGTGTTATTGTTGTTGTTTTAGCCTATTATTTCGTACTGGGTATTTGGCTTATTCCATATATTTTATTTCAATACATGTTCACATGTTACTTTGAGCGGAGTGAAGAGTGAAGAATAAAACCCTATAATGCAAACGGAGGATGTTGTCACTTTTATAAGATAAATACTTATTTTAGCCTTTGGGCTATGTACTATCTTATGGCTTGTAACTATAGCTTTAATAATAACTAGGATTTTTACCCGCCCCGCGTTGCGGCGGCGTCAAAAGTTATAGTAACTCGGAATTATACGCTATATATTTGACACGGCTCATTTTTGAAAAAAAAAAATTACGTCGCCGTCAAATGAAAATGTATTATATTTGTCGATCCGACTCGCTTTCGAACATGCATACACCAAATGTGGTGGAACGTTAATTACCTCTATCTTGTCCAAATTCATGTAAGATAACAACTTAACATCATCCAAAATCTGAATATTCAATCCGATGCCGAATTCACCACGGACTTTTACCTCGAACATATCAAGACCGTACACAGAAGAAAAGTTCCATATCCCGACTGGGTTATCTGTTATTGTGATCATGCAAAAGACAAAAAAAAATGTTATTCAACCAGATCTAAAACATCAACACACACTATCGAATCACACAAATCGGCAAATAATAGTAGAAGGACTTACTTGATGAACAGTTAGGTAACATTCTCTGTAAGTTCACATGGCCAGATCAGTTTTGTTAGGCTCACAATCGTGTTGAGAATTGTGAAAGATTACGAAAAAAAGGAAAACATGTAGGATTCGAAAAGTTATAATGTCACTTTGTATCAGCACTTTGGTATTTCAATTATCTAAACAAAGTGAACAAGAAATTTGATATCATTATAGATTAAAAATAGATATTTGTTCCTACATAAAGAAGCTAAATTAGGATCTCTAAAACTTAGCTCTGTCTCAAATGTATCAGTTAAAAGCTAAATTAGGATCTCTAAAACTTAGCTTTGTATACTCAAATGTATTTGTTAAGACAGAAATCCTATCATTAGGACATGAACCTGTGTGAGCAACTGCTATTTGCTAATTGAACTTGGTATTGGTAAAGCCACAAACTTAATATTGTTAAGTTCCTCTTATGAAGTAATGGCCTCGACCAATAACAGCCAAATACATAACAAATACTACAATTCAAACCAGATGGTCAAGTACTCATAGTGCAAACACGGTGTTGGCACAATGTAAATGTTGAAGGCAAAGCAAAGCAAAACTAATTCAAACATTTCAGAAGCAAACCAAATCATCGGTCATATCGATGTAAAATATCGGTCAGAATATCGGTACCGATATTATCAGCGATATTGACCGATGTAACCGATATATCACCGATATTTGACTGATCCAACCGATATTTGACCGATATATCACTGAATTATTAGTGTTAAATTGCTATATATATAAATTCTGCATTATATTATAATTACCGATATTTCACCGACATCTCACCGAGATAACCTATATCTCAAATATCGGTCCTTGATCGATATCTGATATTTTACCGCATTAACTGCATAGATTAATTATATAAAAAACTTATATTAAAAGTTATGGTATTTACCTTAATCACCAGCTGTTTGTAATTATATCCTTTGGTGAAACTGTTTGGTGGAAACGGTGCCAACATCAGGGTGAATCAGGAAGGGCAAAATATACCGCCGTACCGTCACACTACCACGCACCATCACCATCACCATCACCACCGTCACTTCCACGAACAACACACATCACCTTAATCCGCTCACAGATCTGTAACCCACACCCTCTATTTTAAGATAGATTTTTACAGCCAACGATTTTAACTGGATGTCTTAACAATCAATGTTCAAATATATGTTTTCTACCACTAACAAAAGACCAAAACATTGTCCAGCATTAACCTAATTAATCTCAGAATTCATGATTCTAAAGCTGTGCATAACAATATGTAATAAATACAGTTAAATTAAAAGTTTATAAAACCTCTATATGCCATATGCGGTGCACAATTTATCAATTACCCAGCGGAGTCGCGGGAAGCCATTGATGTGTCGGATGTGAGGAATCGAGCAGAACTTGGTATATAATAATAGTTGCAGAAGAAGACATCAATTCCACTCTTAGTTAACTCAAACCCTTCATATAAAGATAAGAGAAATATCAAGTATTAAGATAGTAATTGTGATCACCAACAACTTTCTCTAACATGAAAAAATTCATCGCAACAAACCACGCACAACAGGTTTTCGATGAAATTCCCAACAAAAAAACCCAATAAAACCGACATTGACGTACCATCTTGTTTCACCTAAAAATAATCAAAAGCACTCAAATTGATAATGGGTCCCCATCCCATTTTCCTTCAACAAAATCGCTACCACATGAAGCGTGTTCTTCACCGTCGTCGGTCCTCTGTAGGTCCTCCATCAATTAGAGGTAACCACCATGAACGAATGTAGATGTCTGTCAATTTCAGAGAAAGGAAGAGAAAAGTGGTGCATTTGTGAAAGGGAGAAACAAAGATACGACCATGTAGCAGCTGGGAAAGGGAGAATAAATGTAAAGACTGGAAAAAAAAGGGAACATACATGTAAAATGCACCGACCACCATGACATAATTCTTAAAACAAAGGTGACGCTATGGATCAAAGATAAAGGAGTCATTCGAAGCACTCCAACCAACACCTTCATCCCATGCCCATTTCACATATTGAGTCTTGCCTTCGTATGCCAGTATGCCAGGAGGTTATTAACCAAGTCAAACAAAAGTCAACATCCAACTTGTCTTGCTTCTTCAATCACGTAATCTAATGCCTGCAAATATTATATATCACTCTAATTTACAACATTTTTATGCTTGTAGGTGTTGTAAATTGTGCTTTTTTGGTGTTTTATGCATACAAGGATTGTACAAAAGCATTATTTACAAGTACCTTCCATCTATTCATCATAGGTGTCATCTTCTTATCACACAAGAGAGATTGCAAGTCATTTTGTTTCAGCTTAGAGAGAGAAACAGGCGACAGTGAGAACTAAACGGAGTCGGCGCGTCTCCGGTGTTTGTGGGTTGCACACAAGGTGTTCGATTTATTGCCAAAGTGACCTAATGAGGCAATTACAAGGGAAGGTTTCTAAGGGTGGTTGATCTCCTCTGTCAACTCCGACTTTGAGGTGAACCGTCGACTCTGCCCTACCTTCATCTTCTTCTTTCAGGCAGACAAAAAAGGTGGATTTAATGAAGCTGATCGATCAAACAATTCGTGAGATGTAAGTTTTATTTGAAATTCCCATGTGAACAAATTTCACTGAATAATTAAGCATTATTACTTACTAGGGTTAAGAAATTTAGTGAAGATCTTAATTTGGGTTATTAGTATATTGTATCTATCTGCACTTTGTTTATTTGGGCTTGGACTCTGGAAACCAATAAAAACTTAGAAATTACGGCTCAAACTAAAATGGGGGAAGGAATCGTCTTGAACAATGAAAGGTCGAACATTGAAATTGCAACTGATTAATTCTTTATTCGAATTTTGAAAGGTAGTAAAGTAAAAGAAAGCCAAAATTAAACCTGTTCTTGTCTTTAAAATCGATAAACGAATTCTGTTATGCTGACTGTATTGTTGTTCAGTTAAATCGAAGTGCGAAATTGAAATCGAAGTTGTTAATCTGTCTTGCTGTAGTAATTTGTTCTGTTCAAGCTATTGATTGTTGAAATGGTACATTTTTTCTTGCCCAAATTATACCCCAATTTTGTTTGTTCTTTGAGTTATGTTGATCTTGAAGATACACAGAAAGCATTAAAGAAAACTTACAATCACTATGCTGACTGTTAATTTTTGTCATCATTTGTTGACCTTTCAAAGTTTTTTTTTAATCTTAACTGTTAATTCAAGTTAAAGTATATACAATTGTAAATATCTATTTGTTATGTTCATACTTAAAAGTATTGTGTAGGACTGTAGGTGTAGTCTCATTGCCATATGAGTTACTTCTTTCTCAAATATATATGTTCATTTTTTTTTTAAATTTTATTTCTATATTTATGCTCATTCGATCTCTGTTCTATGTTGATTTGTAGCAGCATCTGATAAGAAGATTAAGATCGGAATCAACGGTACTTAGTTCTTCTGCTCGATTGAATACACTTTGCTGCGTGTTGTTTAGGTTTGTTTATTGTTCGTTTTGATTGTTGTGTGATAGGATTCGGAAGAATCGGCCGTCTGGTTGCTAGAGTTGCTCTTCAGAGAGATGATGTTGAACTTGTTGCTGTTAATGATCCTTTTATCACCACTGACTACATGGTAACTTCCTTACTTGATCGTGTGTTTTTAGTTGCCTGTGCTGCAAATGCTTAGTTTATTTACGATTCGATCTGTGTGTATATGTCATATATGTGTCTGTATGTGTTTGTTATGACTGTTTTAAGTTCAGATGCAACTAAGAAATTGAAACTATTTTCTAGATTGTAGTTTTTGATTTAATTGTTGTTAAGTATGAACAATCCATCTAGCATTGCGCTGTGTTATATATTTATTTTTTTCTTTTCATGATATGTTGATCATATGATGCAATTGTTTAGGTTATATGTAATTATATATTGTAGATCTGTTACTATAGGGAATGAATTTGGGATCTGTTACTTGGTGTTGTTTTGGGGTCCTATCTCTGTATATATATTTCTTGTAGTTATATGAATTGTGATGATATGGATGTTACAAAATACTATGAGTTGTATAGGGATTGAGTCTCCTGTCTGTGTGGGCACTTGTTGACTCTTATGTGTGTGTGTTTTTGAAAATTGGAGTTACATGTATGTGTATATATTTGAATGTTTGTGTGTCTTTGTGCGTGTATTTATTTGCATACACAAAGGGAAATATTAGTAGAAGTGAAGTTTTTTATATAGTTTTTTGCATAGTTGTTAAAAGCCATTGCCTCTTGCGCCTAGGCTCATTTTCCAGGCGAGGCAAAGCAATTGTGCTTTAAGTTGAGGCAAATGCGCTTCAATTCTCCATGTGATGGTTCAGACGCAGATTCCGGCGAGATTCCTATACTGCTGAGAGTTTCCGGCCAAATTCTCTAAATTCTGGCAAAAATTCCATCTAGATTTCTACTTTTATCCAAGGAAAACTACTTTTCTACATGAATGCACTAATATTTTTGAACTTTTGGTACTAAATATATGATATTAAATGTTATATAATAGCTTTTGTTTATTTTATTTGAAGAATATAATTAATTTTCTAATACATAATTGTTTTCATCTTTTTTTCATTGTGCGTTTTTTCCTTAGGCCCTCGCTTTTTTGCGCCTAGCGCCCAGGCCCCAGGCGAGGCCTTGCCTATGTATGCGTCTTTAATAACTATAGTATTTTGTGAAAATAAATGTCTCAGTTTGATTTTGTTGAGTATACTATAGTATTTTGTGAAAATAAATGTCTCAGTTTGATTTTGTTGAGTATACTAGGGCCCAAAACAGTAGTCAATGTTTATTAAATGTTTATATAACCATCTGCAAAAATTCATTGGTTGCTATTTTATTTGCAGACATACATGTTCAAGTATGACAGTGTTCACGGCCAATGGAAGCACCATGAGCTTAAGGTGAAAGACGAAAAGACCCTTCTCTTCGGTGAGAAGCCAGTCACTGTTTTTGGCATCAGGTAACATCTAGAAGACTCTTTTTAGTTGCCTGTTTGGAGTTTTTTGTATTAGAACTGATTAGCAAAATGTTTTGCCTTCTATTGTATTTAACGCATTCTGTTTGTTTGTTTTTTTGTTCTATTTAGGAACCCAGAAGACATCCCATGGGGTGAAGCTGGTGCAGAATTTGTTGTGGAGTCAACCGGAGTCTTCACCGACAAGGACAAAGCTGCTGCTCACCTAAAGGTTTAATCTGATCCCCAGTTTTTATACATTTTTTATGTTTTAATTTCTTTTATTGTCATGCCTTTATCTGGGTTTCTTTTGCTTCAACAGGGTGGTGCTAAGAAAGTCATCATCTCTGCTCCTAGCAAGGATGCTCCCATGTTTGTTGTGGGTGTCAACGAGAAAGAATATAAGCCCGATCTCAACATTGTTTCAAACGCTAGCTGCACAACCAACTGCCTTGCTCCACTCGCCAAGGTTAAACCATTAAATAAACTCCAATTCAGCAAATAATTTTTGTTTTGTTTATGTTTCTTGTTTTGGAGTTCTGACAATGAAAACACCAACTTGTTTTCAGGTTATTAACGACAGGTTTGGCATTGTTGAAGGCCTCATGACAACCGTGCATTCCATCACTGGTATGCAGCATTTCAATTTCAGATTATTGGTTTAAAGCATAATAATACATTATTAAATTTAACATCTTGATAAACATTTCAGCCACTCAAAAGACTGTCGATGGTCCATCAATGAAGGACTGGAGAGGTGGAAGAGCTGCTTCTTTCAACATCATTCCCAGCAGTACTGGAGCTGCTAAGGTATAATAAATAAAACCATGTGAATATGCTAGTTACGGACACATAATTTGTAGTTTTTTGGACCGAAATTTGCGCATCTGCTTTGATATAATGTTTCATATATGTTTATGTAGGCTGTTGGTAAAGTTTTGCCCGCTCTTAACGGCAAACTAACTGGAATGGCCTTCCGTGTACCAACTGTGGATGTTTCAGTTGTCGATTTAACCGTAAGGCTTGAAAAGAAGGCTACCTATGAACAAATCAAAGCTGCTATCAAGTAAGTGTTGTGGAACGAATATTTACGTGAAGTAATAATGTTAACACTCGGGACACGTGTAATCAAGTCTTACATAATTTCAGGGAGGAATCAGAGGGAAAGCTTAAGGGTATTTTGGGATATACCGAAGATGATCTTGTATCCACAGACTTTGTTGGCGACAGCAGGTAAGTCTATGAACAGAATCAATCTCTCAAAAACCGCTTTAAATTGGGCCCGAACCATGTTTGACTCGTGTTATTCCTTGTTGACTTTGTCTGTCCAGGTCTAGCATCTTTGATGCTAAAGCTGGAATTGCTTTGAATGACAACTTTGTGAAGCTTGTGTCGTGGTATGACAACGAATGGGGATACAGGTACTTGAATGATTATATGATATATCGCCTCTTGTGCATATCTATGAAATGCATGTTCTCATGAATATATTTTTTTTCTTCTGCAGCTCTCGTGTTATTGATCTGATCTGCCACATTGCATCGGTGAAAGCTTAACGCTTCTGTGGCGGGTTTCATTTGCTTCTTTTTTTATCTGCTCATGTTTTGAGAACTCCATTGTTAAGTTGATGATGGGATTCTGTGGTTAAGAGTAGTTGGTTATGGGTATGAGACGTAATAAGTGGTTTGTATTTCGGTATGTTTGTTTTTGTTATTTTCTTTGAAGAAATGAATACCCTGGATTTCTTACAGAAAATGTTAACAGAGTATTCTGATTCAAGTTATCCTTTGTTACAAAAGTAAAAAAAAACAATGTGTAATCAACAAGTAACAAACTTAATAGCAGAAATGTTTATTTTGAACCAAAGTAAAAACAATGTGTGTATAAGTAACAAGTATCAAACTTAGAGCAGAAATTCTCAGCATCTCCTCCTTTGTCATCACCTAGCGGTATCATTCTCATTAAATAAAGGTTGCATCTTTCTCATTAAATAGAGTATTATGCATAGTAGTCTCAAACACGTGTAATATAGACACTGAGATACGCTCTTTTATTCGTCTTACATCAATATTTGTTAACACTACTAATAGATGGTTGTTTCATGATACAATTAGAATGAAATTGGATGTTGTTTCACGATACAATTATAATGAAATTGGATGTGTACAAAATATTAAAGCACCCAATAGATGCCCTTAAGCCCCAATGTTCTCAAAGTTGGAAAAAAGTTGTCTATACAACTAGTCAGAGTACTCTTGAACCATCTTCATTTAAGTTGGCCGATTGAACTGGGGAACCGGATTGGTGGTTGGACCTTAGTTTTGTTTTTCTTCTATCATCTCATTTACTAATTCAATCTCCATATATTGTTTATTTCAAGCCCGGTATTCATATTTGGTTAAAGTTACAAATTCACCGATATAGATAAAATTGTTTTATATTGGTTATATATATTTTTTTAATTTCTAAATTATAAAGGACGCCATATTTCTCTTTAAACCGGTCTGATTGATCCGAGTAGGGTCCGATTATGAGAACATGTTAAAAATTTTAATGTTACAAAGACAATGGTTCTTATTAGAAAAGGTTGTGTATTAGAGTTAGAAAACAAATAAATCATTAGGATTTGAGGAAGGTAAGATATAGACATCCTTACCTCTACCCAATAGGAAGAGAGAGGCTGCCTCGAAAAAAACCCTAACTCGATAGTAATTTTGCATCAAGCCTTGGACATAAGGCACATAACACTCAACAATTGAGACAAACGCCGATTAGTGCATGTACCCCCTTCAGGGGCGGAACCAATGTAGAATGAGCCATAGCACAGGCTACGGCTCAACCCTGTATTCATATTCACGGTGTAATTTTTTTTCGGTTTATACATAGCATACCCAAAAACATATACGAGGATACCCCTAAGAGAAAATTATGAAACTTGATATTATTCATTAAGCCCAAAACCTGTTAGTAACAAAGCCCAAATAATTAGTTTTTTTATAATTAAACCCAAATTGTAATAACTAATAAAGCCCATGTAATAGAATAAGTGACATTGTGCGTCTTATGGTTGAAATGAGAACACATAGTTCTTGTCCTTTGGTTTATCGGGTGGTGAGGCTAGCTTTGGTTTTACTGGTTGCAACCGCAACCGTTAAAAGATGTTTTTCGAAATTGAAGATTATTAAGACGGATTTACGCAATCGAATGGGCCTGGAATTTTTGAACAATGCCATGTTTGTGCGGTCGAAAATGATTTTTTTCATAAAGTAAAAACGACGATGTGATGGAACGATTTCAAGCTATGAAAAAAAAAGATGTAAAATTTGTTAGGTATTTGTTTACTTTATTTATTTATTGTCTTTTTTAGTATTGTATGATTGCACGGTAAAAAAATTGGATACCCCTGATTTAATGGGCTAGTTCCACCACTGATCTCTTGGCTCCTTGTCTTTCGGCTATCGACGCCATCACATATGCACGATGCATGATTAACCACCCCCCAACGCTCACATTATATGCACAAAATAAAAAAATAAAATAGATAAATAAATAAATAAATAAAAGAAAGAAAGTTTTAATATATAAATTTGACCTGTTTGAAGAATTTGAGGGAAAGTTTTAATATATAAATTTGACCTGTTTAAGGGTATAGCTATAGAAGGTCCGATCATATAAGTTTTAGAGTGCTGCAGTTTAACCTGAAGATGCCAGCAACCTCCAATCTAAGCACACAGATCCTTACAATACTCGATAAAATCAATCACCTGAATCATTTTAAGCAGCTTCAATCGTATCTAATCACCACCGGTCACTCCCAACACCAGTTCTTCTCCTTCAAACTCGTCAGATGCTGCGTACTTTCTCTCTCCAACGTTGATTACGCTCGTTCAATCTTCTCCTCTCTTGTATCCCCCAATGTCTACCTCTACACTGCCATGATCACTGCTTATTCTTCTCATCGAGATCATGATTCGTCTCTTGTTTTATACCGTGACATGGTTCGAAACAAACGGCCTAAAGTCACACACTTTATTTACCCACATGTCTTGAAGTCTTGTCCGGAGGTTTTGGGATCGAATGGGACAAAAATGGTGCATACCCAAATTGTTAAAACGGGTTATCATGAATACCCAGTTGTGCAAACGGCTTTACTTGACGCTTACTCGAGGGTTTCTTCGGATTTAGGTGTTGCCCGGCAACTGTTTGATGAAATGTCTGAGAGAAATGTTGTGTCTTGGACTGCTATGGTTTCGGGGTATACTAGAGCTGGTGAAATGGAGAATGCTGTGGAGTTGTTTGAACAAATGCCGGATAGAGATACCCCGTCATGGAATTCGATAATTGCGGGGTGTACCCAAAATGGGATGTTTTCGGAAGCTATCCGGCTTCTGAGGAGGATGATTGTTGATGGACTGAAACCTAATCATGTTACGGTTTTATGCTCGCTTTCCGCGTTTGGCCACACGGGGATGTTACAGCTTGGGAAATCGACCCACGGTTACATTCTTAGAAACAGGCTTGGTTCTAATTCTCGTATTGCAAACGGTTTAGTTGACATGTATGGAAAATGTGGGAGCTTGAAAGAAGCAAGAAAGGTGTTCGATGAAACGCCTGAGAGAAATTTAACGTCATGGAACTCCATGATTAACTCTTTCGCTCTTCATGGTCAAAGCGAATCAGCAATAGCAGTTTTTGAAGAAATGATGCAACACGATGTAGCACCGGATAATGTTACATTCGTTGGGTTATTAAATGCTTGCGCCCATGGTGGATTAGTCGAAAAAGGTCGTTATTTCTTCACATCAATGGTTAGCGACCATGGAATCGAACCTGATATTCATCATATCGGGTGTTTTATTGATCTTCTTGGTCGAGCTGGTCAGTTCGATGAAGCAATGGAAGTTGTAAAAACAATGAAAACCCCACCCGACGAAGCTGTATGGGGTTCGTTGTTGAACGGCTGCAAGATTTATGGTCGAATGGATTTGGCTGAAATCGCAGTCAAGAAACTAATCGAACTTGAGCCGAACAACGGTGGGTATGGTGCAATGTTAGCGAATATTTATGGAGCAATAGGGGAATGGGACAAGGCAAGAACAGTATGGAAAACATTAAAGGAGCAAAAGGCTAATAAGATACCGGGTTGCAGTTGGATCGAAATCGATAATCAAGTTTATCAGTTTTATTCTGCTGATGATTCCCATTTGAAAATAGAAGACATACATTTGATCATGGAAAGTATATTTGGATTCTCTGATGAAAACATCTTCCATCATCATGATTCATGATTATGATCTCCAACCATTGTCGCATAGAGGTTGAGTATAGGTTTGATTTCGCGGTATAATTTAAGTCCTTTAGTTGATTTTGAATCATCGAGCCGGAGGTCTCACTGGAAGCAGCCTCTCCATTCCTATGGGGTAGATGTAAGGTTGTCCTACATCTTACCCTCCTCAGACACTACCTTAGCTTTGTTATTGGTGGAATTTACTGAGTATGATGATGATGATGATGAGTTGATTTTGAATCGGAATAGAAAGAGTAGATGCTAAACTCGAATGGCATATTGATCAACAGCTTATTATTGATCTATTCTTTTGTATAATTCTCCATATAGTAAGTTTGTTTATGCTCAAATTTTAAGCACTATATTTTAACTTGAACCTGACTCGTGTATACATTTACAACCTCGAGCTCCGCTTGGTTTTGGCTGTGCTACTACTACTGTTGCTACTGTTGCTGCTACTGCTACTACTCCTCCTCCTGCTGCCGCCGCCGCCTCTTAGTTTATGATTATGGTTATATATAACCTATAGTATTAGTTTTTTTTATCGTAATTTAATAAAATAATATGTATTGTATTGTATGACTGCATACTATATGTAAACGCACTTGTCTTAATATAAACACATAGTGATTCATAAGTAGCTTTCAATAAAAAATGAAGTCACTTGCCATTGTGATTAACATATAGATAGATGCGTTACTTTCTTAATTTTTTTTTTTTGAAAATTAACTCCAATAAACAAAACACCTCCGACCCAAAAGGGGCAAAAGACCATTACAAAACACGTCCCTGAGCCAATCGGGCAATAGACCAAACAATTACAACATATACAAAGGACATTTACACCAATCCACCCACCGAATGGATCTAAAAATAGATCTATTCTTCATCCAAACATAACTTCTTGATTTGACTTCCATTGTAATATTTTGATATAAAATAACCAACAATATAATACAAGCAAAAAACATTAAAATATATAATAATAAACCTTTGTTATTGATTATAATAATCTATTATATTATATCTCCTATATTACATTTCATATGTGAGGGAACACTAACCCATTGCTATTGGTTAAAAAGGGGCAGCAAAGTATTTTTGTTGGTGAAAACAGACGGCAACTAGCATCCACTAGATCTTTTATTATTTTTTAGTTGTCACATTAAGTGTTAATATATACATAGTTGAAAATAAAGCTTAGCATTAAAATGGTGAGTGATGGAGGGGTTGATTTATAAGGCCGTGGGGTATGGGGCGGGGGTTTGGACGTGGGTTGGGGTAAAACGCTCAAGTGACCACCCCGGGTGGGCTTGGGTTTCAAGCCGGGCGTGGGGCGGGGGAGCAAGGTGAGTTGGCGGTTTGTGATTGGCCCATTAAAAGTAGCTGTTGGCTAGCCGTTGGGGTAGCCGTTGCTGGCTACTTTTTAAAATAAAAAACTTTTTTTTTCCTTTATAAATACTTACCACATTTAACATTTTTTTCACACAATATCAAAACATAAAACACATTATTGCCATGAGTTCTTCAAGTTATAGTGAATCGTCATCCTCGTCTGACGATGGTGCGGAAATATTTCTACAAACGATAGCGGCGGTGGTGAAAGCTATCGTGGAAGACGAAGACAATGAGGAAGAGACTCAACAACCTAAACGGAGGAGAAGGTACATCGCTCGTGAACGGCACACCGCTAACGATTTGTTGGTAAGCGATTACTTCTCAGCGGAACCTAAGTATGATGAAAAAATGTTTAGGCGTCGTTTTCGTATGAGTAAAAATTTATTTTTAAGAATATCTAGAGATCTTGAGGAGAAATATGTTTGTTTCCAACAAAAACCCGATGTCACCGGGCAATTAGGATTTAGTACGTGGCAAAAGGTCACGGCCGCACTTAGGCAGTTAACGTACGGCAATAGTTCGGACATTATGGATGACTATTTAAAAATGTCTGCACGTGTAGCTAGAGAAACTCTTCACAACTTTTGTTCGTGCATTCTAGAACTTTATAGGAAAAGGTATTTGAGAAAGCCCTCCTTCAGTGACATGCAACAAATATTGGAACATCACGCAGATTATCATGGGCTACCCGGGATGCTAGGTAGTTTAGATTGTATGAAATGGCCTTGGGAACTTTGTCCTACCCAATGGCAAGGTGCTCACACTAGTGGATTTCACGGGGTGCCAGCCATCATGCTTGAAGCGGTTGCGTCCCAAGATCTTTGGATATGGCATGCGTTCTTCGGTATGCCAGGTTCACATAATGATATTACCATCGTAAACCACTCGCCTCTTTTCAATGATCGGGTAAATGGAATAGGACCGAAAGGAAGTTTCTTTGTAAACGGGATTGAGTACGTGTACGGGTACTACCTAGTTGATGGGATTTACCCAGAGTGGGGGGTTTTCGTAAAATCGTTCACAAGACACGGTACCACAGATCCAAAGAGATTAAAGTTTAACAGGGTCCAGATGGCTGCACGTAAAGACGTCGAGCGAGCATTCGGTGTTTTGAAGAAAAGGTGGCGAATTTTGGCAATGCCTTGTCGACTATGGGATAAGGATCAGATTGGAAACGTGATGTACACATGTATCATTCTTCACAACATGATTTTGGAGGATGAAGGTAGAGCGGTCGTTACCTACTACGAGGATGATGACCCCCAACAAGGTAACGTAACAGACGAAGATAAAGCGGCAAATGAATTTTTAATAAAGTCAAGGGATATACATCAGAACCTTCGAGCTGATTTGGTGGAACATGTTTCAACGATTCCTGGGTTCGAAACCGACGAAGACGACGAAGAATGACTGTTTTTTATTTTGATAATTATTATGTATGTTTATGTATTTAAAAAAAAAATATGTTGTATGTTTATTTTTTATTTAGTTATAAATAAAAATATATATAAAAAATGATGATGTGGCTAGGCCACGCCGCCCAGCCACGCCCAACCCAAGCCCCACCATACCGCTAATTCAATTGCCTTTGGGTTTTTAATTTCTAAAATCCACGTGTCATCAAATGCTCAACCCAAGCCCCACCATACCCCATGGTCTAATGAAGCTAGGAAAGTGACCTGGGTTTAAAAACTCAGAAGGATAAAGTTTTGCCTTTTTTTTCTGAAAATATCCAATTTTTTTAACTCAGTTTACGCTACTACTCTTCAACTTTAATAAAGTTACTCTATAGTTTATAAATATTTTTTTGTTTGATGATGGTATTTTCATCTACGTCTCCATGTTATTTTATTGAGATAGTATTATGAATAATCTGTACAAGTAACCCACACGAAAACGTAAGTGCTATCAAACTGATAAATATTCGATTTAGCGCACAGAGCATTCCACTAGTATAACTACATTTACAAAGTGGATGTACGGTTGTAGAATTTTTTATTGGTTAATTTGCATACTTAGGATATTGTTCCTATTCACTTTTTTTTCTCTCTTCCTTGTTTTTAAAGAAAAAAACCCATGTTTCGATATTTAATGAATTTCTTATAATTTTACATATACACATAAAAATTTATAAAGCCAAAGTTAAACGAAGTAAAATTAAAACTTTTTATTCTTTATTTCTTTATCATATAGTTATTTATTTTTTATTTACGGAATATTAGATTTTAATAATGCCAACTATTTGCCGTTCGCTGTCAACAGTCCCAACTTCAAAAATAACCCCTGACAGTCCTAACTATTAACATATTGGCCTCTAATGGACCCTGACTAACAGAACCTTAACGGCGTTAGTCTCCAGTGGCCAAAAAAAACGTTTTTGGCCGGAAAACTCAACATTTTCATCCAAAACCTCTTTGTAACCTTATTACGGACCTTTAGGAACCTTTTCTAGTAAAAGCCCCAATTATTGAAATTGCCGGAAAACTCTTTTTTTTTTTGTCGGAAAACTTCTTTTTGGTTGGAAAACTCAACTTTTTGGCCGGGAAACTTAACATCTTCGTCTCAAACCTCTTTGTAACCTTCGGACATTTAGAAACCTTTTTTCTGGCCACGGTTTTCCGGCGCCTGTAGACTAACGGCGTTAGGGTTCTATTAGTCAGGGTCCATTGGTGGTCAATAGTTGGGACTGTCAGTTGTTATTTTTTAAGTTGAGATTGTTGGTGGCCAACGATGAATAGTTGGGATTATTAAAATCCAATATTCCTTTATTTACATTATATGTATTTTTTTTAGGTTATAACTACTTTTTAGTTTAGTATATTTCTCTTGTAACTTTTAAAATACGATATCTTATATAACTTGGAATGTGTCATCACGATATGTTTATTTTTATTTTTATTTACGTCTCGATATAAATTTACTCAAAACTGAGTTGTAAATAGTAATGTAAAAGTGAATGAAGCACAAACGTACATTTCATTAACCCTTTTTCGTTATTTTAATAATTTAATATAATCCTTTATTAAATTTCGTATATTTATATATTGATAAATGTTGATTTTTTTTCTTTACCTTGATAAACCGGGCCGACACTGTCCGAGGTTGTGACGAATGGAACCAAATCTGACTAAATGACATCGGTACTAGTATTGATATTATCATCAGAACCGGTACCGGTATTCTTTTCTAGAGTGACGATACCGTACGGGTACCGTAAAGAACCAAACCGATACCAACGGATCCATTATGGATCGTTAACATACCGTTGAAACCTCCTACGTAGAAATAAAATTCGTTACTCTTCTTCCGTTTGCTTGAACACTGAAACAATCATAGGCATCATCCTTTCTTCCGCTTACGTTTCGCATATTACATCTCCCCAATTTCAATTCGATTTGATCATTTTTATTAAAAAAAAAAAAACTGAAACAAATATGAGATTGATCGGTGAAGCGTCGATGTTAGGATCCACATCCACCGATGATTCATCAAATATTCATATGAATTTCCCTCTCCTTTCTGCGCTTCTCGCATTCGCTATCGCCCAGTCGATTAAGGTCTTCACCACCTGGTATGATTCTCATAATTCTCATTAATTTAATGCTAATATTGATTTCTTTAGCTAGTTTTAAATTGTGATTTCGGTTTCGGTTTCATGATCGTGCGTTATTGAATGTTTATGATTAATCTCAATGTTAGATCCTTTTGAATCTGAAAAATCTGATGATGACATTGTATAATATGATGTTTAGGCCGGTAAACGAACCGAACACAAGCGGTGGCATGTTCGTGTTCGTTCATTTAACATTAACCGAACACAAACATGATCAATTAAATGAACGGGTCTTTTTGTTCATGTTCATTTGATAAGAAAATGAATATGTTCATGTTCGTTTATGTTCGTGTCAAACAAACATTGAACATATAATTATACAAATGACTTTTGGTACTATAAAATATAAAACACACACACACATATTGGACATTTGTATTTGTATATAAACGAACAGACATAAACGGTCGGACGCAAATAAACGGACATAAATCAAGGACCATAAATAAACGTTCACGAACGTAAATTAATCAACAAAACATGTGTTTGTGTAATCGTGTTCATTTGCTTAATTATATGAGCATAAAAATTAGTTCATGTTCGTTCGTTTATTAAATAAAGGAACTTCCCCCACGATTCACTGAACGTGCGGTTCGTTTACAAGCCTAATGATGTTATGTGATTCATGATATGTTCTCTGATCCAAGTGTAATTTAGCAAAACTTTTGATGTGTATTTGGCCTAAAATTCGGCCCCTGAGGACTTGTACCTCTGTTTTGTATTAGTCTGAATATGTTCGATTTATTTGTGTAAGTTATTTGTGTTGTTACGTCCTAAGAATCTTAAAAACTGTCATAGACATGCAGGTATAAGGAAAAGCGGTGGGATCTTAAGCAACTTTTGGGATCAGGTGGCATGCCGTCGTCACATTCTGCTACTGTGGTTGCTCTTGCTGTTGCTGTTGGTTTTCAAGATGGTGTTGGTGGCACCACATTTGCAATTGCACTTATATTAGCATGTGTTGTATGATTTCTTATCTCTTAATCTTTTTACAAAGTTTGTCATCGTCTGATGTTGTTTAGAGGTATCATCAGTAACACATTACACATATTTTTCTGTTAATTCAACTATGCATGTGGCTTAAGATGCAAAGGAATGATCTAGTAGTTTCTTATTATAATATTATCAATTGAAAAGCATGGCATAAGTCATAAGCATCTCAACAATAAACCAGATTTTGCTGATATTCTGAGCTCCTGTTACCTATTTACATATTTAGTGAAAAAAGTAATATTACAACTTGTAATCTTATGAAATGGATTGTGTGACAGGTAATGTATGATGCAACCGGTGTGCGCTTGCAAGCTGGACGCCAAGCAGAGGTTTGATTCCCCCCCCCCCCCCCCCCACACACACACACAGATACACCACCCTTTATCCCTTATTGTTTGCATACTGGTCATTTTTACTATGGGTTAAAACATGTGCACCGAATCGACTTTGAACAACTTTTTTGTCGAGGTTTAATAAATAATTAATGTGCCATTTATGATTAGAAAAACGTTACTGTATAGTAATAATCTAAATCTTTGTACTTGTATGCATAAAAAATTCAGCTTCTGAATCAAATTGTATACGAACTTCCTCCTGAACATCCATTGGCTGAAAGCAGACCACTGCGTGAACTTCTAGGCCACACGCCTCCTCAGGTCAGAAAAGAACATTGCTTTTAGATAATATCCTAAAATATCAATGTTTCAAACTTCATTAGTCATGCAAGGATTGTTCTTGATATATGTTGCAGGTTGCTGCTGGTGGGTTGTTGGGATTTGTGATGGCTGGACTTATTCACTTATTCTCACAAGCTAGTACCTCTTGACTGACCGCTGCTGGTATGCATGATCTCGCAGTGTTATGGTTAAACAATATATGCCATGGCACTTCTGTGAAGATCATGTTAGTTTGAAATTTAACCACTATGATTCATATATTTTACAAACAAGTATTCTGGTTAATTAGTTTGACAAGTCTTTCGTAGATCATTTCCTTGTTTAATTAACTCTGAACCACTCTTTATTCTTTACTTCATACTTTGTATATAGATCTTTTGGTTCCATTGTCCCATGAAATTTTGTTGATTGTAAGTTAGTAACTATGTTGTCGGGCCAGGTTTCGTATTTAAAAGGAAACTGTTGTAAATATTTTTTTTTTAGTTTTGTAGTATATGTTTTCCACGCGGGTCTGAATTCATGTCCCCTCCCCTCAAGACTTATCCTTACATTACATGTAGGAAATTCAACGAAAATAATGACCAGTTGACCGCGTTTCACCAATTTCAAACATAAATTAATTGTCATATTCATAAATCAAATGGTTGGTTTTAATAACTATCGACGTTAATTGTACACGCGTTACGAAATAAATCATATGAAATGATGGTTGATAAGCCCTTGGTCCAAAAATCAAAATTGACTTTTCTGTCGATAGTCAACTGCTTCTAGTTATTATACTTGACTAACAACTTGAACTTTGATAAACTGTAGTTTCAGTTCATTTCTTAACAGCAGCTTATAATACATTTCAGAAACGAACTGAAAACATATATTGGGAGAACAAAAGTCTTGAAATTCGGCATCCTAACAAGTAGAACTGCTAACTAACTAACTAACAAGGGTATGCTAATTACAAACGCGCGATGACAAAACTAACCGCTTAACTTGGATCCACTTCACTTGAGAGATAATCCAGCCAGGGGCATTGGTCTACACGAACATCACGGCAAACTCTCATACGTAAACACCGTTGTCCTACCCAATACAAACAGAACCAGAGACAGCTCGATGAAGAAGATCGTGTTTATTAAACTTCGATCCACAGTCCAACCGTACAAAGTAATCCCTCCAGGGTTATTTTGAAGATACATCACTGCACAAAGTTCAACATCATAATCCATATATCAAAAGTTTGAATTTGTTTCTACACTTTCGGGTTTTAGGGTTTATGATATGCTTACCAAACGCTTGTCTCCGGTGATATGAAGACAAATAAGAAGTGAGTTGTGTGTTAGTAGGGAGCGGGGTATAGTTCATTGCCTCCAAATCGCTTTCTGAAGATGCGTCATTGAACAATCTATTAGAAAGTCTCATGTGTGACGTGTCATCTGGCCCACACGATGCTAAAGCGTGCCATCTAGTTGCTATTCCCGCAACACCTTGAGCTCGGTGAGAAATCTTTGCAGCAGCATTTAGACACAGCGTCAACCCCAAGACTTGTGCAATTGATGACACCTGGCATACACATGTACAAAATATGTATACTGTGTATATAGAATCTGATAGCCAAATGTAACAAATCCAAACACTCCTAACTAGGGCTGTAAACGAACCGAACAAACCTTGTTCGTGTTCGTTCGTTTAATAAACGAACGGACACAAACAAACTTTCCGCCGAACGGTTCACGAACTATTCGCTGAACGTTCGGTTCGTTTGCAGCCCTACCCTTAACTCTGAAACAATATAGAATTTAGGGTTTATGGTTTACACTTACTGCAAAATAACCCCCATTCATGAACGTTACTTCGTTACTAAACTCCGTGATTTCGAATAGCATTGCGAATTGGCTGGATGTGACAATAGCAAACACAAGAAGAAGATAAATTCTGAACCTATGGCTTATTTTTGAAAGATCATGGCGTAAACGAGCGTGTTCTTCTATGAATACCAAAACATCAGTTTCTGTTTCCAAGAGTCTCCCGTAATCATCAAAGTGGATAATTTGCAAGCTACAGACCAAATGGAACACGATACATGAAGACAAATAGATAAAGTTGACATACGCCCATGAAAAAGTCAACGCTGCAAGAATGCCGAAAGACTTCCACCATGATTCTTGGTGCATGTAGATAATACGAATTGATTCAAGTGCAATCTTCAAGGTAATACATGGTAGAACCCATAATACGAACAAACGCATAGATTCCTGACATTAGAAAGAATCATTAACAAACATACTATCTTCAATCCCTATAAAAAAGATACATGGTACTCTAATGCTAGTTTTATGGCATCTAGGCTGTAAACGAACCGAACGAACGCGTTCATTAAGGTATGAACCCGTTCATGAACTGTTCACGAACGCTTACCGAGCGCGATTTCTTGTTCGTGTTCGTTCATTAAGGTATGAGCCCGTTCATGAACTGTTCACAAACGCTTACCAAACCAGATTTCTTGTTCGTGTTCGTTCATTAAGGAAATGAACGTGTTCGTGAACTTACGAACATTACCGAACGCAAACGAACACAAGAACACAAACAAATGTTCATGAACATACATGAACACAAACGAGCGTTCGTTCATACACACAAACAAATACAAACGAACATATATCCATTTTGGAATAAAGCAACATTTTTCACAAAGATTACGAAGAATCCACTAAAAGTAAATATGTACTTAACATAATTTTCCGAGCATAGTTGACATAATAGTCATAAACAGAATTAATACAAAAATTAAGAAGTTTCTCAAGCTTTAACACAAAGTGAAATTGAAATGGTCAAATGAGGGATGTTGGAGGCGTATGTTCATTCATTTAGCTTAACGAACGGAATTTCTTGTTCATGTTCGTTCATCTAGGAGATGAACAAACATAAACGAACGGTTCACGAACTATTCGTTAAACGTCGGTTCATTTACAGCCCTAATTGCATCTAGATTAATGTTGGTACTCCATGACGTCATCAAATCCACATTAAATGAAACACAAACATATGTGGGACTTAAGCATTTACTTACAGAGATCTTCTGAACATACTCCTTCGAAAATCTTTCAACATACCCACTATACTGATCAACAAACAGAAACTTACGAACCCCATATTTCCTCAAATTATATGAAACACAAAGCAGAGCAACAGCAGCCAAACAAGCATGCGAGACAACAATAACAAGCTCAAACCCTTTAATCTCATACAGACCACATGTCGAACAGTTGGTGGTCAACAATATTATAACCACAGGAAACGCAACCCCAATTACCAAAAACGTAGTCCAAGAAACCCCAAATCGCAAAACGGAAGATTGATCGAAACCCAATAGAATTAGATAAAGTTCGAGTCTTTTAAGGGTTTTATGAAGATGGGTTGCTTGTTCTTGTTCTTGAATTTGTGGGTTTAGGTTTTGGGTTTGGTTTGGAGTGATTGGGAGTAAAGGGGTTTTGATTTGTGGGGTTTCTTGTTTGGGTTCCTGTTGTATTTGGGTTGTTGAGTGATCTGACATTTGATTGGAAATAAGTTGTGTTTTGGGGGTACAGAATTTGGTGTTTGTTTGTATGTCATTTGCAGAGTTTGAATTTTATAAAGAGGAGACAGGAGAGTAGGAGATTGTTTGCTTACGTTGAATCTTGTTCTGCACCGGCGAATATCGTTACTTTTGTTCTTTTATGAATTTTTAAAGAGTTTTGCAACTTTAGTCCAAAGGTTTTAAAAGTTACATAACATAACATCGTATGTGTAGTGCATGGATGATATCGGTAGTGGTTTCTAACGAACCATACTTCATAATCACGAATTCCATGGTGGTCTACGGTGGTGTTCCAAGATAAGAGAGCGCTTAAAGTGCAGAAGAAGATGAAGTGAGCGGTGCATCTATCTCTTTTCTTAGTTTATTTTCATATGTTTTTATTTGCATGTGTGTTCGACGTATTTAATTTTTTTTAGTATAGATGTGTTTTTATCATTCTAAAAGTTTTAACAACCCAAGTTAATAGTCGTCTGGTATGAAGACTCTTGGCTGTAATTTTTAAAACTTGAGAACTAAAGTTGTAATATGATTATACCATGTGGATCATGGTGTAATTAACTTAAATTTAAATTTTAAACAAATTATTGTATTTATTTGGAAAGTCGATAATATTGTTTATATGCGCTTTGTATATATTTTAAATTTTGAATTAACAAATCGATATCAAATTATAAAATGATATTAAAGGTTGAAGTAATTATGTCTCTCAAAAAATGTATAAAAATATTAAGTTAATATATTTATTTGATTTTTTAATTGTGCTGAAGATAGTGCTAATGATGGTCAAGATATGTCAAAAAGAAATGCTCATTCACGATGTTTATTTTCTTTTCCCAACATGTCTCTCTTCTTATTTTATCGACCTGTTTATAGCATGGGCATAATGGTCTTTTCATTATAACATAAAGGTTTATTTAAATATTTCCAAAAATAAAATATGTTAGGTTTTCAAATTATTTATTTTCTTGTTCGATCGATCGAATTCGATTATAGATTTGATTAAATGAATGTTTCTATAACTTGTATTGGGCCTGATCCAACAGCCTAGCCGCCCAGGCTTTACTCAAGTTGACCATAAAGATACCAATATGACCCAGTTAACTATAAATTAGTAAACATGTAAACTTTGAAAATATTTTCATCTTTTTTCTAATAATATATTTTTTTTTTAAAACTTGATTTTGTAATTTAAAACGAGGTAGCGGTGCAACTTGTTTGCCCATTTACCTTCTATTTGAAATGTAATGTAATGTAATTTCTTTTTAGAAAGTTAATCAATGAGTTTATACACTTTAAATCCTTCTTGTTTTTTATAATAATATCTAATTTCTTTCCCAATAGTAGTTATATTATATTTTGATCAATTTTCCTTTTTTACTCTTATATTATATAAATTATACGTTTTTAACTTGTTTATTTTTATTAATTTGGTTTTTCTCTGATGACTCGCAGTTGTCGGCTTAAAAAAAACTAAATAGGCAGTTGTGTTTGATATTATAATTTTTATTAAAAAATGATTTGTGTTTGAAAAAAGTCTTTTTGTTGGTATTGTAGGCTAGATCAAGTGTCAGTGTCATAATGGTACTGTGATGAACAAAACCAAGACCGATCGAAAAACGTCGATACCGGTATTGATAATATAGAAACCGGTATCGGTATATACGTTAAAATATATAGGCTTTTAGCCTATTTAGTATTTATTTAATTTGATTTTCCTCAGATAATTCACATTCATTATCTTTTTTATAAAGTTGAATACAAACAACTTTTTTTTTCTCATTGTTACTATATAAACTTTGCTGAAAAAAGAGTTTATTCAAATAGTGTCGTGACTACCCGACCCGAACCGATACCCACATCGGTACCGCTATAGTTATTATTGGAACCGGCACCGATATTTGCTTTTATGACTTATAACGTAAAACACATTCTGTTCAACATATCATGACTTTAAACCGAGTGTCGGCACCATACCAATAACGTAACGAACCTAACCGGTTCCGACCGAATTCACCTACGTAACGAACGGCACCGATGCACCGCGTTGGCAAATCCTGCTAGTTATAGTTATAATAACTTCAAGCTCCTTTAAATTTTTTAGCTAAATTATTTTATTTGAGTTGTTAAATATAATAGTCGAATAAACTCATTTATAGAAAGGCTCTAAATATCCATCCAAACTCTCGGTATGTCGGGCAATGCTTCCAAATCGAACCACAACGACCCGTGAACTTTTAGTGTCTGTAACAGCTTTAGTGGTCCCACATCCATTTATGATTTATTGAACTTTTCCTAGTAACTACATTCATTCTCCAAAGTGTATGTCATACGACAATAAGTCTATATTGCAAAATCTCGTGCATCACTAAAATAATCTCAAGAGATACGACATAAATTTACATAAACACAATACCACATTAATACTGCTTGAAGCGTCTAGGTTGCTCAAACTTGCAAATTCTTGTGAATGTAAACCCAAATGAAACTTAAAACTTAAATGATGTGAACCACATCAATGGTTTACATTGACAACCCATCGGGGTAATGCGGACAATATCTTGACACGGTTTACTTAGACTGTTACAAATGATATCAGAGCCAGGGGTTGGGCCGGTGTACCAGCGAGGACGCTGGGCTCCCTAAAGAGGGGGGGGGGGACCAATTGGATCAATCAAGCAACAATAGCGACACACCAATTTTGTTGGGAACTACCAACAACGTCTTTTTCTTTTTATTAAAATTAGAATGAAAACTAACTCACTATTACAATGAAGACCTGACAAATATATTTATAACTAAAGTTACTTGGCATGCAAGCCTTTCAATTTGAATTATATAATGACTCCTAAACCGACTCAAAAACAAACTATAAACAAATAAATAAATAAACTAAACTTCATGTCCAAGTTAATTAAACGGATTAGGATTAGAACCATCAAGGGGTGAGATGTAAGTCCCACATCGGTTGAGGAGAAGAACGAAGTATTCCTTATAAGAGGGTAGAAACATTCTCTACCAAGATGTGTTTTGCATGGACGAGTAACTCTTTAGGTAAAAAGCCAATCGGAGACAAAGCAGTCAATATCTTGACACGATTTACTACAAATTTAGTCAATTTTTTTTGGGATGAATCTAATTGCACCAAGCTTTTAACTAGTTGCACTTGTTGATTAAACTTTTGTTAATATATAATTTGTGTTTTATAATTCTTTAACACATAGTGTTTTATAGACTGAATATGAGTTGTGATAGTGTTTATTGTTACCAGTGATATAAACTTAATAAAAAAGGAGCCATGACAAATAATTTTTATCCAAATACCACTCACAATATGTGACACGGCTTTGCTTTATAGAAAATTTATATGAAAATAGACTAAAAAAAAAAACACATCACAATATCATATACCATTTCCAATCTATAAATTAGAATCATGTTATTGCTTTATATTGTTGTATTTGGATTTTACTTTTAACTCAAAGTCTTTCATCTTTTACAATATAACCCCAACACTTTTTTTTCAACTTTGTACCCCCATACTTTTCATCTTTCGCAAGTTTTTCGTTTTACGTTTCGTTCTAAATTTTGTGAGTCAACATGCCGCAACGTGCATATAGTTTTTCCGTCTGTTTTTACCCGTTTAACAGGCCAATTGCAACACGTCTATTTTTCTCTGTTTGACAAGTTCGTCACAACGCGCGGGTCCTAAATCGACTTAGTTATTTTTTTCTACGTTTTACGCTTATGTCTAATTTCTTCACATTAACGCGCCGCAACGGGCATGAGTCATTCAACGATTTCACGTCTATTTTTCATTCTGTTTTATTTTTACTTTTTTATTTATTTTATTTGTACGAGCTCTTACAATGTTGGTGGTCGCTGACAGTGATGTGACATTAATGCTACTTTGTACCATTTTACGAATGTATTTAGCCTATTAGGTTTTTTTACTAATAGTTTGTTTCGAGTTTACCGCTATCTTTACTTAAGAAAAACTAATTTTTTTTATCTGCATATTTTTATGTACGTGTCTGTATAAATTTGGTTTGCTCTATATTTCGACGTAACTTTTTCTGTAAACGAGTCAGGTTAAATATAATGCGTTTTCTTTAAAAAAAAACATTTTTATGAATAATTTTATGTACGTTTCATATAAATTCGAGTTGGTGTATGTTTCGACGTAAGTTTTTTTTGGGAAACAGTCAGGTCAAATATAATATGTTTTCCTGATTATTTTATAAATGTTTTGTAAATTTTGTTTCGATCTGAGTGGAGTCAAATTGTAGTTTATTTTTTCCCTTTTTTAAAAGCTCTAATTAATCACTTTTGATTATACGTGTCAGCTTTTCCGTTATACCCATTACGTTTTCGATGTATGACTCGGGTCACATATAATATGTTATGATCGTACGGTGCAAATTTGATTTACTTTATGTTTTGATCCAATCACAGTGCTTATATAGGTTATATTGAGTTCAATCAGATACCACGAAACACATGTTTTCATATGATTAATACATCACATAACGTTTGGACTAATTCATTCGATGTTTATGATGTACCCGTGCTGCAACGTACACGGGTCTTATTGCTAGTTATATGCTAAAAGATATAAAAAGAAAAATAAAAATATATGTTAAAAGTTCAAAACTTCAAATCAAATGGTACAACACTACAACTAGTAAAATATATATTTCACGTATGGTATAACACCCTATTTTTGTTTTTGAGATAGTGGGTTAGGATATAATAGAAAGTTTTTTTTAGCTAGGAAGGCTAGCTAGAAAGTAATCTTAGCCATCAATTGATTTAATCAAGATCTAGGATTAAATGAGTGAAATTGAAAAGAAGAAAAGATGTGTGTGAGTTTGTGTAAGAGCATTCTAGTAAATCCAAAACAATAGTTTTCTCTCTCCTCCAATTCTCCCCCCATTTTTTAACCTTAATAACTTTTTCATACGACATTATTTTTTTTTATAAAAATTGCACAAAAAAAAACGAGCGTTTTTATCTTTAAAACGAGTATACTATTGCTATATTTTCGAAAACCCAGTTGCGTAAAACACAATGGAAAAAAAACGTAAAAAATGACTTTTTTTCTAAAACGCAATGCACCAAAAACACAAAAAATGTCTTATTTGTAAAACGCAATAGCCTGAAAACACAAAGAAATGTCTTATTTATAAAACGCAATAGCCTAAAAACACAAAAGAAAGTGTACTTTCTAAAACGTAATGGACTGAAAACACATAAAAATGTGTTTTACCTAAAACGCAATGCACAAAAAACACAAAAAAATGTCTTATTTCTAAAACGTAATGGCTAGAAAACACTTAAAATGTCTTTTTTCTAAAACGCAATGGCCTAAAAACACAAAAGAAAGTGTACTTTCTAAAACGCAATGGACTGAAAACACATAAAAATGTGTCTTACCTAAAACGCAATGCACCAAGAACACAAAGAAATGTCTTATTTCTAAAACGCAATGGCCATAAAACACCTAAAAATGTCTTTTTTCTAAAACGCAATGGACTGAAAACACGTAAAAATGTGTTTTACCTAAAACGCAATTGACTAAAAACACTTGTCAGCGATCGAATCAAACGGATCGAGTGATTCGCTTCAAAATCACCGGAAAAAATGAGATATTGTATGAAGTTAAACTTGGTTTCTTCAAAAAAGTTGAAGAACACGTTGATTGGGTGTTTGAATCATTGATTGGTGACGAAAATCGCACTATAATGTAGTGATTATTGAGATAGAAAGTGAAGAAAAGGTTGAAGATGGTGAGTTTTGAAAATGGTGGGTTTTGAAGTTACTGGGGGAGAAGAAAGAAGAAGATTGGATACGATTGACTAAAATATCCTTCCTCTTTATTTTAAATTTTCCACATGTCATAATCCTGTTGCTTCCTATCATTGCTAGCCAAAATAAACTTTTGTTCATCTCCATTGAGATAGTTGTTCATAATTTAGACTTCTAACTCATATGTGTAGTTATAAATTCATTATACAGAGTGAGAAGAATTCGAAACACCATATACAAGAACTAAGTTGGGCATTGGTGCCTCTCATTTTTGTTAAATTAAGAATGTTAAACATTAATTCTCTAACATGACTACAAAGATATATCATACATGAGGAAATGACTAGTTATTTAAGATAAATATATTATTATTTTATTATATTATTGTGTAAAACAAATACAACACTTCAACGAAATAACTTTTGCCATGGGAAGCACAAAAAACTTTAGAGATAACTTATTGTTAAAATGTGATATGCAATTGTATTAGTGGATTTATGCACCAACATGATATTAATAGATATCACGAAATAATGAAATTCCAAAAGAGTAGGTAATCAACGAACGAGAGATATCATACTCGATTAGGAGTGTCTGGGTGGGAGAGTACATTTATGTTGTAATTTTATATTTAAAAAGGAGTTGCGACGCAACTTTTTGTCCGTTTACCTGTCACTTGTTTGTAATTTATTACTTTGGCATTTTAATGAAGTACTATAATTGAATGAAAAAAAAAATTAGTTTCTTATAGTTAAAAAAAAAATTATATTTTATCTCCTATAGGATTTGACGATATATGTTGTAATCTTATATTTTATCTTGTAACGTATAAATGGATAGTGATTTATGGTTTTAAATATACATTAACAGAGTTCAACTATGATTAAATTTAAAATAGTTTAATCAGTTTTTCACTTAAATATTACGTAATTTTGCACTTGTACTGATTGAAACCCACATATTTTTCTAGGGCAAACAACATACCACTAACAAATAACTTTAGCCCATGGCTTTATAGCCTAGTGACATCTTGGTGGTGGGATAAAGCTTTGGGATCAATAGGTCGTGGGTTCGATTCCCACAAGGGGGGTTTTCCCATGTTTATTGGGTCCTCCTGAATTGGTGTGGCATTATGCCTAGTGGAGATGGATATGATCGGGTGGTTCCTCTGGTGGCACGATGATACTCCAGTGGTCCGTCAGTGATCCAAATTTGCCGTTCAAAAAATATAAATAAAAAAATTAAAAATAAATAAATAACTTTAATTATTTTATGTTACTAAGATTATTCTTCCTTCTGTTAACTTTTTTTCACCTGGTAATAAGATATTTTTAAACGAAGTTATATTATTTTGGAAATAAAAGTACCATTATCACATATGTGGATATAGATTGAATTTAAAATGGATGTTTGTCATTTATAATTGAACACCGCACATTATGACGTACGGCTCGATAACGAACACCACAAATTTCAAGCTCATCTCATACACGATGTGGATGCCTCAACAATTTTCTTTAACTTTTGTTAACAACTCCACAATAATGTTGTAAGATCGGTGTATTATGTTTCTATTTTTTCTTTCCTTCAATTAGATTTTTCTATAAAATAAATGGACCCGTATATAAAAATAATATTTTAGTTAGCGTTTACGATTTTTTAAAACCAAACAACCTTTAAGGCATTTAAACCATAGATTTTTTTATAAAATAAATGGACCCGTATATAAAAAAAATATTTTAGTTAATCACAAATGAATAAGACTGAATTTTAACCACATATGAATCGTTTACCCAATAATGTGCTATCTCATGTTACACATGTTCAACATTTTCATCAATCATTGACTTGTACTACTTTTCTATATTATCACCACTAGGGCTGTAAACGAACCAAACGTTCGGCGAACAGTTCGTGAACCGTTCGGCGGGAAGTCCGTTTGTGTTCGTTCGTTTATTAAACAAACGAACACGAACAAGAAATTTCGTTCGTTTATGTTCGTGAACGTTCGGTAACATGTTCGTTTGTGTTCGATAGTTCATTAGTGTTATTAGTTTTTATATTTATTTAAATACTTCAAAATTCCGACAAATTAAATATTTAATAAGTGTCAGTGTATTATATATCCTGTTCATGAACGATTGTTTGTGTTCGTTTGTTTCCATTTGTGTTCATGAACATTAGTTTGTGCTCATTTGTGTTCGTCAACGTTCGTTACCTAAAATTAACAAACAAACACAAACGAACACGAACAAGTTCATTTCCTTAACAAACGAACACGAACATAATATCTCGTTCGATAAGTGTTCGTGAACGGTTCGCGAACACATATATTTCTTAACAAACGAACACGAACAAGGTCTTGTTCATGTTCGTTCGGTTCGTTTACAGCCCTAATCACCACCGTTACATTTACGTGATTATTTCCCTAAAACAAAGTACAAAAAACATAAATATATATATTTTTATTTTACTAAAAACAAAGTACAAAAACATAAATATATTTTTTGGATTATGGAGGAGTAATTGCTAAGCATTTAATTTCAAACATCTTTATTCGCATTGAATATATTACTTTCAACATCATAGTACTACTGATTCTAAGGTTCAACAATTCTTTTAGGCCTTACGTTAAATCATATGTATTATTACTCAATGGCAATGCTTTCCACTTAGATTATAAAAAAACTCCAAATTTTTTTATTAATTTTATATGATGATTATTCTTTTTCTAATCAATCATCATTACTTAAAAGTAATAATTGTTGTTAGAGAGACTATTTGCACACTTGGTGTGTAGATAGTCATCCTAAAAAAGATTTTTTTGTCCTATATGCACACCCTGCATTGTCGAGCTGTGGCCAGAGCGTGGCATTTTGGTCCGGTTAACCAGACAAAGATTGACGGGTTTCTGATGGGTCTTTTGACCGGACTAAAACGCCGAGCTTTGCCCGTGTTTTGGTCCTGTCAACCAGACACACGGTCAGTCTTTTGTCTGGTTGACAGGACCAAAACGCGGCCAAAGCTCGGCGTTTTGGTCCAGTCAATAGACCCGTCAGACACCCGTCAGTCTTTTGTCTGGTTGGGTTGACTGGACCAAAACGCGGCTAAAGCTCGGCGTTTTGGTCCGGTCAATAGACCCGTCAGACACCCGTCAGTCTTTTGTCTGGTTGACCGGACCAAAACGCCACGCTTTGGCCACAGCTCGACACTGCAGGGTGTGCATATAGGACAAAAAAGTCCTTTTTGGAGTGTATATAGGCAATGTTGTAGAAGGCGCTAGTGGTGAGGTACAGCCTAGGGATTAATCGGAATGGGATTTTTATATGTATTTTTTCAAAATTATATATATATACCCAATAATATAAAAATAATACTTCAAAATTCACATAAATACTTCAAGTTTCAGATAATATGGTTCGATTTTGACCAATTTTGACCGCCTAGGACCGATTTTGACCGACTAATATTGTCCGATTAATCCGATTTTTGACCGCCTAGGACCGATTTTGACCGATTTTTTACCATGACCAATTAATTGACCGCCTAGCTCAAAATTAGGCAGTAGATGACCGCCTAGCGCCTATGCGCCGATTAATCGGCCGCCTAGGCCGATTTCTGCAACCATGTATATAGGCATTTGGGTGTGCCAATAGGTACACCCTTGTTATTTTGGCTCAACTTTTCAAAGGGTGCTAGTAATTAGTGATATGTATCGTTAGAGCATTTTCATAATAAATTATTTAAATTTTTTTTTTACGGCTAGACCACCCGGTTAGGCCTTTGGCCTTTGACCACCCAGGTCACGACTAGGAATCCCACGCTTAGCATATTATTGCCAGTTTGAACCGGTGACACAGTCCCCTCCCCCCTCCCTCACGCAAGATTCGACCCTGAGACCTTCAAGCGGGAACCCCACATAAATGGATAAACCTTTCCACCTCCCCCAAACCAATTGGTCTGCGGATCGTTGGCCATAATAAATTATCTACTTTATCACTATAATTACCCTATGTATTAAAAATAGAAAGAAATGAACACAAACATCACTTGTATATTAAAAATAGAAATGAATTAATAGTATAAATGGTATTAGGTACTGGTACCGGTATCAAATTTACCAAACTGGGTGTATTTTCGGTACCGGTTCAGTACCGCTATTCACCGGTTTACCCTCAAATACCAGTTTCGTACCAGTACCGACCGGTACCGGTATATTCGGTAGCTGTACCCACTTTTGGGGGATTTCGGTAAAGGTATTTTCGGTACCGGTAGGAATAAATAGTAACATCACTTATATATTAAAAATAGAAATGAATTAATAGTAACATCACTAAGTGATGAGTAAATGGTATCGGGTACTGATATCGGTATCAAATTTACCAAACTGGGTGTATTTTCGGTACCGGTATTTGTGACAACCCTCACCAAACCAAGTATCCTTACGAATTAATTAATAATTAATTAATACTTAATTACTGTGCTTGCTTACAGTTGTGATTAAACTGCTACTTGAATTCTGATACATACACGTACATGCATCATACTTTATTACCGTCACTCCATTATTTACACAGAACTATAGTGACAAACTTGATGCACAAAAGCACAGTAGCACAATGAACGGATAACCCAGTAAACATGCTGACATAGCCAGCATCAGACAGGCACTGTCTCTGAGGCCAGTATGAGCCAGGAATAGATTACTACACTAGTAGGGAGTGTAGGGAGGTGAGGATTGTTAAACTGCGTCACTAGGTGATAGTTATAGTGTCCGGATGTGCTTAAAACGTACTTTAAGTACAAAATTCTGCACTTTAATACAAAATTCAGCATTTAAGCTAACTAGTAAAGTGCAAAAACATGGGAAAATAATACTAGACACTTTCCGAAGTGCCAGGAATTCATTGTGTCACTAAAAATAATATTAAAGGCACTCTAAACGCTTATTTAGCACTTTAACGGATTAATATCCAACCGAACAACCGGACTTAACCCGGAACATAAAAATATTGTCAATGATATTACCGACACTTTTCTGAGCTAGTTAGGGTCCCCGAACACCCTAACACCCGTTATACTTCATAACACACTAATAACTTATTTAAGTTACTAACTAACATAACTAGACACTAACTAAATCATTGAAATCCAACCATATAAACCCACCCCCCCCTAACCGATCGGTCCCCCCATGTGGGACACACTCCATAATTTTTGAATATTTTATTGGAGGTTGCCTAATATCTTGGAGGCACATGATCTATTGGTTAAACACATAAGATGGTCTATAAGTATGCATAGAGGATCATTAGTCTCTCACTTCCAACACACTTAACAAAAATTGCTTTCTTCTCTCCCTCCATCTCCATTTCGGCAGCCATCACTACCAACCATACATCCACCTTCAAGCCTCCTACAAGTATTTCACATACATACAAAGGTGCAAGGGATCATATAAACAAGCCCGGTGCTCTCGAAAGTTCAAGGACCGCTCTTGTATTCTTTTATCCACCACTTTTACGCCTTTGATCTTCCCTAGCCTTGTGCTAGTAGTAAGTGTCTCTAAACATCCTCTTGTTCATGTTTGAAGTGGTTAATAAGAGATTTAACGGTTAAAGATCGGGAACACGCAAGATCATAACTAAAAGTCTTGGGAATATGATGAACAAAGTAGATAAAGAGAAACCAATGGTGTAAATCATGATAAATCTGAAATAAACAAACTACAATCTGCTGTAACAGACTTATAACCTGACTTTAATCATATTAGAAAGGATGGTGGTCATATATATGCGTTTTAGAAACCTTGAAACCAAAAACAGCATGCTGATTGCCCTTTTCAGCCGACTTTAACGGGCTGTAACAGGATCTTAACTAAATGAAAAATGTATTTTCTGAAGTCTAGGTTTATGTACTATGAAATACGGTTCTAATGGCACTGGAATCATAATTTTTTGACTTCGTTTACTATTTTTAAAGCGTCGTTTCCTAACAGCAGCTCAAGCTGTATTTTTCTGCTGAAAATACGTGTTGTATTTTTCATCGTAACTCGAATTCCGTGTAGATTTAAATCATGAAATTTTTACTATAGATGACCACCGATGTATTTGTAATCATCCCACTGGAATTTCGTAAATCGGACTTACGATGAATTTTAAATAAATTATTAGGTGGACTGTGGTCAGAAAAAGATAAATCTGATTTTGGTCCGGAAAATGATTTTCTATAAAATATTGGTGATGATTTGGACCCCAATATTTTTACACAATAATTTTTGGTTCGTATAAGACATTTTATAAAATATTGGGAATTTTTGGAATAAGATAATTATTTTATTAAAATACTCGAAAACGGCCCAGTTTTGTATAATAAAACTGAAACGATATAAGTAGTGTTTTGCATGTCTGAATGACGGGTTGGTTAATTGAGAACTGATTGAATGATTTTACAAAAGAAAATGATACGCTAGTAAGCGTGGACACCTCCGTTTATAGAGGAAACTCTGGCAAAATTTTTCCAGAAAATATAACACTTAGAAATGTTTTTGGTGACAAGTGTTATAAATATATTTTTAACTTGTTTTCAAAATATAAATTTCGCCGTGATTTTTATTACGAAATAACCAAGTGTCGGAGGTGGATTTTCGTAAATAAAACTTGTTAAATATATATATTGAGAATATATATTTCGTAATAAGACGCTTGTGTGCTTACGTGATTATTTTACGAACTAGAGATATATTATTTTTGGGGTAAAAATAATATTACTTGGAAATATATATATTGTGGAATATATTGACGTATTTTTATAACACACCGGAATACAACGCCGATACATGGCAAGATATATCAATACAAGAAATACGAATACACAAGTACGAGATACTCCCATCCTTGGGAAGGAGAGACGAATACGAATACCTGAGAAGTCTTAATACGTAAATATCTTATAAACAATTATTCCAAAACCAAACATAATCATTATAACTTGGAATAATACCAGAAACGTAACTCAAAAACATAAATACTAAGACAAGGCACGACCCGTCCGTCTAATAGACGTTAGACCATTGTAGGTAGTCGTGTTTGCTGAGGAGATTTGGGTTACGAGTTACAAGTACCAAAGACGCAATACAGTGAGTTCATGTCCCCCTTTTCTCTTAACTGTTTTCAGTTTTTATACTCCGGGGGTGAAATACATGTTACGATTATTACGAACTTTTACTTACACGGTATGATTAGCTAAGGAATTTACTACTAGATCAAGTGAATGGATAGGCTATTATCGTAAGACCATTAATCCTTGTATAAGGACCGAGAGGCATGAGTGATAGATCTATCGGGTGTTGCGAGCCCCACACATGGGCCAGCGTGTGGCTGCATGTGGTGACTATGTCATTCCGCCGGAAGGACTGGTACAAAATACGCGTTACAGGTTTAAGTGCTTCCTAGGCCATGTCACTTATTAATGTATTAGCTACACATTAATTGATCTGCTTTTCCTTATTGCTACATACCAAGAACATACATTTATACGGGTACATTTTTAACGATTTATACATACCCACTTACACATGAACTCGCTCAACTTTATGTTGACTTTTCCAACTACATGTATTTCGGGAAACTAACGGATCTGGCACGGTATGCACGTATTTTCAAGCTGCGTTTGAATAAAGAAGTCATTCAGGGTTTAGAAGGTGTAACCCCTTCCTGGACGGGTTACATATCTCTAAGCCTAGTATTGTTTAAAGTCTTTTGCTAAGTCTTTAAGAACTCAATTAAATCAAGTTAAGGTTTGTAACTTATTTTTGTGATTGTTGAAAATGGGATTTTTCTAACTTTATTAATGGATGAGTATCTCATGTTTTTATCATATAGTATGGTTATGATTGTTGCTATGGTATTAAGAAGTCACACCAAATGAACCCACGCTTCCGCAAAGCCAGGGTGTGACAGCTTGGTATCAGAGCCTCGATCATAGCGAACTAGGATTCCTTCTCGAGTCTAGACTATGATCACTAGGGCTCTCACGAAAACGTTTTCAAACACTTTTACATTGCATACACTATACGTCCAGATCCAGGGAACAAACCCTTTTTACCAACAAAAAGGCACAAATACACTTTTCAAAATTTATAGTCCAGTCGGGGAGACTGGGGAAAAATTTAGTCTGAGAGGCTGAAGGAGTAGTCTAGTGGGACTAGGAGGCTCAGTCTGAGAGGCTGAGGGGGTAGTCTAGTGGGACTAGGAGGCTCAGTCTGAGAGGCTGAGGGGGTAGTCTAGTGGGACTAGGAGGCTTAGTCTGAGAGACTGAGAATTCAATCTGAGAGATTGGGAGATTTTAGTCTGAGAAACCAGGAAGTCAGTCTGAGAGATTGAGAATTTAGTCTGAGAGGCTGGGAGGATAGTCTGAGAGACTAGGAGGATCAGTCTGAGAGGCTGGAGGATAGTTTGAGAGACTAGGAGGATCAGTCTAAGAGGCTGGGAGTAGGGCTGTAAACGAACCGAACGAACACGAACAAGGCCTTGTTCATGTTCGTTCGTTAAGGAAATAAATGTGTTCACGAACGGTTCATGAACACTTACCGAACGAGATTTTATGTTTGTGTTCGTTCATTAAGAAAATGAGCGTGTTCGCGAACGGTTCACGAACACAAATAAATTTGGCGAATGCGGCGAATGATAAAGATAGATGGCCCAGAGAGTAGCACTCGAACTTGAATCCATTATTGTGGAACGGAGGTCGTTCGTATTCGTCGATGTAAATAATGAGAAATGAAAGGGAAATGGTGCATAAACAAGGTGAAAATGGGTTTCCTAGTTTCATTGTTAGGGTAATAAAATAAATAAAAGTTTGATAATATAAAAAGTATAAATAAAATATAAGAAAGTACAAAGATCTTCAATTAAAACACATACATACGAACATAAACGAACGCAAATCAACAAATGTTCACGAACACGTTCACGAACACCTTACCGAACGTTCACGAACACAATCGAACGAACGGGACCTCTGTTCATGTTCGTTCATTTAACTAATCGAATGAAATTTCTTGTTCGTGTTCGTCCGTTTATTAGACGAACGAACATAAACGAACTTCCCGCCGAACGGTTCACGAACTGTTCGCTGAACGTTCGGTTCGTTTACAGCCCTAGCTGGGAGGATAGTCTGAGAGACTAAGGAGTTCAGTTTGAGAAACTGGGAGGATAGTCTGGGGAAGACTAGGATGATTACTTGCTTACATTAATCGAGATTTACGTGCTTATTTGATTTAATGTTGATGTACGTGCATACGTGGTACTTATTCGCATACACTAATTGTTAGTAACTACTATGGATATACATGTTACACACCGGCACACATGTCACTCTAATTAGAAAGTGAGTTATCAGACATTGATAACCCTACGGCCACCACCACGGATAAGGAGACTGCATCTGCGCCAGAGATATTTACGGCAGACACTGAGAGTGATCCTGATATGCCGACCAAGGACGAGGACGACTTCTAACAGTCCGCGCTACCAGATTCTGGTAATACTTTACCCTTGCTGATGGCTTCCCTAACAAGAATCCTTCTGTCACTCTTGTTTCGATCCATGACCACTTCATCACTGATCATCCTGATGGTGAGCACACCATGGATCCGATCCTAGACAATGCGCCTCTTGTGGACATCCCTTCCGAAGGATGGTTACTCGACGAACAATTGATAACGATATTGACGCGATATTGATGGTCCCTCCGATAACGCCCATAATGATGGGAAGTAGACAAGAACGTTATTACCAATTTCACTTATGTGAGACCCCTGTTAACAAGCTATCTTCTAATTCTAGCATGCATTCGATTCCAGGCTCCTTTGAGCCTGTGACATCTGCAGCCCTACAGACAGCTGGATTGCAGCATTCTGCTACTGACACAAGACGACGATGACATGGCTGCTGCTTTATCACCTGCTTGAGACACCACACCGTTACACGACCTAGAGCTTGCTCTTGAGCTAACTTCTGCACCTTTTGAGTCAGCCTGATGTTGCAACTGCTGGTCCTGCACCCTTGCTTGATTGTGACCCTGATACTTTTGGTTTACTAGACATTGCACCCCTACTATCTAACCCAGTACCAGCACCTGACAATCTCCTTATTGGTTGAAGCATTTGTTTTTGCATCCATAACCGCTGATGTTGCTCCTTTCCCCTATGAAGACCGACGTCCATTGCGCCAACGCGCCTATCGCTTTCTCTCAAGACATACCTACGCCCCTGAAAGGTACTCCAGGTCAGTACCCTCATAACGATTCATCTGCTACAACAGCATATTCCCAACTGCACAGGTCGCACCATTTGCTACATTCACCTCTACAACGCCGGACGGGTCATCTCGATGATTCCTATTGCACACTGTGCCGAAATTAGACCCTTACATCATGAAGGTCGCACGCAAGATGAGTTGCTCCTGTAACGTCAATTACAGTTTGAGGATATGAGTCGCAGAACGTTGAAGCTTGAGCTGACACCACATTGGCAAGTTCAAATGCAAAACATTACATAACCGAAAACATGATTTAAGTGACTACATCACAAGACAGCATATTGCATGAAAAGTTTATGTAAGACACCCCGTCCTCCACCCTGTCTATTGTCGGCATACTTTGATTCGCCACATACATCAAGGTTCCTTTTGTGCTCTCGACCGTTGCTATTACACCGTTCCCAGGATTCTGATACTCATTTCTTTACTATTGGGCGGCAGAGCAGATAATTACCCCGACGTATATACAAGCTCGAGGAGGGACTCTCGCATGTTAGCGGTTACTTTTCTTTCCTCCTCCACCTCAGTCACCAGTATAGTTGGTTTCTGGATTATGCGGATTGCATTACACTTGGGTAAAGACACTAATGATAAGCTGGGATTGCGGAGACTTTTGAGGACCACTTCTGACTACGTAATTTTGATGCACTAATATACGTGTTGGACAAGGGTAGGGTGACCCTGTGTCCCTTCTGATGTGGTACATTTTGTTAGACACAGTGATTGTGGCCGGAGGATAATGAAAGCCCAATCATCTTTAAACATGCGACAATACTTATGACTAATAACTAATGAAAAACTCTGTCGCTATGTTCCCACTAAGCACACTGTTGATCAGCATATTTGTGCTATAACTATAATGCTACATGCTTACTTGCTACGTTCCTATTTACAAGTTGTGCAATAATTGTGATGATACGTGATTGAATGTTATAACGACTGTGTATATACATATATGCAATATACCTCTGAGGTCTTATTCATTAAACAGATACTTGTGCGCTCGTGTACTAAACAAGACTTGACCTAACCGACTTTCTTCTAGGAAGATGTCGACTCAAGGGAACACCAACACCAACAACCCTCTGCCGACGACAGAGGCGGAATTTCAAGAACGTCTCTTGTAGTTCATCACACAGTACGAGGCCCTTCGCTCCGAGCGTAGCGGAAGTACCTCAGGAAATAACCCACCCAACGGCTGCACTTACATGCAATTCTTAGGCTGCCAGCCCCTACATTTCGACGGCACTGGGGGTGCCGTAGCCTTCGTGCGCTGGGTTGAGAAGACGGACACTGTTTTGCGTGCGAGCAAATGCGCCCCAGAGGATCAGGTCACGTACATTTCCGGGCTGTTCCGAGATGGGGCTCTGTCATGGTGTAAACTCCAGGTTCAGACGATGGGCGAGGCTGCTGCGTATGCTTTATCATGGGACGAGCTGAAAGAGCTAATGCATAAAAAGTACTGTTCGAGAACAGAAAGCCAGAAGGTGGAAACTGAGTTCTGGAACTTGAAGATGGAAGGTCCAAAAATAGCTGAGTATGTGGAGAAGTTCCAAGTTCTGTCGCGTATTGTTCCTTACATGGTAGATCCGGAGTTTAAGAGGATCGAGCGTTTCATTTGGGGATTGGCACCCCAAATCATGAGCATGGTGACGACATCAAAGCCTGCAACGATCACTGAGGCCATCAATCTAAGTGTAGCCTTGACTGAAGAGGCAATCAGGATGAACAAATTTTCAACCTCTGAGGAGAAGGAGGAGACTCATGTAGAGTCATCTGGGGACAACAAGAGAAAGTTGGCAAATTTCAAACAGGGTACCCAGTCGAGTAGCAACCACAAGGCCAAAAAGAGAAAAGAGTACATGGGTAAGCTACCTAAATGGGACAGGTGCCGACGTCATCATACCGGGCGATGTAAAAATGGGAAGTGTGACAACTGTGGCAAAGTGGGACACAACAGGGAAACGTGTTGGCATGAGACGAAGCGTGGAAAGAAAGGAAAGGGGAAAGATAAGGGATGTTATACCTGCGGGGATATGAGGCACTATAGGAAAGATTGCCCAAGGGAGATTAAGCAACATCATGGGAAAGATGTCTAACACCGGAGCCAGGGAAGCACACCAGGAATCCAAGCATGGATATCGGTACGTCCCATATTACGCAATATTATGCATCTGTATTGCCAAATACTGTTGCGAATTTTACGATTCGCACTTCTAGAGTTCGAGAGCATGATTGGTTTAAGTAGCGAGTAAGCAGATATTCTAGTACCCACTAGAACTAGCTTAGGGGGAAGCTAGTGGAAGCCAACGCAGTAACTGGAATCGGCAAGATAGAACCCGGAGAGCGTAAGTTTACGCTAGATCTATTGCCAGTTGAGTTGGGAAGCTTCAACGTGGTAATTGGATGTATTAGTTGGCAAGCGATTGAGCGGAGGTTGATATCCGCACCCCGATGACGAATGAAGGAACGATTGTGACCCACAAAGTAGGATACGCCACCACCGATCACGAATTACTTAAGGCACGAAAGTTGTTGTGGGAAGGATGTGTTGTTTCCTGGCTCATGTCGGGGACAAGGGAGCCGAAGAACTAAAATTTGAAGATACCCCCGTGATCGGAGAATACCCTGAAGTCTTCCTCGAAGACTTGCCGGAATCACCTCCTCAACAATTAGTCGAATCTCGCATCGATTTAATTCCAGGCACCACACCTGTAGTCGGTGCACCGTAGCGACTTACATTTTCGAAGATGCAAGGATTGACAGTGCAACCTCAGTGGTTAATAGAGAAGGAAGATAACAGGCCAAAACTTTTGTTCTGGATAACCTCAGTTCTGCTCGCCAAAAGGAAGGACGAATAACTTTCAAATGACCGGGAGTCGGACGAGCTAGCCAACCAGAGTCGGTGGCTCTTGCTGAGGACTAACGAACTCCTTACATAACTGACTGTGAGGACCCAACTACTATTACACGACTGGTCGACAATCAAGCGTCGTTAACAGTGAATTCAGTAAGAAGGTATACCGAGGAAAAATTGTGGGACAACGACTTGTTCTTAGACGTACACAAAAATAGTGCTTCCTACACAATGCACGAACCAGTCTACACGGGATACGAAATCTGGAGGATTTAGAAAACATATATTTAGGACCTTGGGAACCCAGGTCCAAACTCGTAAAGGTTTTTCATTTAGGAACCATATCTGTTAACTCAATCAACCATCATTAACTGTAACAACTCTCATCAAAAGTCATAATAATTAAAATAATTAGTCCAAAAGGAAACCCTAATTGAGACACCCAAGTGATTCTGAACAAACCCTAAAATTTTCATAATTTTCAGAATCAGGATTAGGGCCCCTAAAACTCAGGGGGGTTTAAACCCTATGGACGATTATCCATCTAAAACGTTGGCAACAAGGAATTATCAAAAACTGTCAACTCAGCTAAGCTAGTGCCAACCGTGGCAACCATAGGCCTAAAAGTGGGTCTTACACGGGCCGCGTAAGGATAAGCTTAAAACTCACGCGGGCCGCGTAAGGGTAAAAATTTACCTATAAATAGTGGGGTTTGGGACTGGAATCTGGGCACTGAAACGACGTTCAAACTCCAATTCTACACTGAGTTACGTTCGAATTACTACACAAACACACACGGGTCTCGAAATTCTGCCGCAAAACAGGGTATTAGCACAATCGCTGCTACGATTCATTTTCCGACGATCAATATATCCAATGGATGTTTAAGTGCCGCCCACATTAGGGTTATACTTTGTCGTTCGTCATTAATTTGACGGATCATCGTTAATTCGATGGATGAAGTATTATACTTTATCGTTCGTCATTAATTTGGCGGATCATCGTTAATTCGATGGATGAAGTATTGCACTTTGTCGTTCGTTGTGAGAATTTGATCTAGTGAGTTATCGTAATTGCTGGATTGATTACTAACCCAGTTTTGTGTGCATTGTTATTTAAATTAGGTTAACAAGGCTAAATCATAGACTATACTCTGTCCGTACTAAATCAGCAATGTGAGTCATTCTCTTTTTATCAAATTACTTTACAAAACCCTATTTATTTCAAAGTTATAATTACAGGGATTAAGTTTATGTAATCACCATATTACAGCCGGTATGTGGGGTTTTGTATACATTACTTGATAATCTTCACCATTGGGGCAGCCAATAGGTGATATGACCATAGTCACAGACACCATTGGACGGAAGGGCCAATGGGTCGAGTGACAAAGTACTGTGGGTAATTGGTTTGATATCAGAAACATTGTAATCTTCCTTAATACTGTAAATTATAACAAATGTGTCATTTTAGTAAATAGAATGATTCACTCAGTATTTCCCGCTGACAAAACCTTTTTCAAACATGTTTCAGGTGATCTGTTGTAATTCAGGAAAAAGTGCTGAGGAGCATTTCAAGCTTAAGATAGTGGCTCATTATAAAAATAAAGAAATAAGTTTTGTAACATAACGATTTTATAGTAAAATCATACTACTGTAAATTATCGGGGTGTTACCCCGAATTGTGAAATAAAATAATCGGGGAAAATTTTAGCTTTAAACGATCCTGATGAAAACTTCCGCTGTTAAACTTAATCAATTAAATACCGCAGATTTTCTGTCCCGCGGCTCCTGAAACGGGTCAAACCGGGTCGGGGCCGTGACAGAAATAAGGTGGTATCAGAGCCACTGAGTTAAGCTAATTAAGTATTTAAAAATACTTAATTTTTCCTGATTACTATTATGTGATTATGTGTGTTATTAACTGATTATTTGTTAGTTACAGTATGGGTAAACAAAAGCTGTCAAGTATCTATCTTAAATTAGATAGATCATCCAACGAGAAGGGAAGTTCATCCCGAACCAAATCCTCGAATCAGGCTGAAATTCCTGAAGAAGGAATATTTGTGCGAAAGGCACATTACGAGGAAACACTTTCTCCTAGAAAAAGGGAGATGATTCTTAAGAAAAGTAAAGAGAAAATCCGAGAAAAGAAGATTAAACGGGAAACTCAGGAATTAATTGATAAATCACCTTGGGAAGATAAGCTAGATGAGAAATGGGCAAATTTATATATGCTAGCCACAGTAGCAGAAAATATAAATCTTTAAATATTTTAAAGTTTTAGCACCTTACCCTTATAATCTAGAAGCCCTGTGCAATAAATAAAATTTGAAACCTTAAGTGTGTTTTTCAGTTATCTTTATAATAAATTAGTATACAGTATGTAATAAATTAAATGGTTACTTATGAATTTTAACTTAGTATTTTATGCATTTTGCATATATGCTACATCAGCATGAGTGGGATATCTGAAGCCTTTCAGAACCTTAATCTTTACTCAGTAAATATCGAAGCTTCCAAAGGATATACTAGCTACTTTCCCGATGTAGAACAACCGGTAGAATTCAAGGTTCCACCTGTGAACAAGCCAAAACGAAAGAAAAGAAGTTATGTAGAATGGAGGAAAATACGTAGGAAAAAGCCAGCTACAAAACTGCCCAAAATAAACAATCCTTTGAAAAAGGGAAAAGAAATTATAACCGGAGAGAATTCTAAACAACAGGAAATTGTAACCAGGAAAAGTCCTAGACTACAGGAGATGAAAACTAAAGACAAAGAAGAGGTTAAGGAGATAGGAATACAGATAGAGACTGAAGCCAAAGAAGATTCTAGGCAAATGGAAAGGCAGTTTGAGGAATACTCTAAGGACATAGAAATGGAAGTTGAGCAATGCTCTAGACCAACTCAGATAGAAATCGGAGAGAGCTCCAATCCAAACCAGGGAAGAACCTTTCAAGATGAGATAGATTTCCTATTGGCAAGCTGTGAAACAATTCAGCCTGTCAATACTAATAATAATAATATTTTTACTTATCCTCTTGAAAACCAACTCCCTATGAATTGGGAACCAGTAATTCCAGACCCAATAGTCCACTCCCAACCCATAGGAATGGACGAATGGTGGACAAACGATTGGCAATTTCAAAATATTGTCAACGATCCTTATTCCTTTCTTCCACAATTCGATCCAGAACCCCTACCTAATCCACCCATGAGTAACGAAAACATGGCTGAACTTCGCCACTTTGGTGAAGAGTTGTTTGATGCGGGAACTAGAATCAGGGAAATAGGGGGACAAATTGCCTGGAAGTACGATGAGAGGGAAATGCGTTTTTAGAACGGCAAGTGACGAGAAATAGTACGATGGTAAAATAATGGTTGTATAATAGTAGTAGTAAAGTTAGTCTGTAAATAACAAATAAAACTCTGTAAGATATTGGTGTATAACGATGCATACTATACTAGATATAAAATGAAATCGAGAAATCGATTGTTTTGACTATACCTGTATTTTAAAATTTCTGATTGTTTGTATATAATTATTATTTAGCAAATACTAATAAAATTTATATATACATTATCAGATGGCAAACAGTGGTAATGAACCTATAAATGAAGTTAATCAGTCTGAGCAACATTCAGGAGATCAATATATGACTCGGCAAGATATCGAAAACATTGTTGCTCAAGGGATAGCCAATGCTATTCCAGCATTCGTAGCTGCTATAAAGAATCCAATCGAACCGCAACAAATTGTCCCTAGTAAACAGATTACTGAAGATAACTTCAGTAATAGTGTAAATGAAGGCAATAATCATGTTAATCATAATAAGGAACCACATCAAGCTCCATTACCCAAGAAAATGAAAACTGCAACGCCTGGTTGCACTTTCAAAGAATTTCTTGCTTGTAAACCCACTGAATTTGCAGGCAATGAAGGAGCAACTGCATCACTGCGTTGGTTAGAGAAAACCGAAGCAGTCATTGCAATAAGTAAATGTGGTAAAGATGATCAAGTCATGTATGCATCCAATCTGTTCAAAGAAGGAGCACTCGAATGGTGGAATACTGTGTTACAATCAAAAGGAAGAGTAATAGCTTATGCTATGACTTGGGAAGAATTTAAGGGTTTGGTGGAAAGAAAATTCTGTCCTGAGTATGAAAAGGAACAGATGGCGAATAAGTTTCTAAATCATCGGATGACGGGAGTAGATTGTCGTGGGTATACCTCGACATTCTTTGAATATGCAAGAGTGGTACCAACACTGGCTTCGCCAGAACCGGTACTCATTTCTCGCTATATTTGGGGGCTAATTAGCGAAATCCGCAATATTGTTAAAGCTGCGAGACCTCGCACTATTGATGATGCGGTAGAATTAGCCAATACTCTAACCGATGAACTAGTACGCACAAGAGATGAAGATAGGAAAAAGGAACTAGCTCAGAAGATTACCCAAGGATTTCGGGCGGGTAATAGTAATAATTTCAAGAAAAGAGGAACAGGGCAATATTCAAATCCACCTTTCTGTAGAAATTGCAAAAGGAAGCATTACGGAAAATGTAATTTAACCTGCAACCTTTGCAAGGGTATAGGACACCGTGAAGAAAATTGCAGAAAGAAAACCGTAATCTGTTTTAACTGTGGAGAAGCAGGGCATTATAAAACAGAATGTCCTAAATTGGTCAAACCAGTAGATAACAAACCCAAGATGACCGAAGGAACCACAAAGAAGAATGCCAGAGCATTTCAGTTGACCACTCAAGAAGCAGAACTCATTCCGGATGTGATAGCTGGTACGTTCTTAGTTCACAATGTATACGCAAAAGTATTATTTGACTCTGGTGCAAACCAAAGTTTTATAAATACTTCATTCTGCCAAGCTCTTAGTTTACCTTTAACCAATATTAGGCAGATTTTTACAGTTGAAACGGCAGACGGAAATTCCGTTAAAATAGATAAAGTTTTGCAAGAAAGAAACATAGAACTTTTAGGACATAAATTCTCTGCAAAACTATTGCCGATGAATTTAGCTGAATTTGATGTTGTATTAGGAATGGATTGGTTAATAGCCAACCATGCTAGAATCCTTTGTGATCAAAATACCATAGAAATTCAATCACCCACTGGAGAAGTGATTAGGATTACAGGAGATAAACCACGTAAGCCCATGAAGTTCATATCAGTAATGAAAGTTGCTAATTATGAACGAAAACAAGGAATAGTGTATATGATTTCGGTAATCATTAGCACTAAGGGTAAAGATCTTAAGGAAATACCAGTAGTCTCAGCATATCCTGATGTATTTCCAGAAGATTTACCAGGATTACTTCCAGACAGGGAAGTAGAATTTAGGATTCATTTAATTCCAGGAACTACACCGATAGCCAAGGCACCTTATCGGTTAGCACCCACAAAAATGTTAGAACTGAAGAAGCAATTAGATGAATTACTAAGTAAAGGATTCATACAACCTAGCTCATTCCCTTGGGGAGCGCCAGTGTTGTTTGTAAAGAAAAAGGATGGTTCAATGAGAATGTGTATCGATTATAGAGAATTGAATAAGGTTACAATTAAGAATCGATATCCATTACCTAGGATTGATGATCTTTTTGATCAACTTCAAGGAGCTAGACATTTTTCTAAGATAGATTTACGCTCCGGATATCATCAATTGAAGGTACAAGAAGAAGACATACCTAAAACTGCTTTTAGAACTAGGTATGGTCATTACGAGTTTACAGTCATGCCCTTTGGGTTAACAAATGCACCTGCTGCATTCATGGACATGATGAATAGGATCTGTAAACCGTATTTGGATAAATTTGTAATTGTCTTCATAGACGATATACTTATTTATTCCAAAAGTCAGACAGAGCATTGTGAACATCTTCATGCACTCTTAACTTTGTTAAGAAAAGAAAAGTTGTACGCCAAATTCTCGAAATGTGAATTTTGGCTAAAGGAAGTGCAATTCTTAGGACACATGGTGAATCATGAAGGTATTCATATAGATCCTGCTAAGATAGAAGCAATTACCAAGTGGAAGGTGCCACAAACAGCAATGGAAATTAGAAGTTTTATAGGATTAGCTGGGTATTATAGACGGTTTATTAAGGATTTTTCCAAGATAGTTGTACCATTAACTAAGTAAACCTGTAAAGCCACTAAGTTTGAATGGGGACCCAAACAAGAAGAAGCTTTTAAGATTTTGAAACAGAAACTAACCCATGCTCCAATCTTAGCCTTACCAGAAGGAACTGAAAATTTTGAACTATATTGTGATGCTTCAAAATTAGGATTTGGATGTGTGCTTATGCAACGCAAGAAGGTAATTGCGTACGCATCAAGGCAATTGAAAAAGCACAAAGAAAACTATACGACTCATGATTTAGAATTAGGAGTCGTAATTTTTGCCCTTAAGATTTGGAGACATTATCTTTACGGAAGTAAATTTACTGTCTACACAGACCACAAAAGTTTAAGATATATCTTTGGGCAAAAAGAATTAAACATGAGGCAAAGGAGATGGATGGAAATCCTAAGTGACTACGACTGTGATATTCAGTATCACGAAGGAAAGGCGAATGTAGTTGCAGATGCCTTAAGTCGTAAGTATTATGAGAAACAACGACGGGTTCGTGCTCTCAGATTAAATCTACAAATAGATTTAATGGAACAATTGAAGAATGTTCAAATTACAGCAATCAAGGATGATGCTGAAGGAATGAAAGGAAGAATCAAAGAATTAGAACAAGGAGCAGATGGAATTTGGAGATTTCACAAAAGTAGAATTTGGGTACCTAAGCAGGGAGACTTAAGACCTAAGATTTTAGAAGAAGCTCATAAATCTAGGTATACTATACACCCAGGAAACAATAAGATGTACCAAGATTTAAGAAAGAACTTTTGGTGGATAGGAATGAAAAAGGACATAGCCAGCTATGTTTCTAAATGTCTTACTTGTTCACAAGTTAAGGCAGAACATCAGAAACCTTCAGGATTACTACAACAATTAGAAATGCCAGTATGGAAATGGGAACTTATAACCATGGATTTTGTTACTAAGTTACCCAAAACCAGGAAAGGTAATGATGCGATTTGGGTAATTGTGGATCGATTAACCAAATCAGCTCACTTTTTACCAATGAAAGAAACCTTTAGCATGGAAAGACTGGCTAAATTGTATGTAGATGAAGTTGTATCCTTACATGGAGTTCCACTCTCCATTGTTTCGGATAGGGATAGTCGTTTTACTTCCCATTTCTGGAAAAGTTTTCAGCAAGCTATGAGAACTCGACTAAACCTAAGCACTGCATATCATCCCCAAACAGATGGACAAAGTGAAAGGACAATCCAAACTCTAGAAGACATGCTCAGAACATGTGTCATAGACTTTGGTGGAAGTTGGGATGATCACTTACCATTAATTGAATTCTCCTATAACAATAGTTATCACTCAAGCATTGAAACTGCTCCATTTGAAGCACTATATGGAAGAAAGTGCAGAACTCCAGTTTGTTGGGCAGAAATAGGAGAAAGTCAATTATCAGGTCCTGAAATTGTGCAAGAAACGACTGATAAGATTACTCAAATCAAAGAAAGGTTGAAGACGGCTCGAGATCGCCAGAAGAGTTATGCAGACAATAGATGCAAGCCACTTGAATTCCAAGTTGGAGACAAGGTACTATTGAAAGTTTCTCCTTGGAAAGGAGTAGTCAGATTTGGAAAGAAAGGAAAGCTAAGTCCAAGGTATATAGGACCATTTTCAGTGATCCAACGTATAGGACCAGTAGCTTATCGTTTACAACTACCAGAAGAACTAGTTGGAGTACATGATGTATTTCATGTATCCAATCTCAAGAAATGTCTAGCAGACGAATCTCTGGTAGTACCTCTTCAAGATATAGAGGTAACCGAAAAGTTAAAATTTGTAGAGAAACCTATTCAGATAGAAGACAGAAAAGTGAAGTTTCTCAAGCACAAACGCCTAGTGCTAGTTAAAGTAAAGTGGGACTCAAAAAGGGGAGCTGAATACACTTGGGAACTGGAATCAGAAATGAAGAAAAAGTATCCTCACTTATTCCAGTAAATCTCGAGGACGAGATTTTTATTAAGGTGGGGAGAATGTAACAACTCTCATCAAAAGTCATAATTATTAAAATAATTAGTCCAAAAGGAAACCCTAATTGAGACACCCAAGTGATTCTGAACAAACCCTAAAATTTTCATAATTTTCAGAATCAGGATTAGGGCCCCTAAAACTCAGGGGGGGTTAAACCCTATGGACGATTATCCATCTAAAACGTTGGCAACAAGGAATTATCGAAAACTGTCAACTCAGCTAAGCTAGTGCCAACCGTGGCAACCCTAGGCCTAAAAGTGGGTCTTACGCGGGCCGCGTAAGGATAAGCTTAAAACTCACGCGGGCCGCGTAAGGGTAAAAATTTACCTATAAATAGTGGGGTTTGGGACTGGAATCTGGGCACTGAAACGACGTTCAAACTCCAATTCTACACTGAGTTACGTTCGAATTACTACACAAACACACACGGGTCTCGAAATTCTGCCGCAAAACAGGGTATTAGCACAATCGCTGCTACGATTCATTTTCCGACGATTAATATATCCAATGGATGTTTAAGTGCCGCCCACATTAGGGTTATACTTTGTCGTTCGTCATTAATTTGACGGATCATCGTTAATTCGATGGATGAAGTATTATACTTTATCGTTCGTCATTAATTTGGCGGATCATCGTTAATTCGATGGATGAAGTATTGCACTTTGTCGTTCGTTGTGAGAATTTGATCTAGTGAGTTATCGTAATTGCTGGATTGATTACTAACCCAGTTTTGTGTGCATTGTTATTTAAATTAGGTTAACAAGGCTAAATCATAGACTAGACTCTGTCCGTACTAAATCAGCAATGTGAGTCATTCTCTTTTTATCAAATTACTTTACAAAACCCTATTTATTTCAAAGTTATAATTACAGGGATTAAGTTTATGTAATCACCATATTACAGCCGGTATGTGGGGTTTTGTATACATTACTTGATAATCTTCACCATTGGGGCAGCCAATGGGTGATATGACCATAGTCACAGACACCATTGGACGGAAGGGCCAATGGGTCGAGTGACAAAGTACTGTGGGTAATTGGTTTGATATCAAAAACATTGTAATCTTCCTTAATACTGTAAATTATAACAAATGTGTCATTTTAGTAAATAGAATGATTCACTCAGTATTTCCCGCTGACAAAACCTTTTTCAAACATGTTTCAGGTGATCTGTTGTAATTCAGGAAAAAGTGCTGATGAGCATTTCAAGCTTAAGATAGTGGCTCATTATAAAAATAAAGAAATAAGTTTTGTAACATAACGATTTTATAGTAAAATCATACTACTGTAAATTATCGGGGTGTTACCCCGAATTGTGAAATAAAATAATCGGGGAAAATTTTAGCTTTAAACGATCCTGATGAAAACTTCCGCTGTTAAACTTAATCAATTAAATACCGCAGATTTTCTGTCCCGCGGCTCCTGAAACGGGTCAAACCGGGTCGGGGCCGTGACATTAACATGGCGCATATGCCAGTTCCGTTGACCCAACAGAGAGTACTTGGATTTCTTTTACTTCTGACGAGTAGATGGTTGCCTCTCTACTCCCCTTAATGGTAGTTGCATCACACAAGTTTTCTTCGCTGAGAGCGAACACACATTTGTTTCGATACTTGGTTATTTCTTCATTTTAGCAAGCACTCATTGTTTCAGTACTCGGAAATTTTCATGACACACATCTACGCATGTGGTTTTGTTTCGAACAAACACTTCATTGAAATTTAAATATTACCTTGCTAAACCTAATTACTGATTCCTTATTTGAGTAACCAACATTATTGTTATTGTTGGCTCTTTTGTTACCAAGCCAACGCACTTTCTTGAAACCGCTTTCTTTCAAGTTACAGTCATGGTTTATTTTTGCTACCATGCCGAGAATTCCTTTGTTGATACATACGTTTATTGTCGGGTTACGTTGAAACCAAGTTCAATTGCTTGAACTTATTCAGTTCACAGGTTTAATTTGAAACGCTATATGATGTGTTGGGAGCATCGTATTCAACTATCTTTGCAGAGATTCTTTCATTTCGAGTCGTAGTAGATTTGGTTGGTCTACGACTCCACTAAAACGTTTGATTTGTTTCGATACCTTGCGGTGATATTTTCACAAAATTGAAGCTTGCGTTAATTTGGTTACTCACTTCATACACGGAATTCAATTCCCTATTTAGTTGTTAACAATCCATTTTGGATCTTCACAATCAAAGCGGTCTCAACACAATTGCGTGTTAAGGCAATGGTACATATATTCATTTCGTAAGCACAATGTACCTCCTAACGATTCTTTCGTTGACAATCAAATGCCTTGCCATACTTATTACTTTTCATCTTCGATTGGAAACAGTGGTCCTTTGATGTTCCGTATTTAATTGGAAACTCCATAACATGGTATAAATCAAATCTTCAGATTGTCTCAGTACACTTTCATTTGATTTCAAACACGGTGAACTTGTTCAGTCACCACTATCATTGGATAATGCCATTACGACACCTTATGGTGTCATCATAAACTTGTAGCTTGTGCTAACCATGGTAACCGTTTTACACGAGACCACACATACTTCTGTTTGATTTATCATTTAAACATTTCTGATGCAACTACGAATCAAGACAATGATACATCAGATTCGCTTGTGTTCCATTCGGTGTATCTTCACCATTCAAAAAGGTCAACACACTAAACCTTACCAGACATTTATTCAGGAGTTGACAGATCATTTTACTATTACGTTGAGTTGCTACTTTTGAGTTCATATAGCGGGTGCTATAGTTTGTGAAAACTCGTTTGCATATTGCAACCGATCATTTAAAAATCTTATTAGTCAAAACTCCACTTTTGTGGAACCCCTGCTAGCAGGATTACACTAGACTATACGTCAAATGCGTCTTGTACCTTTGACATCCAATGCTAGCAGCACACACCTTTCAACCCTAGGATTCGGGTTGTTATATATTCTTGGACTCACCTAATGTGAGTAATGTTTGTTTCGATTTGATGATTATCTACTTCGATATTACTCATATACATAGGTGTGTGACTTAACCATAAGGAGTAAGGTAGTACAAATTTCGAGGACGAAATTTCTTTAGCGGGGGGAGAATATGATAACCCTCACCAAACCAAGTATCCGTACGAATTAATTAATATTTAATTAATACTTAATTACCGTGCTTGCTTACAGTTGTGATTAAACTGCTACTTGAATTCTGATACATACACGTACATGCATCATACTTTATTACCGTCACTCCATTATTTACACAGAACTATAGTGACAAACTTGATGCACAAAAGCACAGTAGCACAATGAACGGATAACCCAGTAAACATGCTGACATAGCCAGCATCAGACAGGCACTGTCTCTGAGGCCAGTATGAGTCAGGAATAGATTACTACACTAGTAGGGAGTGTAGGGAGGTGAGGATTGTTAAACTGCGTCACTAGGTGATAGTTATAGTGATCGGATGTGCCTAAAACGTACTTTAAGTACAAAATTCTGCACTTTAATACAAAATTCAGCATTTAAGCTAACTAGTAAAGTGCAAAAACATGGGAAAATAATACTAGACACTTTCCGAAGTGCCGGGAATTCATTGTGTCACTAAAAATAATATTAAAGGCACTCTAAACGCTTATTTAGCACTTTAACGGATTAATATCCAACCGAACAACCGGACTTAACCCGGAACATAAAAATATTGTCAATGATATTACCGACACTTTTCTGAGCTAGTTAGGGTCCCCGAACACCCTAACACCCGTTATACTTCATAACACACTAATAACTTATTTAAGTTACTAACTAACATAACTAGACACTAACTAAATCATTGAAATCCAACCATATAAACCCACCCCCCTAACCGATCGGTTCCCCCATGTGGGACACACTCCATAATTTTTGAATATTTTATTGGAGGTTGCCTAATATCTTGGAGGCACATGATCTATTGGTTAAACACATAAGATGGTCTATAAGTATGCATAGAGGATCATTAGTCTCTCACTTCCAACACACTTAACAAAAATTGCTTTCTTCTCTCCCTCCATCTCCATTTCGGCAGCCATCACTACCAACCATACATCCACCTTCAAGCCTCCTACAAGTATTTCACATACATACAAAGGTGCAAGGGATCATATAAACAAGCCCGGTGCTCTCGGAAGTTCAAGGACCGCTCTTGTATTCTTTTATCCACCACTTTTACGCCTTTGATCTTCCCTAGCCTTGTGCTAGTAGTAAGTGTCTCTAAACATCCTCTTGTTCATGTTTGAAGTGGTTAATAAGAGATTTAACGGTTAAAGATTGGGAACACGCAAGATCATAACTAAAAGTCTTGGGAATAGGATGAACAAAGTAGATAAAGAGAAACCAATGGTGTAAATCATGATAAATCTGAAATAAACAAACTACAATCTGCTGTAACAGACTTATAACCTGACTTTAATCATATTAGAAAGGATGGTGGTCATATATATGCGTTTTAGAAACCTTGAAACCAAAAACAGCATGCTGATTGCCCTCTTCAGCCGACTTTAACGAGCTGTAACAGGATCTTAACTAAACGAAAAATGTATTTTCTGAAGTCTAGGTTTATGTACTATGAAATACGGTTCTAATGGCACTGGAATCATAATTTTTGGACTTCGTTTACTATTTTTAAAGCGTCGTTTCCTAACAGCAGCTCAAGCTGTATTTTTCTGCTGAAAATACGTGTTGTATTTTTCATCGTAACTCGAATTCCGTGTGGAGTTAAATCATGAAATTTTTACTATAGATGACCACCGATGTATTTGTAATTATCCCACTGGAATTTCGTGAATCGGACTTACGATGAATTTTAAATAAATTATTCCGTGGACTGTGGTCAGAAAAAGATAAATCTGATTTCGGTCCGGAAAATGATTTTCTATAAAATATTGGTGATGATTTGGACCCCGATATTTTTACACAATAATTTTTGGTTCGTATAAGACATTTTATAAAAATTTGGAAATTTTTGGAATAAGATAATTATTTTATTAAAATACTCGAAAACGGCCCAGTTTTGTATAATAAAACTGAAACGATATAAGTAGTGTTTTGTATGTCTGAATGACGGGTTGGTTAATTGAGAACCGATTGAATGATTTTACAAAAGAAAATGATACGCTAGTAAGCGTGGACGCCTCCGTTTACAGAGGAAACTCTGGCGAAATTTTTCCAGAAAATATAACACTTAGAAATGTTTTTGGTGACAAGTGTTATAAATATATTTTTAACTTGTTTTCAAAATATAAATTTCGCCGTGATTTTTATTACGAAATAACCAAGTGTCGGAGGTGGATTTTCGTAAATAAAACTTGTTAAATATATATATTGAGAATATATATTTCGTAATAAGACGCTTGTGTGCTTACGTGATTATTTTACGAACTAGAGATATATTATTTTTGGGGTAAAAATAATATTACTTGGAAATATATATATTGTGGAATATATTGACTGTAATAACCAAAAATTTAAAACCATTATTATTATTATTATTATTATTTATTTTAGTTAATAGGAAACCCTAATTAAGACACCCAAGTAATTTTGTACAAAACCTAGAATTTTCAGAATCAGGATTAGGGCCCCTAAAACTCAGGGGGGTATTCCCTATTTGATGATTATCTTAATAACTTGCGGACGAAGTTGAAAATTAAAAATCTGTCGACTCAGCTAGGCTAGTCCCACACGTGGCAACCCTATGCATAAAATAAGTTGCCACGCGGCCCGCGTAAGGATAGGTTATATGTCACGCGGGCCGCGACAGGGTTAAAATTCACCTATAAATAGAGGATGTTGGGACTTGATTCTGGGCACAAAAACGACGAAGAAACTCTAAATACGCGCTGAGATATCGTCCAATTACTCTCAAAACACACACGAAACACTAATTAAGTATAGCAGGGTGCTGCAGAACAGGGTAATAACTCGATCGCTATTACGATTCATTGTCCGATCGATCAATATATCCAATGGATGTTTAAGTGCTGCCCACATTAGGGATATACTTTTTCGTTCGTCGTTAATTCGATGGATGAGTTTAAGTATCGTACTTTGTCGTTCGTCGTTAATTCGATGGATGAGTTTAAGTATCGCACTTTGTCGTTCGTTGTGAGAATTTGATCTCGTGAGTTATCGTAAAGGTCGTATTAAGTTACTAACCTAGTTGTGTGCATGTTATTTAAATTAGGTTAAAAGACTAATCAGTAGTCTAAACTCTGCCCGTATAAATCTGAAATATTATCACAAGGTAGCTTCATTTTGGAATTATTAAGGTACGGATCCTTACCCCACTCTTTATTGCTTCATATTTAAAATTGTTATAAACCACTAAATTACTATATCTTTTAAACACTCCTCACGTCTTTGATTATCGATTCATTTGACAGTCCGTTCGATTCCGATTCTAATCATTTGATTTAGCTTTCATGTCATGCGATAGTATTATGTTGTTATACTCAGTATCGCATGTTCCAATATATGTTCCGTTTTGTTATGAAAATAAGTTTTATAAGTTATGTAAATAAGACCATTTGTACTCTGATACCCTGAGTATCGCTTCTCGTGGAGTGTCCCACGAGCATGTTGTTGCGGCATCGACATCATGTGCTCCACCCGTGACGGAGAGATCAGTTCACGGCGTCTCTTAAGTACAAGTGTGGTACATATAAGCTATTAGGAGGCGTATGGATCGATCCTAGGATTTAAGTATAAGGAGGTGGATAACGGGTATGCCAATTCGCCATCTCATGTGATAATTATGCAGGAGTAGCTACCTGTGTATTGTCACGTTTTAAGTTTGCTCATGGGTACATCCGTAAGATATGATTATGAAATTACGTTATTTGCAATAAGTTCCATTCGGATAACATTTCTATAAAGCGTTATTTGTTATTTGAGCCTATTATTCCGTACTGAGCATTCGGCTCATTCCGTATAAATTTTGTATTTACAGGTCAGCAGGTTACTTTGGGCGGGGAAAAGAGAGAAGAATAAAGCCTAGGAATAAATCTGAAGAAGTTAGTTAATCAAGTCAAATATCTCCGCTTGTATATTAATCTTAAGTTTAATTGTTGTATGGTTGTATCCTTGTCAAATAAATAAATGGAATTATGACTTTTGTTTATGATACTGTTATTGTGACACGTCAGCCCTTCCGGGTTGGGGTGTTACAGCTATGGTATCAGAGCAAAGGTTCTTTTCTGTAGAAAACTTGAAGATAGTAATTAAAACCTGTGAGGAATGGGTAGATATCTATGATAGGATCCAATTTGATCTCTTATTTGGTTTAATTCCTATGTTTATTCGTATAGATATGCCTCCCCGTCGTCCGCAACGTAGGAGTACTCGTACTAACCATGTACGTAACAACACTTCTTCGAATGAGACTCCAGTTGATCCAAGCATAATTAATGCGATCAACGAGGCTGTTGCCGGGTTGCTTCCAAACCTTGTTGCTCAAACAGCTGAGGCCGTTATTCAACAAACTCGTCATTCAGAACGTACTAACACAAATCCAGTCTCTGGTGGAGAAATTCGTGAGAATACCACAAACCATACTACCTATAGTATAGACATATGGATCGCTAAATTCCAAAAACAAAAGCCTAAATCCTTTAGTCACGCTACTAATCCAGTCGAAGCAAGAAACTGGATAGCTCATGTTGAAAAGATCTTCGGAGTTCTTGGAGTTCCGGAGCAATACAAAGTTAGATTGGCTACCTACAAACTTGAAGATGACGCACAAACTTGGTGGGAAGGGTATAAGCAAGTCAAAGGAGGGGATGATTTTGACGCTAATCTTTCATGGGTCGACTTTCGTAATATCTTTTACGACAAGTATTTTTCGACCGCTGATAAAGAAGCTTATATCAGGGAGTATGCAGTGATTCGCCAGGGAAGTGATGAACCAGCCTCTGAGTTCATTACTAGATTTGCAAGGTTGGCTAGTATTGTAGGAGACATTGCAGGATCGGCAGAAGCCCAGGCGGAGAAATGCAAGTGGGCAGTCAATGATCGAATTCGGAAGTCGATCATGTACATGAAATTTAAGGATATCACCGAAGTTGCCGATGCAGTTAAAACTTTTGAGTTCGAGAGGAAAGAATTTTTATCTCGAACTGAGGATAATAAGAAGAGAAACAGAGAAGGACAATTTAAGCAGGCAATCGGCCAATCATCCACTACGCCACAGCATCAAGACCGCAAAGTGCAAGGAAATCAAAACTCTGGAAATCAGGCACGTCCATGGCAACCTAGACCACAAAACCCGAGACCTGCTCAAAACCAGATTCAGTTGTATGCAGAACCTATTAAAGCTCAACCACTGAATCAACATGTGAACCCAAATCAAATTACATATCCTCTATGTAATACTTGTGGTAAGCAACATCAGGGCATATGTCACCGAAGTACAGGAGCATGCTTCAGATGTGGCCAAACTGGACACATGATCAAGGAGTGTACAAAGAAAGACACTAGGAAGAATAACCGACCCAACATTGCACCACCCAATGTTGGAGGAAGAGTTTTCGCACTTTCTGCTACTGATGCTGCTAATGTCCCAGGTACTGTGTCGGGAACCCTTCAGCTTGGAAAACATAGTATCTATGTGTTATTCGATACAGGAGCAACTCATTCTTTAGTATCCCACTCGTTTACTAAGTACCTTCCGATAAGATCAACTCTCTTAAATCATACCTTAACCATTTCCACTCCCATGGAAAATTCATCCGTAATCACTTACGTATATAAAGATTGTCCGATCCATATTGAATCTATTGTGTGTAAGGCAGACCTATTTCCAATATATATGTGTGACTTTGATGTTATTCTAGGGATAGATTGGTTGTCTCGACATCGCGTAACTATAGATTGTCATTCTCGCCGTGTTATTTTCGGTGATCTTCATCATCCTGATATTATATATCAGGGAACTCAAGTTCATAAATCTCTTAAAATTATCTCTGCATTCAAAGCTCGAAAATTCTTATCAAACGGTTGTACTGGATTCCTAGCATCGATTAAGGATACTTCTGCTAGTGTTAAGAGTATCGATAGCCATTTCGTTGTTCGTGAATATCCTGATGTATTTCCAGAGGAACTACCGGGATTACCACCCGACCGTCAGGTAGAATTCACCATCGACTTGATCCCTGGTGCCGAACCTATTTCTAAAGCTCCATACCGTATGGCTCCAATGGAACTGAAGGAGTTGAAGGAACAATTGCAAGAATTGTTAGATTTAGGATTCATAAGACCCAGTGTTTCACCTTGGGGTGCTCCGGTCTTATTTGTGAAGAAGAAAGACGGTAGTATGCGTTTATGTATTGACTACCGAGAGCTGAACAAGATTACTATTCGTAATCAGTATCCTCTGCCTCGCATTGATGATCTTTTTGATCAACTTCAGGGGGCTCAGTTCTTCTCAAAAATCGACCTGAGGTCCGGGTACCATCAGCTAAAGATCAAGAATGATGATGTTCCCAAGACCGCCTTTCGTACTCGATATGGTCATTACGAATTTTTGGTTATGTCCTTTGGGCTAACTAATGCACCCGCAGTCTTCATGGATTTGATGAATCGCGTATTTCACAAATTCCTAGAGAAATTCGTTATTGTCTTTATCGATGACATTCTAGTGTATTCTAAGAGTCACGAAGAGCATGAAGCACATCTACATGCAATACTTGGAACCTTGCGGCAGGAGAAATTGTACGCAAAATTTTCCAAATGTGACTTTTGGCTTAGCCAAGTGGCATTTCTAGGTCATGTCATATCAGCAGAGGGAATTATGGTAGACCCAACAAAGGTTGAAGCTATTACAAAATGGCCAAGACCCACTTCTGTTACCGAAATACGAAGTTTCTTGGGTCTTGCTGGCTATTACCGAAGATTTGTTGAAAGATTCTCGGTAATTGCTTTACCACTCACAAAACTCCTAAAGAAAGGGGTGAAGTACTCATGGAATGAGGAACAAGAGAAAAGCTTTGAAGAATTGAAGAAACGACTTGTATCCTCTCCGATACTAGCTCTCCCTTCTGGATCAGGAGGTTACCAAGTCTATAGTGATGCTTCAAAGAAAGGATTAGGTTGTGTGCTAATGCAACATGGAAAGGTTATCGCTTATGCCGCCCGTCAGTTGAAGCCTTATGAAGTTAACTACCCTACACATGATTTAGAACTAGCAGCAGTTGTCTTTGCACTTAAGATTTGGCGACACTGTCTGTATGGTGAGAGTTGTGACATCTTTACCGACCACAAGAGCCTCAAGTACATATTTACGCAGAAGGAGCTAAATATGAGGCAAAGAAGGTGGTTAGAACTTTTAAAAGATTACGACGTTAATATTCAATACCATCCAGGTAAAGCCAATGTTGTAGCTGACACATTAAGCCGAAAGAATTCCGGTACTATATCTTGCTTACAAATTCAGCCTCGTATTAGGAGGGATCTCGAAAGGATGAACATTTGGCTTCAGGTTAGTAAATCTGATGGATATCTAGCTAGAATGCAGATTGAACCCGACCTCATATCACGGATCAAAGATGCACAAAAGCAAGATGGAGAACTTTGGGCAATTGTGCAAAATATTGAGGTGGGTAAGCAATCTGAATTTAGTATAGACCATCAGGGGGTGATTTGGTGCGGCAAAAGACTTTGTGTACCCGATGACTCCACCCTTCGTGAGTCATTGTTAGCCGAAGCTCACAGCTCACCATTTTCAATTCACCCAGGATCTACCAAGATGTATCGAGACTTAAGACAGAACTTTTGGTGGAATGGCATGAAGGAAGACGTTGCTCGATACGTAAGTAAATGCCTCACTTGCCAACAAGTGAAAATTGAACACAAACGAGCAAGCGGTCTATTGCAGCCATTGGATATTCCCATATGGAAGTGGGATGAGATCACAATGGATTTTGTTACCGGTTTGCCTAAGACATTCAAGAAGAATGATGTTGTATGGGTTGTTGTCGATAGATTGTCAAAGTCAGCACATTTTCTACCGATTCAGCAAGGATTTTCGGTTAATAAGTTATCTGAAATATTTCTTCAAGAAATTATTCGACTCCATGGCACACCATCTTCCATTGTTTCCGATAGAGACCCACGTTTCACCTCACGATTTTGGAAAGATTTTCAGGTAGCTTGGGGTACACGACTGAAGTTTAGTACGGCTTTCCATCCACAAACAGATGGGCAGTCGGAACGCACGATTCAGACCTTGGAAGACATGCTCCGAGCATGTGCACTTGAATGGTATGGAAACTGGGATGAATATCTATGCCTTGTTGAGTTCGCTTACAACAATAGTTGGCAAGCAAGTATTGGCATGGCACCTTTTGAGCTTTTGTACGGTCGGAAATGTCGCGCACCGATCTGCTGGGATGAAGTTGGAGAAAAGATTATTGAAGGGCCAGAACTAGTTCAGATTACAAACGAAAAAGTCACTATGGCACGAGAAAAACTGAAAGAAGCTCAGAGCAGACAAAAGAGTTATGCAGATCAAGATAGACGACCACTTGAATTTAAAATTGGCGACCACGTTTTCTTAAAGGTATCACCTTGGCGTGGCGTTCGTAGATTTGGAATTAAAGGGAAGCTTAGTCCCCGTTTCATCGGTCCGTTTGAAATCCTTGAAAGAATTGGAGAAGTGTCATATCGACTAGCTTTACCGCCTCAACTCTCTCATGTTCATAACGTTTTTCATGTCTCCTCATTAAGAGGATATAATTATCATCCACTCCATGTCATTAGTTATCCATTACTTACAATTCACGAGGATTTGTCCTACGAAGAGGAGCCAGAAGCCATCTTAGATCGACAAGAAAGGGTTTTGCGTAGGAAAGTAATTCCGTTTATTAAAGTCCTCTGGAAAAATCACTCTGAACGCGAAGCAACATGGGAATCTGAAGAATCAATTCGCTCTCTATACCCTAATCTATTCTAGTAATAGAATTTTAGTCGAGTAACGGTAAATCTTGCTCTTTGATATATGTTCATTGTTTCTGTTTACGGTCATTTATGCTTTACTTGTGTGAATATATCTTAGCTATGATTAAGCATATCCATGTAGGAAATATCAGTACCAATAGTCACTCTAGTATCTGTAAGTCTCTATTAACTTTTCATACGGTAAGATATTTTATTAAGATGTGTTATAGGAGGACCATTAGGCACATATGTAAGGAATTTGACAATTATAGTCATGACCTTAGTTATGAATTTCAGATACACATGTGTGTTTAGGAGATTCTGGTTATATAAGTTAGTAACTCTGCTATGAAAGTTCCGTTTCTGTTACTTATGCGATAGGTTATATTCTTATTTGAAAAATTTCGAGGACGAAATTTCTTTTAAGGGGGTAATAGTTGTAATAACCATAAATTTAAAACCATTATTATTATTATTATTATTATTATTTATTTTAGTTAATAGGAAACCCTAATTAAGACACCCAAGTAATTCTGTACAAAACCTAGAATTTTCAGAATTTTCAGAATCAGGATTAGGGCCCCTAAAACTCAGGGGGGGTATTCCCTATTTGATGATTATCTTAATAACTTGCGGACGAAGTTGAAAATTAAAAATCTGTCGACTCAGCTAGGCTAGTCCCACACGTGGCAACCCTATGCATAAAATAAGTTGCCACGCGGCCCGCGTAAGGATAGGTTATATGTCACGCGGGCCGCGACAGGGTTAAAATTCACCTATAAATAGAGGATGTTGGGACTTGATTCTGGGCACAAAAACGACGAAGAAACTCTAAATACGCGCTGAGATATCGTCCAATTACTCTCAAAACACACACGAAACACTAATTAAGTATAGCAGGGTGCTGCAGAACAGGGTAATAACTCGATCGCTATTACGATTCATTGTCCGATCGATCAATATATCCAATGGATGTTTAAGTGCTGCCCACATTAGGGATATACTTTTTCGTTCGTCGTTAATTCGATGGATGAGTTTAAGTATCGTACTTTGTCGTTCGTCGTTAATTCGATGGATGAGTTTAAGTATCGCACTTTGTCGTTCGTTGTGAGAATTTGATCTCGTGAGTTATCGTAAAGGTCGTATTAAGTTACTAACCTAGTTGTGTGCATGTTATTTAAATTAGGTTAAAAGACTAATCAGTAGTCTAAACTCTGCCCGTATAAATCTGAAATATTATCACAAGGTAGCTTCATTTTGGAATTATTAAGGTACGGATCCTTACCCCACTCTTTATTGCTTCATATTTAAAATTGTTATAAACCACTAAATTACTATATCTTTTAAACACTCCTCACGTCTTTGATTATCGATTCATTTGACAGTCCGTTCGATTCCGATTCTAATCATTTGATTTAGCTTTCATGTCATGCGATAGTATTATGTTGTTATACTCAGTATCGCATGTTCCAATATATGTTCCGTTTTGTTATGAAAATAAGTTTTATAAGTTATGTAAATAAGACCATTTGTACTCTGATACCCTGAGTATCGCTTCTCGTGGAGTGTCCCACGAGCATGTTGTTGCGGCATCGACATCATGTGCTCCACCCGTGACGGAGAGATCAGTTCACGGCGTCTCTTAAGTACAAGTGTGGTACATATAAGCTATTAGGAGGCGTATGGATCGATCCTAGGATTTAAGTATAAGGAGGTGGATAACGGGTATGCCAATTCGCCATCTCATGTGATAATTATGCAGGAGTAGCTACCTGTGTATTGTCACGTTTTAAGTTTGCTCATGGGTACATCCGTAAGATATGATTATGAAATTACGTTATTTGCAATAAGTTCCATTCGGATAACATTTCTATAAAGCGTTATTTGTTATTTGAGCCTATTATTCCGTACTGAGCATTCGGCTCATTCCGTATAAATTTTGTATTTACAGGTCAGCAGGTTACTTTAGGCGGGGAAAAGAGAGAAGAATAAAGCCTAGGAATAAATCTGAAGAAGTTAGTTAATCAAGTCAAATATCTCCGCTTGTATATTAATCTTAAGTTTAATTGTTGTATGGTTGTATCCTTGTCAAATAAATAAATGGAATTATGACTTTTGTTTATGATACTGTTATTGTGACACGTCAGCCCTTCCGGGTTGGGATGTTACATTGACGTATTTTCAGTACCGGTATATTCAGTACCTGTACCCACTTTTGGGGATTTCGGTAACGGTATTTTCAGTACCGGTTGGTACCGAGCTCATCAAATACTGTAGCAACGTAGCAATGCAAGTAATTGCACCGTTTAGATTACTTTTCATAAACACAGTAAGTAAAATGTATTTCGTTTGAATGAGTTTTGATATACGCAACAACTTATTTTGCTTTCTTTTTTGTCATTTTCTGTAATTAATGAATTGTAGCATGCAAAATTTACTTGGATATTTAGATTATTGATGAGCAAATCGTATCAAATCCTGTAATCAAACCGGTATCGTATCGGTACCAAATTTACTATACCAAATCATTTTCGGTACCAATTTGGTACCCACCTTTTGGCGTTTTCAGAATCGTTACTTTCGGTTCAACACTGGTCTAGCACCATACCTGTATTTATTGATTTTTACCTTCAAATACCATACCGTATTGTACCGAGTATTTTCGGTGCCGGTACCTAATTTCGAGATTTTCTGGATCGGTACTTTCGGTGCCGTTACCAGTACCGAGCTCATCCATATTTTAACGTGTTAACACCGTAATAACTGAACTGAAAACAACCGAATTTCCAACATGTAGGACGTGTGGGTCCTATTATTATATATTATGTTATTTAAAATCGTTTTTTAAGACGGAGTGACTATCCTTACCATGTCATTTTTATTTATGTTTTGATATTCGGTATCTCCTTGCCGTTGCTGACACGCGTTTTACAGTCATTGAGTCCCCGCCGCAACGCGCGAGCGGAAAATCAACTAGTTACATTAAAAATTTCTTTTCCAGTTAAATAATATTATTTATGTACTTTTATCATTATCTTTCATACTTCTCCACTTACAACCATTTAAAAAAAAAAAATTACTAAAAAATATAGATTGTGGACATTATTCCCCTAAATTTATAGATAAACAGTAACATTTTCATTTTTTTCCCACTCACAACCACTTCAAAAATATATAGAATGCACTTACATAAATACGGAGGATCAAATATGAAAGCTATTAGTTGTTTGAATACATCAACCGAGAAAATTTTACGTTGTAGAAATATAATATTTGACTAAAACGACTTTAAAAATAAAAATCTATCAACTAACAAATATAATGTAAAAAAGCAACATAGTGTAATTTTTTAAATTTAACTTTTATTCACAAACGCAACCTCGCCAACAAAAAGAGACGGAGGAGCCACCGACACAAAAAGCACCGGCCAACCTTACAATCCAAACATATATAACGAAAAATTACCCCACTTGTTCCATACAACACTCGACTGTTTAGATCTATACTTGAACCACAAGTAACCTACCGACTTTACGGAACCCATAATGACTTCAACTTTGCATTGTTTGTTTGAATATCTTTTCTCGTTTCTAGCTTTCCATATACTCCAACACACAATCATAACCAGCCCACAAATAACCTTCGCTTCCCCATTTCCAAGTCTAGAAGTCGAATGAAGATCAAATATGTCTTTAACATCAAAAGCAACATAGTTACTAACATATAACATACCAAAGAGTTTCTAACATAGTGGTATTAAAGTGTTGCATTGACGTATCTTTATTAAAGTGGCGAAAGTTTTAGTCCCATCAGAGACAAATGATCTAGATTTTAGAATTATTGTAATTTTCCGTTCTCTCTCTCTCTCTCTCTCTATATATATATATATATATTAAATGTATCATTAAGTCTCTCCAATTTTAATACACTTTTTCAGATCTAACATATTAATTTAGTAATCAAGTTTATTTATTGCACCATTAAATTCACTTAATTATATTTCTAGGTTCTAAGTATAAAAGTCATTTCAATTTTATTATATATGTTTTTTTTGTAATTATTTTTATAATTAATTTTTTTGAACGGCAAGGAACGACGTGCCAACCACTGTGACACCGGGCGCTGTGGCTAAGGTCGACTACTCAACCGCCGCCAATCCATTGGCTCTCCCAGATGCGCGAAAACCCGACCTCCACCCGCCCGAAGGCACGACAGTGGAATAATCGGTAAAACCTCGCCTCCCATCCAAGACGAACCGACGCCACCCATATTCGCCCTTCACCTGGATGCCGCAGAAAATAATGGGGAGAGTGAGAGTCGAACCTGAGTCACAAGAAACACTAAGTCTTTCCCCAACCACTCTACAACTACCTCATTAGCATTTTTATAATTAAATGATCTAACTATAACATATATGAAACCTAATTGCTATTTATGATCAATTATCAGTTTAACCTAAAGTATAAATTAATTATATTATTAAATAATAATTAAGTTGCATAATTGTTACATTTAAGTTATTCAATTTAAACAACTCTAAAATATCACAACAATGCTGAGTGATGTTTACAATTAGAAAACTACATCAATGGCTTTATTAGAAAAAAATATTGAAATTTTATTAACCCTAGACATAATTTCATTCAAAGATACTTTAATTATTAGTGTTTTTAAGTTATTTGTTTTGAACATAAGATATATAAACCAAACAAAATTATATTAACCAACAATAGTAAGAGTATTCACAATCTGAACTATCTAAGTCGTCTGAATTCACGTGACCATACCCGGACACCCTCACCTCGTCCGCACACATTATGATGGTGGCCCAGTGAGGAAATTTCGAACCCATGTCCCTCTTTCCGGGCAAGCAAGTGGGCCCCTAATTTCAAGGTTTTGATTAAAACAAAAAAAAACTCTCACCAGTAAATTTTTTTTTTTTTTAAAGGTGACTTTCTATGTACTGGACCAGTAGTCACCTCACCGGGTTCATGTCAAAGACATTCCCCCGTCAGCCCTGCATTTACGGACGCGATGTTCGATCGGGCCCCGGCCGCCGCGTAAGCTGACTTCCGCCCGGAAACCATACTGCTCCCACACGAGAGACTCGCTGGGGTAACAGCTAGTATTAGTTTAAAAAAACTTACATAAAAACAACATAAACTTAAAAAAACTTACATAAAAACATCATAAACTTAAAAAAAATACATAATATTAATTTCAAGAAACCATAATTAAACATAAAAAACACATAAAATAAAAAACCACATAATATTAAACATAACTAAAGATGTTCGAGTGAATCAAATGAGCAATTTGAATTCGTAGAGCATTTATAATCCTATGGATCATGGCTCCTCAAACACTCAACCTCAGATTCATTAACGTTCTCGTCATCCAGATGTGGTACGTATTCCTCTCCAGGGCCAGTTACGTGTATCCATCCTCTAAGTTAGGACATGTTGTTCCCCAATTCTTAGTTGACCGAACACATGATTCTCCTTTTGTCCATTCGTCTACCCGCCACGTAGGCGCCACATCACCATGGGTGGAGGACCATCTCTTTGGGGACTACCCAAGGGTGTGGAGGATAGTCCTCCCTCCCTTTTTTATTATTATTTTATTTGATTTAATTAAATAATTAAAGCAAAATAACTCTCTCTATCTCTCTCTATGTGGTGGCCCACCATCAACCATCTGCTAATCAAAGACCTCGTCGCCAACGTCTTGCTTCCGCTGTTTGAGACGTGACGAGCCGAGGGGGGGGGGGTGTGCGACGGAGGGGACGAGCCGAGACGGGGGACGACCCCCACACCCCTTGGTCTTACTCTTAGTTGGCTAAACTCTTGCTCAAATGCAAGTAAACAGGAGGGCTAGCAACTGGACAATAAGACCGGAGGGTATGGGCTCCGTCCCCGGTCCGTCGCCCCCGTCCCGGATCGTCCCACAATGCCCCCTCCCGCCCCGTCGTGTCGCTGGCGTCCTTTCCCGGACGCTGGAGACGAGCCACCCCCTCTTCCTTGTTCTCTCTCTCTCTCCTGCATGATTTAATTTGATTGGCTGCTTTAATTTTGGTGGGCCCCTCTTGGGTAGTCATGGCTTCCCCTCCACATCTTGGGTAGTCCCCAAGGGGATGTTCCTCCACCTTCGCTTAGTTGGTGTCTACGTGGCGGATGATCCCTTTGGGGACTATTCTCACCATACCTCATGGTCTAAGAAAGGTCTCTAGGTGGACGGTAAGGATAAATAGCTGAACGAGAAGGATTTGCAAGTAGACACCGAGGATAAACAAGATATTATTCAGGAGTAAAACACATTATCAAAATAAAATCACAAGTATATAATCTATTATATATAATAAATGAAAGTTATTTGGGCCACGTGTCACTTGATTAGGGCATCCTCAGTTCTCTTTTCCCGCCCAACAGTGCCATCCCCTTTTCCTTATATAACCTCTCTTCTCACTTCTGATCTTTCTTTACAAACGCCTAGGGTTCTTTCTCTCTCTATATTCAGGCGATTCAAATTCAAATTTCACAAACCTTAATCTTCTTCCAGACGCCACCATAAAATCATCTTTTGTTCATCGATTACTTAATCAAAAGGTTTGTTCTTCTTTTTTTTAGTTGAAATACTTTCATGATTTCCTGTTATTTATACTAATCCTTTGTGTTTTGTGTCTTTTCATGTAACCATTGTTAGGGTTGTTGTCATCAAAGTTGAAATCCGCTTAGCTGCGGATAGATTTCTGCCATAAGCTGGTATGTTTGAATATGTTTTGAAATTAGCGTTTTTTTCTAGATGGTGATGATATGAGTATAACATCTGTTGATTATTGATGTTTGAGTATGTTCAGCCATTATTCTTTCTGAAATTAGAGTTTCATTTCCAGTTCTCGAGGTATTATCTGTTTGTAACAGCAGTGGTTCAGTATCTACAGTGGATTCAACATCAGGTGTTTGCTATTATTGTTTGATGTTGTTTGCTATTATTGTCTGATGTTGTTTGCTATTGTTGTTTGATATTGTTTGCTATTGTTGTTTGATGTTGTTTGCTATTGTTGTTTGCAGTTGAAGATATCTTAATTAAGGTAATAATTGTATTACATCCTGTTGAAAATTAGATTTGATAAATTTAGGGAAAGTGAGGTTGAAAGTTAATAACCCAACAGTGGAGCATTTCATTCTACAGGTTCCATAAATTAAGGGTATTCTCATACAATGATGATGATTGTTCCAGGGAAGTTTTCCAGTATTATTGTTCCAACATCGTTTAAAGTATGTGTTTTTTGCTACTCTGATTTTCAATTTTGAGTTTTTTATTTTGAAGTGATATACTCTAATTCTCGGTTTATATTTCAGTCTAATCACAGTTGTTTGAAATTCATACAATCTGCTGCGGGTTATTATAGGTTTGTATTCAAAGAAGCATAAATTTTTGCTTATGTCTAAATGATGATGATGATTATAATTGACTTGTGCAGAAGATGATGATGTAGAACCCACAGTAGTTCCTACTAAACGCAAGAAAGGATCTGCTATTGTTGTAAGATAAGATTTTATGTTACTAGAGAGTCTAGAGTAATGGTGTTTCCCACCTTTTTTGTATTAAAAGAAGCATAAAGTTTGTTTTAAAGGAGCTCTTTATGAACAAAGACTGATGAGGCCTATCCACTGTTGAAGACAAGGTCCTGTTAAAGACAAGCACTTTATGTACCTAGAGTTTGATTAATCAAAGGAAAACGACTGTTTAGTATCAGCAGTGGTTCAGCATCTACAACGGATTCAAATTTAGTATTTAATTATCAGTGGTTCTTATGTAACTTTAGTATTTCATTATGAGTTTGTTTCATGTTGTAAGAATCAGTGAATTCTCAGATAATAGATTGCTTTGCCGGATTAGATTATGTGTTAAATTATAGTTCTTTAAGTGATTGTTTCTTTTTCTTGAATTCTATGTAATTTTGTAAAGAAGTACAATAACAAACAGTGGTTTTAACATCTGTTTGCAATTTGGTCAATAGTTAATGGAAACCCCTGATAGGTTGAACAGTAGATGTTATTAACTTAAACATCTGTTCAGGAAAACGACTGTTTGCACTTTATGTACCTAAAGTTTGATTAATCAAAGGAAAACGACTGTTTAGTATCAGCAGTGGTTCAGCATCTACAACGGATTCAAATTTAGTATTTAATTATCAGTGGTTCTTATGTAACTTTAGTATTTCATTATGAGTTTGTTTCATGTTGTAAGAATCAGTGAATTCTTAGATAATAGATTGCTTTGCCCGATTAGATTATGTGTTAAATTATAGTTCTTTAAGTGTTTGTTTCGTTTCTTGAATTCTATGTAATTTTGTAAAGAAGTACAATAACAAACAGTCGTTTTAACATCTGTTTGCAATTTGGTCAATAGTTAATCGAAACCCCTGTTAGGTTGAACAGTAGATGTTATTAACTTAAACATCTGTTCAGGGTTAAACAGATGTTTGGGGTTTAACAGATGTTTGGCTCTAAACCAAACATCTGTTTAAGGTCAACATCTATTTGAGTATTGGTCCTGTTGTGAAATTTGTTTGACCCAACAGTGGTTTTAAACCACCAGATAAACATCTCTTTATGTGCAAATACATGTTTATGGTCAAACTTCTGTTTATGGGCAAACTTCTGTTTAAGGCGAAACATATGTTTCTTCAAAATCTGTTGACCATTGACTGACCAAACATCAACAACAACAACAGCAACAACAGCCATACCCAGTAAATCCCACAAATAGCAAAGCTATTTATAGGGTCTGGGGAGGGTGGGATGTAGACAGACCTTGCCTCTATCCCTAGGGATAGAGAGGCTGCTTCCAGAGAGACCCTCGGCTCCAAAACGAACAACATGCCAACACACCAAGTCAAACAATAGAAATAGCATACAACATCATTTGGACATAATATAATGTAAATAGGAAGCCACCAATACCAAGAAAGTGATCAGAGTGACACAATATAATGTAAATCGTGTATAATAGTATACAACATCGACTATCTTTTTTTTGGCGGTAGGAATGAACCCGGTAGAGAGTAATATTAACAGACTGTGTAGGAATGAACCCGGTAGAGACTAAACAGTGCCTGAACGCGAGGGTAGAGGAGAGAAAATTATCATCGACTATCTTTGAGTTGGTGCATGGGGGTTTTGGTTTTGGCGGTAGGAATGAACCCGGTAGAGACCTTCTAGACTTTACGGCAGCTCACGGCCTAGGTATTATAAACTCGTTCTTTAGGAAGAGGGATTCTCATTTGATCACTTTTAGTAGCGGAGGACGTAACACGCAAATCGACTATCTTTTGATGAGGCAGGAAGATCGAAGGATGTGGATGGACTGCAAGGTTATACCAAGGGAGACTGCAGCGGCTCAACACCATTTGCTGGTAGCGGATTTAGCCTTCAAAGTAAGGCTAACTGACGGGGTGAGGAAAACCCGACCTAGGATCCGTTGGGGAAACTTGAAGAGAGAAAAAATTATGTTGTTTAGAGATAAAGTTAACTCGATGACACCGATGCGACTAGGTGATGACGCAAACCGGATGTGGGAGGCTATGGCGACTACGATCACTACAGTGGCGAATGAGATGCTAGGGGTCACAACAGGAAAGACTAGTGGGCATAAGGAGTCCTGGTGGTGGAACGAAGACGTGCATACCAAAATAAAGGATAAGCAACAGAGTTTTAGAGATCTTTTAAACATCAGTGTTTAAAAAACTGTTGGGTATCCACTGATAGGAAAAATAGCCACTGCTCACTTTTTTTATTGTTGGCATCTATTGATATTGACCATCAGTTGTTTTCCTAAAAAACAGCCACTGCTCACTTTTTTGTTATTGATGGTGTTAATTAGTGATAGATTGAAATTATCAAATAAAAACTAGAATTACAATGAAATTACCATTTTACCTCGTCTTTGCATACCAATGAGGTAAGATTTCCTCCAACATTGTTTTGATCATAAAATTTAAAATTAAATTAAAAAATAAAAAAATTTCTTTATAACTAGATGTTGCAAATCAAATCAGTAATTAATGTTAATTTCTTGACAATGACAGTTGCTTTCAAATCATCATCAGTAATTACTGATAATATCAGTAATTACAGAAAAGTCATAATGACAATTGACGTTCTCTCTCTTTTTTTTCCTACTTTGCATAACAATTCAAATTCAAATATTTAATATTTAATATTTTAATAAAGGAGTATATAAGGATATAGGCGCTAATCTCCGATTACACTTCTTTGTTCGAATGCATCTTTCTGTTGACCATTGACTGACCAAACATCAGTGTTTAAAAAACTGTGGGGTATCCGCTGATAGGAAAAATAGCCACTGCTCACTTTTTTTATTGTTGAGATCTATTGATATTGACCATCAGTGGTTTTCCTAAAAAACGGCCATTGCTCACTTTTTTGTTATTGATTGTTTTAGTTTAGTGATAGATTGAAATTATCAAATAAAAAGTAGAATTACAATAAAATTACCATTTTACCTCATCTTTACATACCAATGAGGTAAGATTTCAAACAACATTGTTTTGATCATAAAATTTAAAATTAAATTAAAAAATAAAAAAAATTCTTTATAACTATTTGTTGCAAATCACAGGAGATCTTTAACTATTCACAGGAGATCTTTAATGACTTGGTAAAAAATGTTGATAGCAAATCATTTTTACTATTTCCAAGGTTCCTAAGCTTTTATTTTCAAAAGAAACTAGGGGTATTCGACCGTTCGCGCGTTGCGCGACATTAGATGTTGGTCTCACTTTGGCGAGAATTCGTTATGCCAACTGAGAACCAAGTTATCATGGTGCTTTAACATACGCAACCATCAAGAAATCAAGCTCAACATGTCCTAATAATATAAATTCATAGCTATGTATCTTTGCAAACGAACCTCATATTGACGGATTAGTTGCATCACCTCCTCCTAATTGCCAATACCTGTAACAATCAACAAATAACCGTCAACTTTTCGTAAGCGAAATTTGCAATCATTTCATGAAAATTTGTTTCTATTAGATAACAATTTTTTCTACACAAAACAGTATCATGAAAATTGAATGGTCATACTGCTGCAATTTTTCTTGAATTTTGGGTTTAACTTCTAAAGCTAATCATGTTACCTTCTGAGTTCATGATGGTCTTGTTGTAATCAATAGTATACATTAAACTTCGTAGTCATACAATGACATCTCTTGTCGATTTAATTGCTTCATATTAATGTTGGACTTAAAAGTTAGACAGTTTAACTTAAAAAGTCAAATTGTTCAGTGCTTTTTTATTGCATTTGCAGAACCAATATGAACTCCATAACATTGTAGTTTTCTTATTGATAGTATTTTTTAGAGTTAAATGTATTTATTGAAGTGCGCGTCATTCTTGTTCCGCCCTCTGCTTGATTTAACCTGTAACAATCAACCAACACGCTTCAAGAAATTTTAATAGACATACATGTTGGTAACTTGAAATTAGCAAACTTGTTTTGGGCCTACAAATTAAGTTTGCTTGATCGATATAAAGGGGCATTTTAGACATTTACAATTACCTGAAATTCGTTACACAAACCGAGCGTATACCAGCATCAGCCGCTGCACGACAAGCAACTGCAACAACATCTGAAACCTATTCCATATAACAGTTTCCAAATATGACTCTTAAATGGTTCAGAAATTAAAAAAAATTGTATTGTGAGCAACGGAAAGCATATTTTTAGTTACCACTAAGTCTGCCTTGATAGTACATGAGAAAGATAGGACTTTATTAACAATTCAACATAGTTCTGTAGACAATCAGATGATCTGTTATTCATCAAACTGATATCAAAACAGGGCCTTATATTACTTTTAGGTTCAATCATCAAGTATAATTATACAAGGGCCTTCATGGGAAAGAGTGAAAGACATAAGAACTTGCTAACATGTGATATAACTCATGTCAAATGTTCTTTTGCATACAAAACATTCAGTTCTGACATGATACCTAACCAAAATCGTAGATCACTTACTATGGGAAAAGTGATAATTTACACTTTATCAACATAATTCTGTAGACAGTCAGATGAACCGTGTTTAACCGATATCAAAATTGAACCTATTATTACATTTAAGTTCAATCGTTAAGAATATTATATCAAGGCCTTCACCAAGAAGCCAAAGCACACCGCAGATAACAACTTGCCAACATATAATAAAACTCGTGACTTCATATCTTCATGTCAAATGTTCTCTTGCAAACAATATACAAATCAGTAAATCACTACACCTTCTTCAGTTCAATTCCCCTAATTTGATACCTCTTGTTCAATTAGGGCAAACTGCAAAGTTACTCAACAGACATATAGCCTATATTTACACTCTTCTAATGAAGTAAATTCAGTAACCTACATGTTTAAATGTCAGAATCCCCAAAAGGCATGTCATTTAATTCCAACAATCGTACAACTTCCCCAAATTCAACATACAAATCAGCATTTAACATCTAACATTTAACAAACTAATCAAAAATCACACAAACAATGTAGCAATTAACGATGTATATAACTATAACTTTGATGTAATAACCTTTCTTAATCTCAGCTTCTGAAGCCGAGGGTTTAACCCCGAGAACATCGTAGTATTCCGTCTCCTTCACCATCGATCATAAACAATCGATCTAGGGTTCTTAAATCGCTAAAATCGCACCTGATTTCGATCCAGTTGAGTTTAAGAAGACAACGGCCGCTGAAGTCCAGCGAAAGCGCTTAAACCCTTCGCCGTCTCTCTCTCTCTTCTGCTCCTTCTCTCCGATCTCCTTCTCGTTCTACTGCGACGGCGTTTTGCGACGGCGTCTGGGGCTGAGGACGATGATGGAGGGTGGTGGTCGATGTGGTGATGGAGATGGAGATGGAGATAGAGATGGAGGTTGATTCGGGAAGGTGGTGGTCGATGTGGTGATGGAGCTGGAGATGGAGGTTGGTTCAGGAAGGTGTCAATCTGGTGAAGAAAGAAGTGAAGAAGAGAGTGTAATTTGGGTATTAGGGTTTACTGTTTATTGCGTTTGTGACGTGGCTACTTTTGGATGGTAAAGGAACTATTCATAAGGTTGCTCTTTTAATATATAGGATAATTTGGAAAGGATGATGCTCATGTACTCATCCAGGGTGAACCTTTTCAAATAAATGGCCTTACACCGTTAACATTTACAAGGCTATCAAAAGTGTCCAAAACACAAGCACAGGCTCCTGAGCAGACTTTAGCAGCTACCACTGCTCCTCAGGCACCTGCTGCTGAGCCCATTGCTCAAGGTGATCACAGCAGCAAAACAACTGCTGTGAAACCGACACGTAAATCCACCAAAAGACCAAGACAAAAGAAAACACAAAAGCCCCTCAAACCTAAAACAAAGGCAACTCTGGAAGATGAGATCCCAGAGCCACTGCCGGTGAAAACACAAAAGTCACCAGAAACCACTGCTGCTACTTCCTCACAGCAGATGGTAGAAATATCTCAACCTGAGCCTCAAACTCCTCCTGTTTCTTTTCAAAAAGAACAGGTTGTAAGAATAGGGACATCAAATTATGTTGCTTTGGACTCACTTGAATCCATCATCCCCAGCCCACTGCCCGGGGCAAATCCTCTTTCCACTCCCGTACTCACTGTTACAATTCCACCACAAACAAAACTTTTGTTGGATGCAGTTGATATAAATCAGATAGCAATCAGTTCCTCTCAACCCCCTATCACTGAGAGCATGCCACAGAAAGTGACTGTGTCTGAGCTCCCTATCATTGCTAACCCACCAACAACACCTGAGGAGGTTACACTGCAGGATGTACAAGTACTTCCTGTCAGTAGTTCAAGTGAAGCAGCTACTACAAGTGTTGAACCCACTGGTTTACACTTGGACAGTAGTTTCATTAATCAGACTTCCTTGAAGGCAATTTCTTCTATGGGAACCTTTCTAAATACTGGTGTGTATCCTGTATACACTGGTGAGCTTAGATTGGTAACCTCTGCTGAGGAAAGAAGTCCCCAGTTCCAAGAAAAAGGGGCAACAGGGGATGACTTTTGGGAAAGTCTCCCTCAGTCAACCACTGTTACAACCACCTCTGGTGGGAAATCAGATGATCCCATTAAATTGGATGATGGTTTAATGTACCGAGAATTGAGGGAGAGGCTTAACAAACTGGATACATCTATTGCAGAAATCAAAACCATACTGCAACAGTTGTTACAAAAACAGCAGGCACCACCTGCTCCCACTGACCTTTGGGCATTATTTCAACCTCTGCTTCACCAACAAAGAGCAAATGCTGATCAGAAACATGAAATTCAGCTTCAAAATATCAGAAATATAATGGAAGCCAGGTTCAAAGACACTCAGGCAGATATAAAAACCCTGAAGGCTCAATTTATGAACACCACTGGCACTGCTCCTCCCTCTATCATCTTTGTGGACAGCCCACCACCAAATAATGCCAAAAAGGCGGAGAAAATGAGGCAGTTGAAGAAAAAGGGATATGAAGATGGTCTGTACATTGCACCAGATAATTCAACAATGCTTGCACACATCCCTTTGCCAGATGGTTCCAAAAAGGTTGATGTAACCTTAAATGCCATTGCTGATGCAAAAGCAAGGGTGAAAAAGGATATGGAGGCAAAGGATAAAGGAAGGTTTGAACAGGAGAAGAGAGTTTTTATGGAGATGAATGAACAGGGTACTTCTGAGCCAAAGGATCAAGAAAATTCTCAGCCCATAAGAAAGTCTACTAGAAAAGTCATACAACCCAAAACCACACCTCCCAAATCCACAAAACAAACTCCCAAACCTTCCAAAAGCTCCACACATCAATCTTCGAAACCAACAGATGTTAAAACACCTGTTGTATCAATAGTTGTTGCTTCTTCAGTAATTTCAACATCTGTCATCCAAACTTTCACCACTACCACTTCAACACACACTACATCCACTGTCTTATCTCCATTACGAAAAATCCCTTCACCACCACCAATACCACCTGCTAAAAGGCAGAAGACAACAGTTGACACATCATCCGTGGTAATGGCAACAGTGGTTGAAACACCAGTTGTTTCAACAGCTGTTAGTCAAACACACACCATCACTACTCAAACACCCCAAACAAAACCATCATCACAAAACTCACCACCTGCCTTAAAGCAAAAGACAACTCTTGATACATCAACAGTGGTTGAGACACAAGTTGTTTCGACAACTGTTAGTCAATTACCTACCACTTTTAACAATCCTTCCCAAGCCATAATTCTGTTTGCTCCAAAACCTCAAATAGAAACACCTCCTCCTGAAAATGTGTATACTAGAAGAAAAAATATTCAAGTGCATGATGATGATATACCAGCACCTGATCCTGTTTCATCTGTACCTTACAAAATCACCAAACCTGAATCTTTCATTCCTCCAAAATTGGTCAATCCAATCAAAGATCCAATAGCTCTTCAAGGATATGAGTCTGCAGATGGTACCCCAGCAGCTGCCAGTTATCCACTGGAACTCCATGCAGTAAAGAATGAAATGAGGCAGTTCTACACTGTTGATGATCCTTCAAAAAGGAAATTCCCTTCTCTGGTTGGTTTTAGAAATCCAAAAAACATGGATGAATATCTAAAACTAAAAGCTAGACAAGCTCAAATAATAGCTAGGGTTGAATGCGAAGGAGAAAATGACAATGTGTATTCAAGTCATTATCAGTTTTTACTCACCAAAGTCAAGCTCATGGAAGACTATGCTAGAGATTTGAGTAAAGAAATGTCAAATTTACCACCAGAACCTGGCCTGCAAAAAGATGTGAGAAAAGACATTCTGGCATTGATCATGAGTGAGAAGTTCTACCCTGCCAAGGAAGAGCAATTCCAAGATTGGCCACTTGTTGGTCTCAAAGCAGAACTCAATAGAATTGAAAGAGTAAAAAGAGATCCAAGCATGAAAAGGTCAGCACCAAATTGGCGTAAATACAAAAAGGCTATTGATGATCTTACCTTGGAGTATAAAAGAAAGAAACAAGAGTTGGTTGATGCAAAGGTTGCAACTGCCAAGGCCATAGCAAAATGGACAAGGCAGTACACTGATGAAGCTTATGAAAGGCTTAGAAAAAAGAGAGAAACAGATCCTAGCCTTCCAAAGAAGCCTGATTACAAAACTATTAACATGTCAAAGAAGCAGCTCCACAATTCTGAACCACTGTTCACATCATCAGATACCTCTGTCATTATGTTAAACCAAAGAAAGAGGCAAAAGTTGACTGATGCAGAAGAGAAAGAGCAAGAAGCTGTATATTTTAAACAGGCTATCAAGACAATGGCATTTGAAGATGACAGCTCAGCAAAGCTTCTACATACATTGGAATCCAACCACTGATGAAGCATAAAAATTGAACCTCAAACATCAGTGCTTAGATTACAACAGTGGAATGAAGAATCAATGTTTATGTATCAGTAGTTTGAATATAATCAGTGTCTGTAGTGTCTGTTGTTATAGATTCAGTGTTTATGTTGAACATCTGATCTGATTTACTTTTGGTCAACATTTGTTTGAATTTTGGTCAACATCTTATTTTGTTAAGAAGTACAAGAACAAACATTTTTACAAAATCCCAAATCACCCGATCATTTAAGTGCATTGAAGTAAAATTGGAAATGAGGATGGTTTGCGCATGTGAAGCGGAGGCAAACGACGGCACCAGTTAGAATAGTGGAAACTCTTACTGTGGAGGGGAGGAGAGGAAGAGGCAGACCCAAACTGACATGGGATGAGCAGATTAGGCATGATTTACTAGAGTTGCATCTTTCTGAGGACATGGTCCAAGATAGGACTTCGTGGAGGCGTAGGATTAGGGTTAAGGACTTCTAGAGGATTTTACAGTAAGGTCTTGGGTGTGTTTTAGGGACGTAGGTTTTCCTATCCTTTAAGTGACTTTACCGGTGATTGCGTTCTTGTGTTCATGCCCAAATGATGTTACATGCTATTATACATGATCTACATTATATTGTGTCACACTGTTCATTTTCTTGGTTTTGGTGATTTCTTTTTTCTATTCTTCGACGTGGTGTATTGGTATGCTGTTCGTTTTGGAGCCGAGGGTCTCTCTGGAAGCAGCCTCTCTATCCCTAGGGATAGAGGAAATGTCTGTCTACATCCCACCCTCCCCAGACCCTATAAGTAGCTTTGCTATTTGTGAGATTTACTGGGTATGGTTGTTGTTGTTGTTGTTGAAGTAAAATTGGAAATAATGTTATTCATGTAGTCCTGTTGTTGAATATATCTAATTCCGTGATTTTAAGACAATGTCGTTGAATAGAATAAGATGGTTGATGTAATGTGGTCGTATTAATAACAAATTGTAATTAATTAATCTAAATAACTTTCCCGAGCCCGGGAAGCAATCCCGGGTAAAAACCTAGTATTATTATACACACGTATTTATATTACGGTATTACCGGCAGAAAGAATATTATCTTATTTACTTTTTACTGTTGATGGGATTTACGTCGTGTAGAGAAAGGAGTTTTGAAAGTAGAAGACTTTCTTCTTCTTCATCTTCTCTCTCTCCCCCCTTTGCATCTTCATCTCTTTGAAAACCAAACATCAAGCTAAAGAAAAGCACAAATCACATTCAAATCCCAAAACACCTTTCAAACAAGATCACACACAACAACAATTCACAGGGAAATCCCACCATACCCACAATCACATTTGGTACTTTTTCACTCATCATTCTATCTTTTGCTGACCCATTATTATTATTTCTGATGATGATGGTTTTGTTACTATTTAGCTTTTTCCCCAATTTGTCTTTAAATTAAGGTGGATCGATCACCATTATGTGGCTGTATGCGTGTGGATTTGATGCGTGTATGATTTACTGCATGTGTTTCTCGATCCACTACTCTGTTCTAAATCGAATAAAGTTTATGTGTTTTGCTCAAATTAAGCTTCGTATACCAGACGTAATATGCAGATTTCATGTGGGTTTTGCTAGATTTTGTTTTATTATCGAGATAAGTGCTCTGCATAAGTTAAATTTACCTTAGAATATAACTAAAGATTTCGCCTTTATTTCGATATTCTTATTTGGGCTTTATGTTCTTTCGATTTGCTGATTTAGCAAGTGTCGTGTAAAGATCCACGTGCTTACATAGAAAAAAAAAAGATAACTTTTTGGACGCATATCAAGTGTTTGTAAAATTGCCTGAATGAAATGTGAATCTAATGTTCAAATCTGTTTGTATGATTCTGATACATTTAGTCTTGTTTTTGTAGATGCATTCTGATTTGTAACAATATCCCAAGAAGATCTTGAAATCATGGTTCTTGGTTTGAGGTCTAAGCACCGAAAAGACGGTTCTGTTCAACTAAATTATGTTGTAAATGTACAAGAGATTAAGCCATGGTTACCATCAAGTAAATCTCTAGCACTCCTATGGGAAAACGGTGATCAGAATTCCGGTTGTCTTAACCCTAACGTTATAGATTCCACCGTCGAATTCAACAAATCTTTCGTACTTCCGTTAACGTTACGTAGAGAAAAACGGGATCGCGATAAGTTTCAAAAAAACTATTTGGAGTTTCATTTATATGAGCCGCGAAAAGATAAGCCGAATAAAGATCAGCTGTTAGGGTCTGCAGTAGTTAATCTCGGTGACTATGGGATTGTAGACAATGTATTGAATCTTAGTGTACCGATCAGCTGGAAAAAGAGTTCGAAATCTGCTGTACAGCCAGTTTTATATCTTAATATACAGTCGAATGACAAAGATGAGACGAATTCATCGATGAGTAGCCTATCGAAGCAATCTTCGTTAGAGAAATACGGTCAAGAATCTGCATCGGAAGTAACGAATGAAGAGAATGACAATGAACTTGGGATAGCTTCTTTTACAGATGATGAGGATGATGAAGATGATTATAAACAGTCATCATATCCAAATTATAAGGTACCACTGTGCACTATATCTTTTGCGTCTATTGTAAAATGGGCAGGCTGTCAAAAGGGGTAAGTTTTAATGCCGGTCAATATATGCCACGCTACCCACAACGACCTCGTTCTTTTTCAATTTGAATTTTATAAAGAAATAATGTTTTGATATGATAGAATACTTACCTTATTACAATGATAAATTTCTAAATTTGAATACACTTGGGTGACTTTCGACCCGCTTAACTGGTTCCCATTTTGGACAGTTCTTATTTACCCATTCCGACACTTTTATCTATATATGGGTCTAAGCAGTTAATGCGGTAAAAAATCGGATATTGGTCAAGGACCAATATTTGAGATATAGGTTATCGCGGTGGGATATCGGTAATTTTAATATCATGTAGAATTTATATATATAGCAATCTAACACTAACAATTCAGTATACTCTCCTACCATTAACAAATTAACCTTTCGCAACTTGCAAAACACTAACAATTGTTGCAAGTAGGAACTGATTAAGACTTAAAACACTAGTAGAAGCTATAAGAAGAAAGACGAATGGTAGAACTAATAAGATAGGTACTGATATCGGGAAAATCGGTGATATATCGGTCAGTATCGCCGATAATATCGGTACGATATTCTGACCGATATTTGACACTGATATTTTACATGGGGACCGATAACCGATATATCGGTGATATATCACTGATTTAACTGCATAGATATGGGCTGAAATCGCTACATCTGCTTGATTTATTTGTTAAACTTAGGTTATTTCAACTTATACTTGTGGCGGTTTTGTAAATAATAAAAGTTGGCATGCAGGATTCTGTGGAGACCACAAAACAAGATAGGAATGTACAACACCCAGCTATTCCACCAGTAACAGAATCTTCATATAAAAATTCTACAAAACCACCTGAAAGAAGCATGACATCGGTTCGAAAAGACCATACTACCCCTGCCCCTTTCCTCCAGTCGTCTTTCTCTACAATGGGCTCTCACAATAAGACCATAGGGACAAAGCCTCAAATGAGGACATTGGAGCCCGAAAACAAGATCCATGGGCTTCAAGAGGATATAAAAGGCAACCCGCAATCCATTGTAACTACTTCCGTTAGTAAATCTCCGATAAATGTCGAATCTGTCGACTCTTTACATGATGAAATTGCAAACTCCGGAAGTGAGCAGGAGGAAAGAACGCAAGAAGAAAAAAAACAAATATCAGAAGACAATCTCGTCGGTAAATTTTTAGCTTCGAGAAAACAAGATAAATTACGAAGCAACACTCTTGTGTCTAACCGAAAACCGCCCGGAGGACAGGTGTCCGGTAATAAACTTAAGCATTTAAAGTCTGTTCAGTTACCAAAGGCCGGTGGGCTTTCAGGAAACGGGGTTCCTACTGCTAGCCCAAACAGAGCAGATAAAGATAAAGTTATTCAAACTAATAATGACTCATTTGGAACTGGTGTTATAAAAAGTGAATCTTTAAACGGTAAAAGTGATGAGAGTTCTAGAATAAAGATGCTTGAAGAAGAACTTAGGGAAACTGCAGCGCTAGAAGCTGGACTTTATTCAATCGTGGCGGAACACGGGAGTTCGACAAACAAAGTTCATGCACCCGCTAGACGTCTTTCTCGATTTTATCTACATGCTTGCAAAGAAAATGATCAAGAAAGACGAGTAAATGCGGCTAAAGCTATTAGTTCTGGGCTTGTTTTGGTTTCCAAATCATGCGGAAATGATGTACCAAGGTTCGTGTTAACGCTGACTCTATTATATATTATGTTTTACTATTGGTAAAAGACAAATAATTCAAATATAAGCAAATGTTTAACCAATTCAAACACGAGTAGTCAAGATATACCAGTTTATAATGTAATCGAACAAAGTCTAACGTCTAAATATGTAGACATGTGTTCTAGAAGTTACAAGATTTGGTGTTACCTTTGTGTAGGTTAACTTTCTGGCTATCAAATTCGGTTATGTTGAGGGCGATTATCATACAAACTATTGGAGAACCGTCCACTGGAAAACACAAATACGGTTCAAAGAAAGCTCCCAGTGACTGGAGGGACCCACAAACGTTCTTAATTGCATTAGAAAAGGTTGAAGCTTGGATGTTCTCAAGAATCATCGAGTCCGTGTGGTGGCAGGTTAGACCCAAAAATTACTTTCTTTTATATTTTACAATATTTTATAAATTATATTGCTCTTTTTTAATTGGTTTGACTTTCTGTAGACTCTTACTCCACACATGCAATCAACCGCTACAAATGCTAGTGGTTTAAATTCAAAGAAACAGTCTGGAAGTAAAAATGGTTTGGGAAATCAACAAGGGAACTTTTCTATTGAACTTTGGAAAAAAGCTTTCAGAGACGCGTGTGAACGACTATGTCCTACGCGTGCGGGAGGCCATGAATGCGGTTGTTTACCTGTGCTTCCAAGATTGGTATTTTTTTATTATTTTTCATTCCATACTTTTTTATTGCTTAAATGTAGGGCTGCGAAAGAACCAAACGAACACGAACGAGCCCTTGTTTGTGTTTGTTCGTTAAGGAATTAAATGTGTTCACGAACTGTTCATGAACACTTACCGAACGAGATTTTATGTTCGTGTTCGTTCATTAAGGAAATGAAGGACATGAATGTGTTCCTGTTCGTTCAATAATTTTAGGTAACCTACATAAACAAACGCTCATGAACACAAACGAACAAAACGAACACAAACAAGCATTCATGAACGATAAACAAACATATATAAAAAGGTATGTAATATACTATACACTAACAATTATTAAATGCATTTTATTAGTGAAAATTCAAAGTATTTAAATAAAAATATAGAAAGTAAAAACCCTAATGAATTATCGAACACAAACGAACATAAATGTACATGTTACCGAACGTTCACAAACATAAACAAATAGATGCGATCTCTGTTCATGTTCGTTCAGTTAACTAAACAAATGAAACTTTTTGTTCGTGTTCGTTCATTTGTCAAACAAACTTCCCGCCGAACGGTTCACGAACTGTTCGCTGAACGTTCAGTTCATTTGCAGCCCTACTTAAATGATATAGATCTATCATAATACTAAATTTTCATTTATAATTTTGGTTATAGGTTATGGAGCAGCTGGTGGATAGACTAGACGTTGCAATGTTTAATGCTATTCTTCGTGAATCCGCTGAAGAAATGCCAACGGATCCGTTATCAGATCCGATTGGTGATCTTAGGGTTCTTCCTATTCCTGCTGGAAAATCAAGCTTTGGAGCTGGAGCTCAGTTAAAAAATACCGTAAGTGCTAAACCCTATAACTTACAAGTGGTGACTCTGACCGGTTGACCTATGAGTGGTCAATCTGGTAAAATTAATAAGTTGCTTAAACTAAAATGGAACAAAATTCAGCCAAAGTGTAGTTGTAATTCATAAATCCTGAATCATTTTATTCATAAAGTTACCATTATTGAAATTTTATAATTAGTTTAAATGTTTAATCACATTTTACACACTGATTATTTATGATAAAACTAAATTCTTGGACAGGTAGTGTTCGGATCAACCCAACCTGACAAATACCAAAATTTACATATTTTGCCACCTGTAATACAGTTCACTTTATATGAAGCGCTAAGCTTTTTTTAGCATTTAGCTTTCCGTATCCAGAATACCTCATTGATCTAGGAAAAGAGCTCACATTGACTTTTGAACTCAACCGATTACATTAGAAATGAAAATTTTGTAAGATTTTATTACTAAAATGTCACATACCATTACTTATGCTTATTTTTCTATATAATTTTCAACATACGTGTCGAATATATCTGATCTATACAAGATTGTCTATATCAAGTCGGAAGTTAGTACTTAGTAGTCCATTTGACCTAAAAGGTCAACCTTTACCTCCTAATGAGTTTCCAGTTATAAACTCAACTACAAATTCTATATCTCTCTTACCAGATTGGGACATGGTCTAGATGGCTTACAGATCTGTTTGGTATTGAGGATAATGACATTCACGAAGATGCCGATGATGTCATCGACAACAAGAAAGAACATGAAACTTTCAAGGCTTTTAGATTACTCCATGCTTTAAGTGACCTCATGATGCTTCCTTTTGAAATGCTTGCAGATAAGTCCACCAGAAAGGAGGTAATTAAATAATTCGTCCCCATTCTTTTTGGATTTCGTGTTCATATTATTCATATTCACTATTTGATTAAACATTTTCGACTTTTTTCGTTTTGTTTCATCACAGGTTTGCCCAACGTTTTCAACTTCATTGATCAGGAGGGTCGTTTACAGTTTCGTGCCAGATGAGTTTTCTCCAAACCCGATTCCCAACTCGCTTATCGAAACCCTTGATGCCGAGGTTGGTATATGCTTTTTCATTGGTTTAACACTTTTACTTGCCAGATTGGTAATAGGGGTGTGCATTGTTCAGATTGGTTTTTGGGTAAAACCGAAACCGTAACCGAAAGTTCGGTTTCCAGTTCTTGAAAACCGTCTGGGTTTGGTTTTAGCAACGGTTTGGTTCGGTTTTTGGAACAAATTACATAAGATTCAAAAATAAAAAGTATAATCCAAAGTTGAAGAATCTTTCTTAGATGTTTACATTTAAGATAATATATTTTATCTTTTTAATTAATATTGTTCACATAAACCTAACCTTCAAATCCGTTTTAGTGTTTTTTCAAAGTTTTTAATAAAACTCTAATACTTTGAAAATCATTTCATTTTTATGTTAAATTTTATTATTTCTTGTAGGCAATGCATTCAATAATAAATAAACATGTTAATGTTCTTATTATAAATACTTAACATCCAAGAATAAAATTAATTAATAATTCCTAAATCAATATATAACAAATATAACAAAAAAATATTTTTTAGGTTATTCGGTTCGGATTTTTTTGGTTTTGATAAATTGCAAAACCGTAACTGAACCGCAAATTTCGGTTCGGTTTGGTTTTTTTCAGTTCAGTTAAATGGGTTTTTCTGTTCAGTTTTTTCAGTTTTCTACTTGGTAATATAAGAGAGGGGGGGGGGGGGGGGGGGGGGGGGGGTCTTCTAAGTTTTAACACCGTTTTCTGTCCTTAACTTGTATACACTTTAAAATTCAGGATGATGAAACAGAAGCTTCCGAAGAGTCTCTTATAAACTTTCCATGCATTGCGCCACCATCAACATACAAACCTCCATCGGCACATTCACTTTCATCCATAATCTCCATTGGTGGGTCCCAATCACTAACAAGAAGTTCGTCATCGGTTCTCAAGAAATCCTACACTAGTGATGATGAACTTGACGAGCTAGACTCGCCTTTGACCTCAATCCTCACAGACAGTTCGCGGGTTTCCTCAAGTTCGAATGGATTTCAATCGGTCCCCAAGGGTGGAAGGAGTGTTATGCGATATCAACTCCTTCGAGAAGTATGGAAAGATAGTGAATAGACCCGGGTTTGCCCGTTTTCTGGGTTTTTTTTTGTTTGAACGGCTTTATTTAATGTAGTTATTGATGTTATTTTCATCTTGTTTTGGTTCCTAGAGCAACATATATGTTTCAATTATAATGAGTTTTCTTGTATTTCTTGTGAAATAAAATGTTTACTCGCTAGTAATTTTAAAAGATTTCATGAGGTTTCTTATATATAACAACCCCACAAGTTTTCTTCAAGGACTTTTGGTTAATATATGAAAAAAGCTGTAGTAGAAAATATTTGGTAAAAAGTAAAACGCCCACCGTGGGGCTCGAACCCACGACCACAAGGTTAAGAGCCTTGCGATCTACCAACTGAGCTAGACGGGCTTGTTGTTTTTGTTACGATTTCAATATTTAATACGTAATACAGAAGTTTACAATAACAAATTCAGTATGCTTTTAGGATGGTAGATTTTATCATTATTATTTTTAACTTTTGTATATAACTAAAATACTAGTACAATTTTAATGACTTCAACAGTAATAAATTTTTTATTTTTACACGTTTGGCAAATGCTGTGCATTCGGATAGAACACAACTACAACTAGGTTAAAACCCCGTGTATTACACGGGTTAAATAAATGTAAGTTTATATATTAAATAATAAAAAGTTATATCTTTAAGAACCCCGTATATTGTACGGGTTAAATAAATGTAATTTTATATATCAAATAATAAAAAAATAGTTATATCTTTAAAAACCATGTGTATTACACAGATTAAATAAATGTAATTTTGTATACTAAATACTAAAAACGTCGTATCTTTAAAAAACCCGTGTATAATCGGGTTGAATAAATCTACCAAATAATAAAAATATTACATCCTTAAAAACCCCGTATGTTACACGTGTTGAATAGATCTAAAAAAGAGTTATATCTTTAAAAACCATGTGTATTACACATATTAAATAAATGTCATTTTGTATATTAAATACTAAAAACGTCGTATCTTTAAAAAACCCGTGTATAGTCGGGTTGAAAAATCTACCAAATAATAAAAAAAATTGTATTCTTAAAAACCCCGTGTATTACACGTGTTGAATAAATCTAATTTTACATAGCAAATGATAAAAAAGTTATATCTTTAAAAACCTCGTGTATTACACGTGTTATATAAATGTAACTTTGTATAGTAAATAATAAAAAAAAGTTATATTTTTTAAAAACCCTACGTTTTACACGAGTTGAGTAAATATAATTTTGTATACCAATTAATAAAAAAAGTTATATTTTTAATAAATTAGGATACTTTTAATATTAATTTATTATTTATATATTTAATATAAGATAAGTAGTTAAGAGAGGTACTTGTTTTAAAAATATATTAAATTCACAATTTAGATTTGAGGATAATATTTTATTAAAGTATGATAAGATTTAATATTAATTTATTATTTATTTATTTAGTTAATATAAGATAAGTATAGATTTGAGGATACCTTATATGAATGACACGTGTCCAAAACTTGGTTTCTTTTATTATAGTAGACTAGCGGTAAGACCCGTGCGCAAACACGGGTCGTTTCTTAGAAAACCATGCATAACACATATTGACAGAGAGTAAAAAAATAATTAGTGCAGACTTACAAATTTGATATAAATTAATGATCAATAGGTTTATTCAACAGCAATTCCATTATGTTGATAGCAAACCACTGTTGTCTATTAACTGTTAAAAACCTCTGTTGCTTTCCTACAGACTTTCCTAAAAACTGTTATCCATTATCTCCAACAGAACTTGCCAGATGGATAGATAGTAAACAGATATGCATGTTAGTCAACCCATGTTAAAAAGGTCAGTCAACAGAAATTACAAAGGTTAGTAAACAGATGTTAAGAAAATAATGTTATTAACAAAGAATTTAGTACTCTCATTAAAAATGAGAGCTGCAAACACAGGTCGTTTCTTAGACAAGCATGCATAACACATATTAATAGAACATATAGATACGTGCATAGATATTGTACCAAAACATGTGTAACGACTCTCATCAAAAGTCATAATTATTAAATTAATTTGACCAATAGGAAACCCTAATTGAGACACCCAAGTGATTCTGCACAAACCCTAAGATTTTCAGAAAAATCAGAATCAGGATTAGGGCCCCTAAAACTCAGGGGGGGTAAACCCTAGTTAACGATTATCTAAATTACGTGCTGTTCAAGTTGAATTAATGAAATTCGTCGACTCAGCTGAGCTAGTCCCACACGTGGCAACCCTATAGAAAAAAATAGGTCTCACGCGGCCCGCGTGAGGATAAGCCAAAACTAAAGTGGGCCGCGTAAGGGTCAAATTTTGGCTATAAATAGAGGACCTTGGGACTTGATTTCTGGAAAAAGAACGACGCTCAAATTCACTTTGTGCGCTGAGATATCGTAGAAATACTCCAATTAACACACACAGGCACTAAATTGAAGCTGCAATCAGGGTATTAGCACAATCGCTGCTACGATTCATTGTCCGATTGATCTAAATATCCAATGAATGTTTAAGTGCCGCCCACATTAGGGTTATACTTTATCGTTCGTCATTAATTTGACGGATCATCGTTAATTCGATGGATAAAGTATTATACTTTGTCATTCGTTGTTAATTCAACGGATCATCGTTAATTCGATGGATGAAGTATTGCACTTTGTCGTTCATTGTGAGAATTTGATCTCGTGAGTTATCGTAAATGCTGGATTGATTACTAACCCCAAATTGTGTGCTTGTTATTGAAATTAGGATAAAAGGCTAATCAGTAGGCTAGGCTCTGCCCGTATAAATCTGCAATGTGAGTCATTCTTCTTTTCTCACAGTTTGTGAGTTATTCTTTTTATCAAATATTTTACAATACCTCAAATTATTTTCAAGGTTATAATTACAGGGACTAAGTCGTGGATATCTTGAATTACTGGTTAGTGGGGTATTGTGCACATTACTAACTTTCTCCCAGTTAGGTTCATTGACCTACTCGGGATAATCACTGTTAGGTTCATTGACCTACAGGGATAATCGTCACTATTTAGGTTCATTGATCTAAATAGTGGTATGACCATCGTCACCATTGTGACTTGTCACCATTGTGACAGAATGCCAGATAAAAATAAGATAGAAGCCATTGTAATCGCTCTTATGCTGTAATTTATAACTATGCATCATTATGCAAAAAAAAAATTTGAATGATTCACTCAGTATTTCCCGCTGACAAAACCTTTTTCAAACATGTTTCAGGTAACCTGTTATGAATCAGGAAAAGTGCCATATAGCACTAGAAGCTCAAGGAAGTGGCCCAGTATAAAAAATAAAGAAACATGTTTTGTAAAAATAAAAGATTTCTTCGTGAAATCAAACTATTGTAAATTACCGGGTTTTATCCCGCGTTGTGAAATAAAATAATCGGGAAATATTTACATTTTAAAAGATCCTGATGAAATCTTCCGCTGTAAAACTCAATTAAATAAATACCGCAGTATTTTCTGTCCCGCGGCTCCTGAAACGGGTCAAACCGGGTCAGGGGCCGTGACAGTAAAAGGTGGTATCAGAGCCACTTATCGAGCCACTGATTTAAGCCAATTAAGTATTTAGAAAATACTTAATAATTTTTATTAATTGCTATTTTGTGATTATATATTTATTATCTGACTAATTTTGAATAAGTATGGGCAGATTTTTATATGTTAACAATATTATAATATTTATTGCTCTATCATCGTTAATCGAAAAACATTATATATAAATTTACTTGATTATATATGGAATTACCTAATTTATAAATATAGTATTACTATATTGCGGTAAAGAAATTATATTTTTTATGTTTGAGGTATACTCCTATTTAAAGTTATTGTTTAGTAATAATAATATATTAATAATAGTAGTATTAAGATTATTTTTAATACTAGGGTTATTATCAAAGGCAGATATTGGATAGCCTAGCCTTAGTTAGGCATGGACTGATCACCTATGCTTAAACAAGGCAGCACTAACCAATATCCATCATGATAATGACTAGTTAATATATATAAATTAAGTCATTATACTTATTTAGTATATAGATTTTTTTTTATATGTTAACTACTGTAATAGTAAATATAAATCTTTAAATATTCTGATTTAAAGTTTAGTATTTTTATTATCTACAGTCTAGAAACTTTATAAATAAATTTACAAATAAAGCCCAGTATGTTTTAAATGTTTTGGTAGTATGAAATACTATTTAAAAAGTTGTTCTATAAAATTTTGTTATGATTTAGTAATTGTGTGTATTTTACTAAACAGCATGAGCGATCTGTCGGAAGCCCTTCAGAATTTAAATCTCTATCCAGTAAGAATTGAAGTTTCCAGAGATTTCAATAGGTATATTCCAGACATAGAAGAACCTATAGAATTCAACGCTCTACCTCTCGAGAAACCTAAGCCTAAGAAAATGGAAATTAGGGAAAGTTCTAGGCAAATGGAGGGATTACCATCTCAAGAAGAACTAGATTTTATAATGGCAACTGATGATACTATTGAGCCTGTTAATGAAAATAATTTTATGAACTTAGAACCATTTATTCCAAACTCTTCTAATCATTGGAATATAGACGAATGGTTGGATAATGAAATACTGTTACAAAACCATCCCTATAGGCTTTTTCCTAAATACAATCCAGAACCTTTACCAAATCCACCAATAAGTAATGAGAATAGGACTGAACTTCATCATTTTGACAAAATGGATGCTGGGAATAGGATCCAAGAGACTTTGGGACAAATCTCCTGGAAATACGATGAGAAGAAACGCCGTTACTAGAACATCATCTGATAAAGGATAGGGGATTATGAAAATATGGTTGTGTAATAGTAATAGTAAAATCAGTATGTGTAAAATAAATAATAAAACGGTTGTATATAAAAGCATGATATAAGAAAATTTTAGAAAGTTACAATTTTGTTGTATATTCGTTTATGTGATTATGTGCAATTAATTGTAACATTGGATTATTTCCTTTATACTAATTATTTATCTATAAATTAGATATCAGATGGAAAACGCTAATAATGAACCAGTTAATGAGGATAATCAATCTGAGCAACAACCGGGGGACCAATATGTGACTAGGCAAGATATAGAAAATATCATTGCTCAAGGGATAGCCAACGCTATTCCAGGAATAGTTGCTCAAGGGATAGCCAATGCTATTCCAGCAATCATTGCTGCTGTTAAAAATCCAATTGAACCGCAACAAATTGTTCCTAGTAAACGCATTTCTGAAGATAATTTCAGTAATAGCGTAAATGGAGGCGGTAATCATGTTAATCATAATAATGAACCACGGCAAGCTCCGCTCCCTAAGAAAAGGAAAGTTGCAACACCTGGTTGCACTTACAAAGAATTTCTTGCTTGTAAACCCACTGAGTTTGCAGGCAATGAAGGAGCGACTGCGACACTGCGTTGGTTAGAGAAAACCGAAGCAGTAATTGCCATAAGTAAATGTGTTCAGGATGATCAGGTTATGTATGTATCAAACCTTTTCAAAGAAGTGGCGTTAGAATGGTGGAATACGGTGTTACAAGCTAAAGGAAGAAATAGGGCTTATGCCATGAAATGGGAAGAATTTAAGAGTCTTGTAGAAAGAAAATTCTGTCCTGAATATGAAAAAGATCAAATGGAAAATAAGTTTCTAACCCATCGGATGGTGGATGTAGATTGTCGAGGGTATACTACGACATTCTTCGAATATGCTAGAGTGGTACCAACCTTGGCTTCGCCAGAGCCGGTACTTATTTCTCGTTATATTTGGGGATTAATTTCCGAAATCCGTAATATCGTCAAAGCTGCGAAACCTCGCACGATTGATGATGCGGTGGATTTAGCTAATACTATGACTGATGAGCTAATACGGACAAGAGAAGAAAATAGAAGGAAGGAAGTAGCCCAAAAGATTACCCAAGAATTCAGTTCGGGTAACCATAACAATTTCAAGAAAGAAGGGAATGGGCAATCTTCTACTAGTCCATTTTGCAATTTTTGCAAAAGGAAGCATTTTGGAAGATGCAAAGGATATTGCAATTTTTGCAAAATTCCAGGGCATCAAGAGGAAGACTGCAGGAAGAAGAAATTTTCAGTCTGCTACAACTGTGGAGAAACTGGACATCTTAGGCCAGATTGTCCAAAACTGAATAAACCATTTGACAATCAAGCCAAACCGTCAGAAGTTGCAAAAAGGAATGCGAGAGCCTTTCAGCTGACTACTCATGAAGCCGAGATGATTCCAGATGTGATAGCCGGTATGTTCTTAGCTTACAACGTTTACCTAAAAGTATTATTTGACTCTGGTGTAAACCAAAGTTTTATAAATACTTTACTCTGCCAAACTCTTAACTTACCATTAACCAACATTAGATAAATTTCTACAGTAGAAACGGCAGATGGGAATTTAGTTCTGCAAAGTGTAGAAATAGAACTTTTAAGTCATATGCAACCATATTGGTTGAATTCGATGGTATGTTAGGAATGAATTGATTAGTAAAACCACTATGTTCGAATTCTTTGTGATAAGAATTCCATAGAAATTTAGGTAACTACTGGAGAAGTAATAATGATTACAGGAGATAAAACCCTGTAAGCCCATAAAGTTCATATCAGTAGTGAAAGTTGCTAATAATAAAGCAAGGAGTAGTATATATGATTTCAGTAATCATTAATAATAATACAGAAATTAAGGAAATTTCTGTAATTTCAGAATACCCAGATGTATTTCCAGAAGATATAACTGGATTACCACCAGATAGGGATATAGAATTTAGGATTTATCTAATTCCAGGAATTTTACCGATAAGCCAGGGAACCTTATCGGTTAGCACAATATGGGTTGTTAAGAAAAAGTATGGTTCAATAAGAATGTGTATTGCTTATAAAGAATTGAATAAAGTTACAATTAAGAATCGATACCCATTACTTAGAATTAATGATCTATTCGATCAATTCCAGGAAGATAGATAGTTTTCTAAGATCAACTTATGTTCCGGATATTATCAATTAAAAAGTATCAGAGGAAGATGTACCTAAGACTGTTTTCAGAACTAGGTATGGTCATTATTAGTTTACAGTCCTACCCTTCGAATTAAAGAATGCACCTGCAGCATTCATGGACATGATGAATAGAATCTGTAAACCATATTTGGATAAATTGGTAATTGTCTTCAACGATGATATACTTATTTATTCAAAAAATCAGGAAGAACATTTTCAGCACTTGCATGTACTCTTAACTTTGTTAAGAAAAGAGAAGCTTTACGCCAAATTTTCGAAGTGTGAATTTTGGTTACAAGAAATACAATTCTTAGGACATATGGTAAATCATGAAGGTATTCATTTAGATCCTGATAAGATATTATCAAAATGAAAGGTTCCCTAATCCGCAACGGAAATTAGAAGTTTAGTCGGATAATACAGACAATTTATTACGGATTTTTCTAAGATAGTTATATCATTAACTAAGTTAACTTATAAAATAGTTAAGTTTGAATGAGGATCTTAAAGCAGAATACTCAGATATTAGCCTTATGAACTGAAGATTTTGAAGTATACGGTAATGCTTCAAAGCTAGGATTTGGATATGTGTTAGTGCAACGCAAAAAGGTCATTGCGTATGCATTAAGATAGTTGAAAAAGTATGAAGAAAATTTTATCACTCATAATTTAGAAATTAGAACCATAATTTTGCCCTTAAGATTTGGATAAATTATCTGTATGGAAGTAAGGATACTATCTATACGGATTATAAGAATTTAAGATATATATTTTTGGGCAAAAAGAATCAAACATAAGACAAAGGAGATGGATGAAAATCCTAAGTGACTACGACTGTGATATTCAGTATCACGAAGGAAAGAGATGAAGACGACAAGAGATCGACAGAAAAGTTATACAGATAATAGACGAAAGCTGTTGGAGTTCGAGTTGGAGACAAAATATAATTGAAAGTATCTCCTTGGAAAGGAGTTGGTAGAATTGGAAAGAAAAGAAAGCTAAGTCCAAGGTACGTAGGACCATTTTCAGTGATCCAACGTATAGGACTAGTTGTTTATCGTTTACAACTACCAGAAGAATTAGCTGGAATACATGGTATATTTCATATATCCAATCTCAAGAAATGCTTATCAAACGAATTATTGGTAGTATCTCTTCAAGATATAGAGGTAAATGAAAAGTTAAAAGATGTGGAAAAACCTCTTCTAATAGAAGATAGAAAGATCCAATGATTAGTGTTAGTTCAAGAAAAGGGGGATTCAAAGATAGGACCCTAATACAATTTGGAACTAGAATCAGAAAAGAAGCAAAAGTATACTCAATTATTCCAGTAAATCTCGAGGACGAGATTTTTATTAAGGTGGGGAGAATGTAACGACTCTCATCAAAAGTCATAATTATTAAATTAATTTGACCAATAGGAAACCCTAATTGAGACACCCAAGTGATTCTGCACAAACCCTAAGATTTTCAGAAAAATCAGAATCAGGATTAGGGCCCCTAAAACTCAGGGGGGTAAACCCTAGTTAACGATTATCTAAATTACGTGCTGTTCAAGTTGAATTAATGAAATTCGTCGACTCAGCTGAGCTAGTCCCACACGTGGCAACCCTATAGAAAAAAATAGGTCTCACGCGGCCCGCGTGAGGATAAGCCAAAACTAAAGCGGGCCGCGTAAGGGTCAAATTTTGGCTATAAATAGAGGACCTTGGGACTTGATTTCTGGAAAAAGAACGACGCTCAAATTCACTTTGTGCGCTGAGATATCGTAGAAATACTCCAATTAACACACACAGGCACTAAATTGAAGCTGCAATCAGGGTATTAGCACAATCGCTGCTACGATTCATTGTCCGATTGATCTAAATATCCAATGAATGTTTAAGTGCCGCCCACATTAGGGTTATACTTTATCGTTCGTCATTAATTTGACGGATCATCGTTAATTCGATGGATAAAGTATTATACTTTGTCATTCGTTGTTAATTCAACGGATCATCGTTAATTCGATGGATGAAGTATTGCACTTTGTCGTTCATTGTGAGAATTTGATCTCGTGAGTTATCGTAAATGCTGGATTGATTACTAACCCCAAATTGTGTGCTTGTTATTGAAATTATGATAAAAGGCTAATCAGTAGGCTAGGCTCTGCCCGTATAAATCTGCAATGTGAGTCATTCTTCTTTTCTCACAGTTTGTGAGTTATTCTTTTTATCAAATATTTTACAATACCTCAAATTATTTTCAAGGTTATAATTACAGGGACTAAGTCGTGGATATCTTGAATTACTGGTTAGTGGGGTATTGTGCACATTACTAACTTTCTCCCAGTTAGGTTCATTGACCTACTCGGGATAATCACTGTTAGGTTCATTGACCTACAGGGATAATCGTCACTATTTAGGTTCATTGATCTAAATAGTGGTATGACCATCGTCACCATTGTGACTTGTCACCATTGTGACAGAATGCCAGATAAAAATAAGATAGAAGCCATTGTAATCGCTCTTATGCTGTAATTTATAACTATGCATCATTATGCAAAAAAAATTTTGAATGATTCACTCAGTATTTCCCGCTGACAAAACCTTTTTCAAACATGTTTCAGGTAACCTGTTATGAATCAGGAAAAGTGCCATATAGCACTAGAAGCTCAAGGAAGTGGCTCAGTATAAAAAATAAAGAAACATGTTTTGTAAAAATAAAAGATTTCTTCGTGAAATCAAACTATTGTAAATTACCGGGTTTTATCCCGCGTTGTGAAATAAAATAATCGGGAAATATTTACATTTTAAAAGATCCTGATGAAATCTTCCGCTGTAAAACTCAATTAAATAAATACCGCAGTATTTTCTGTCCCGCGGCTCCTGAAACGGGTCAAACCGGGTTGGGGGCCGTGACAACATGTTATCTATTATAGCTAAAAGACAACTATAAACATAGATTATCGGTTAATATATCAGTTACATACAATTTAACTGTTTAACCAAAAAGACAATATAAACTGTTTATAGACATACGTACTTAATAGAATTTGAATACAACTTAAGGTTTAACAAACGTTAGCTACAAACACACAATCACCTGCCTCAACAACTTTCAGCAAAACTAAATCAAGGAATCAACAGATTTTAGAAATCAGCAGATCTTTATTTTCTCATCAACATTTCCCGGATTTGCCCTTTGAATTGGAGCTCAAAATCCAAGGAATCAATATCATCAAAATCCAAGGTTAAAAAGATCTTGGAGGTCAACTGGATTCAGACCAAATGCATTCTCCCTTGATATCTTTTCAACACTACCATCAGACTTGATCAAATTCAATTCATGGGTCTGTTTGTCAGACTTCCACTTTACTATTTTTGGATCTGATGGGTTTCTTGGGAGAAGTTTTATTTGAGAGGAGTTTGGCGATTGAGGCCTGCTTGCCAACTTCTGAAATGCTTGAGAAAATTGAGCTTGTAGTTGCAACGAAACATCATCCAATCCATATCGTAACTGATTTCTGATAGACTCTTTTCTGTACTCAGCATACCTATTTTCATCTTCCTCATCCATTAGTTGTTGTCTTTTTCTTTGGTTCAAGGCAACGATGGATACATCTGCTGATGAGAACATCTTTTTAGATGTAACGGTCTGCCGACGTATAACAGTCGTTTCATCTTTGTATACTGGCTTTTTAGGAAGGGATGGATATGTCTTTCTTCACTCTTCTAATTTACTGTAAGCTCGATCAATATACTACCTAGTCCATTTTCCAATTTGTCTAGCAGTCCCAACCTTAGCTGCTACAAGTTCTGCCTTCATTCTCTTATGCTTCAACACTTCATCCACTTCAACCTTTTTGTATTGTTTCCAGTTGGGAGCAGATTTTGGCATTTGAGGATCTTTATTCATCTTTTCAATTCTATTAACTTCCTCATTGAGAGCCTTAAGGGGCCAGTCTTTGAAATCAGACCTGTAGGCTTCGTAGGGCTTGGTTTCCATGATAGTGTTCAAGAAATCATTCCTTAATGTCTTTTCTAGCTCAGCATTTGGTGACATATTTGACATATTCTTACTCAGGTATCTAGCAAAAGCTTCCAACTTCTTGACTTCACCAAGCCAATGTTGCATGCGAGTTGATAACTTAATGTCTCATAGCCCTTTACACTCTTCATTTGCCTTATCTTCTGCTTGCTTGCCCTTTAGCTTCAGATATTCATAAATATTCTTTGGAGTTTCGAATCCTTGAAGAGATGGGAAGGTTCTTTTGGATGGATCATCCTCTGTGTAAAATTGAGTCATTTCATCTTGAACTGCAAGCAGTTCCAGAGGGAAAGTTACTGCCAATGGGTTGATCTTTGTTGATGGAGGTGGGACGAATGGTTTGGGTGAAGTTTGAATGAATGGAGTAGCTGATAACGGAATTGGTGCGGGTATATCTTTTTCTTCCTTCTCTTCTTCATGCACCATGAATTTTCTCTTTCTTGTGTAAACAGATTTTAGAGAAGGAGGAGTTAGGGAAGAAAAATGTGCTATGACTGTAAGGGTTGATTGTGATGGGAATTGAAATTGGGTAGAATGAGTGGATTGACTAACAACTGTTGAAACAACTGGTGTCTCAACCGCTGTTGTCTTAACATATGCTGAAACATTTGTTGCATCAACAATTATTTTAGTGGAGGTTGGCAGTGGTGATGAGGATTTTGTATTCTGCTTTTTGACAGGTGGTTTTTATGGTGAGAATTTTGTTTTAGGTGTATCAGAAGCTGACTTCTTAGGTTCAGCAGTGGTTTTAAGTTTCACAGCAGTGGTTGGTTTTTCTGGTGGTGATATTGGTTTAGGAAATATGACAATAGGAGATTCGTTGTGTTTGTGTGATTTTCTTCTATTTGAAGTTCCAATGTTGAGCACTTCATCTTCCTCTTTTCTATACTTCCTCTTCTGCTTTCGTTCAATCTCCTTATCTGTCTGTTTGTTAACGGAATCATCAATTCCCTTTTTGTTATCAGTATCAGATTTTCCAGGAGATTTTGCAGAAGTTTGCTTGGCAGGCTTTGAATTTTGTTTTGGCTGATTCCTTAGTGTTGGTTTGCCAAAGTTTTTCATGGAATCCTTTTCCCTCTTTTCAGCATCATCTTCATCGTCTTTTTCAAACACAGGTGCAGGGGTAGTACCAGTTAACTTTCCAATGCATTCTTTTATGCCCTTGATGTCAGCGTGTGTGTCTTTGTATCTTGCTTCAACCATAACTCTAATTATCTTCATGTGGGAATTAAATTGAATCTCAGCCAGTTCCCTTTGAGCTGCAAGAATGGGTTGTACCGAATTCCAAAGCTCTTGGCATAACTGCTGATGAGAAGGTCGACTTTTGAAAGCATCCACCAACTGCTTCAATTGATATTTCATATCAACAACAGTTGTTTCCAAGTTAGATATCATGTCCGTCAAATCCTGGTATTTTAATCCATCACCTAACTTAATAGGATCATCTGCTTTTGAAAGAGGAGGTATCTCCAAATTTTCATTAGCAGATGTCCCTTGTTCTTGGTTCTGGGGACTTCCCTCTGCATCAGTGGTTACCTTAGTGATCTCACCCGTGGTTAACTTGAACTCACCAGTGGATACCTTGATAGACACAGCAGTGGTTGCCTTCAAGGGAGTCTGACTGATGAAACTACTGTCCAATTGTAAATCAGTGGATTTGACATTTGTAGTAGCTGCTCCACTTGAAATACCATCAAGAATTTGCTGAAATTCAAGAGGTGTAGCCTCCTCAACTATTTCTGGGTTAGGTAATTGAAAAGGTTCAGACATAGCTATTGTTGAAGTTAAACTCTCAGTAAACTGTTCGTGAGGGGATTGTTATTAGTCTCAATGTCAATAGCTTGAAACAGTGTTACAAACTTTGGCGGAATGGAAGATGAAGGGATTGCTGTCGAAAGAGACATTGCCGCGGGAGAAGGGCTTTTAAGTATACTCTCATATGAGGGTATGACATCATATTGTGGTGTCCCTGTGAATACAACATGTTCCTTTTGTGAGGAATCATGTGGAGTTTGGTTTATGGGTTGAGATCTTTCCACATGTTGTGAGGAAGTAGCAACAGTGGTTTGTAGTGACATCAGTGTTGTCACAGGGTTAACCTCTGGGATCTCATCTTCCAGAGGACCCGTTTTGCTGGTTTCGGTGGGCTTTTTGGATTTTATTTTGGTCTTTTTGAGTTTTGTTGGTGGGGGTTTCACAGCAGTGGTTGTAGTGCTGTGATCACCAAGTGCAGTGGGCTCAGCAACAGACGTTTGAGGAGCAGTTGTGGACTCATCTAAAATTTCCTCATTCCCCTCTGCTTCAGTTTTGAAAACATCTGACTCTATAGCCATAAGGCGAGTAAAAGTTTCAGATGTTAGACTATTCATTTTAATAGCTTCACCTTTTTCAAAAGCTTTTTGAGAAACATGTTTTTGCAGGTAGTAGCTTAATAGTCTAGGAAACATAAGAAAACCAGCAGTTTTCCCCTTTTTAATAGTAGCAGTTTTCCCCTTTTTAATAGCAGCAGTTTTGCCCTTTTTAATGTTTTTTAAATTTGCAACCAAATCAACAAACAGTGCTTGGGAGTAGTTAAAATCAGTATTTGTCAAAATTGCATACCCCAATGACTAAATTTTCAAAGGTATTTCATTAAAAGAAGTAGTTTTATTTGAGAGACAGATTAAGAGAGTATGGAACAGGAATTTCATTGGTGATGGAAAATTACCTTTAAACATAGTTGCCCGATTCAACTGTCCATCATATCCCCTCCCAATCAAGTATGTTTGAATCTCATTTTTCGGCAAAAAGGTCTTACCTGCCAAGTCGTTTACCTCAAATGTTGTTGATATGGTACTGGGGGTAATAGCAACCGATTCACCTTCGACTTTTGAAGTTATACTTACGGCCACATTGTTTTGTTCTTCAATATTCGCATTAGCCCAAAAATCGCGAAGCGTCTCTTGGAAAATGGGTGCGTCGGCGGTAAGAATGACCTTATATTTTGATGATGTAAGAACATTAATCATTGAATGATAGAGAGTATTGTTCTCGGTTTTCTAAAAAATAGGCAGGTAGTTATGCGAATTTTTCATCATCAAAGTCATGATCGGAATTGAAAGTTGCGAGAGGTTGACGAAGAAGTGTTGAAGAAAAAGGTGGAAACCGCTCTGCTGAATTTTAAACTCGAGATGAAAGTAAAACCTCTGTTTGGGGATGAAACAGGGGTTTATAAAGTGAAAAGGTGAATGCTGACGTGTCAGAAGTTAGAAAGATCTGATGGCTAACATCTGTCCACGTCACAACCTCTGCTCTGATAATGGATGACAGTTGTTTAAAAACCACTGTTGGCCAACAACAGATGTTGGGCAACAACACTGTTGGTCAACAACAGATCTTATACAACAATAGTAAGTCAGCAGTCCTTTCAACAGACTTTTAATATAAACGAATAAATTGATATTAAATATCAGCAGCCATTTAATGCAAAACATTTAAAAAATAAATTTTCATGGGAAAACTATAAAATTAAATATCAAGAAACTGAAAGGACAAATTTTAAACCTCTGCCATAAAAAAAAAAAAAAAACTCTTCATTTAAAGACCAACAATAATCTACATGGCAAACAAAGGCTACTACCACTTCATCGGACACAAATGTTGTAAACAGTGGTAAATCAACAGTGGTAAAAAAACCTCTTCATTTAAAGACGTTTTACAAAGATCTGTTGAGCAATAACAGATGTTCAGAACTTCTATTGTGTTAATCGTTGACATTTTTTTGGAAACTGCTGTTGGGAATAACAGATGTTCGCAACAATAGCAACTCAACAGTCGTTACAAAAAAACAGAAATTATGAGAACAGGCAATACCTTTAAACAGTGGATAAATCTTTTGCCAAACAGATGTTTTAAAAACAACTGTTTTCAACAGACTTTTAAAGATTTTTGTCAAACTTTTTCAAAATACCTATTTTTTAAGAATGTTCAGAACTTCTATTGGGTTAATGGTTGACAATTCTTTGGAAACTGCTGTTGGGAATAACAGATGTTGGCAACAGTAGCAACTCAACAGTCGTTACAAAAAACAGGAATTATGAGAACAGACAATACCTTTAAACAGTGGATGAATCTTTTGCCAAACAGATGTTTTAAAAACAACTGTTTTCAACAGACTTTTAAAGATTTTTGTCTATTTTTTAAGAATGTTCAGAACTTCTATTGTGTTAATGGTTGAATATTCTTTGGAAACTGCTGTTGGGAATAACAGATGTTGGCAACAATAGCAACTCAACATTTACAATAGCAGGTATCAACACTAACAATTGTTGATGCTCAAATCAGTAAAAATAAAATGCTCTACAAAGATTAATAGAATTAAAATTTACATATCACATATGACGATAGATCAACAATTACATTGAGAACTGAACAACAAAATTTAATAATCTTCAGCTCTTGAACAGTAACCCTATCCTCATATACTTGATCCTCAACTTGCTTGATAAAGCGATACTTTAAATCATTAGAACCTACAGAAGGATATAATGGTAGTAAAACGTGATGAAAAGCTTCTGCACTGTTTTTGAAGTCTGAAGTGCAGAAAGACATCACCATCGGGTTTCTGGACACTTGGTCTCTCGTAAACAGACCAAGATGCAGTCCATCAAAACACCTCTTCAGCTCTTGAACAGTAGCCCTATCCTCAAATACTTGATCCTCAACTTGCTTGATAAAGCGAAACCTTAAATCATAAGAACCTACAGAAGGATATGATGACATTTTTAACTATTGAATGTGGAGCCAAATTTATATATGTTATTTAACTTGTATATTTCTTCAAGTCTAATGTAAAAGAAGGATATAATAATCGTAGTAAAAAGTTAAATATCAAGAAACCGAAAGAACAAAAATAAAAATAAAAAAACAGGTTCTCATAATTACCATTAATTTCTTCATTTATCATAAAGAAGTACTCCACTTTCTGCATTTCAGACTTCAAAAATAGTGCAGAAGAACTCCCCACTGCTCGCTCAGAAAAAAAATCTGAAATATATCAACACCTTAAAATAAATATTATCAACATATATCAACAGTTTAAAAGAATCCACAAACCTAAAGTAACCCGCAACTGATTGTTTGAATTTTAAACAACTCTGATTAGGCTGAAATATAAACAGAGAATTAGAACAGATCAGTTCAAATTTTAAGATTCAAAATCAGAGAAAAAAACATACCCTCAACGATGTTGCAACAATGATGTTGGAAAAATTTCGTGAAGTACAAAAAGCTGTAATCGCAGATGAACAGACTGAATATGCAAAGCCGAGGTCAAAGGCGAGTGTGTGAAACAGAGCTTCAATGAAACAACGATGTTGGAACAATGATATTGGAACAAAGAACTGTATATGAAGATTAACCGGCTCAATCATGAGAACTGTATATAGGGAGGCAGATTCATATGTAGATATGAGCGAGAGAGATTTGAATGTGGAGCCAGATAATTATATCTTATTTATAGGATTAGAATATATGGTTTGAATTTTGAATGTGGAGTCAGAATTTTGAATCTGAATCCAAAATTTTGAATTTTGAATGTGAGCAGAGGTTTTTTGAATTTTCAATAAACATCAGTACTTTAAATTATGAATGAGGGCAAAGGTTTGCCCATTTGTATGTGGGCAGACCTTTGAAAAGGTGGATGTGGGCCACATTTGAATTTTAAAGTCTTTTAATATTAGGCATTATGATGTAAAAATGACATAAGAAAAGCCTTGTTGGACAGCTTCTCCAGCTGACACATCAGCTTTTCTTATGTCATTGAAGTTTCTTCTTTTTTAGAAAGTATAGATAGATTATTGTTTTGATTAAAATATAAGTAATAATAAAAAAACCGTAAAACTTTGAGCTGCAAGAGGTGACTACGCTGATCATCGTTTACTGACGATGTAACAAACCGAAAACTTTGATCGGTTTTGAAACCGCTCTCTGTGGTTGTACAACTACGAGGGTAGTTGGAATACTTTTTTTTGAAGTTATACGCACTTTGGACTTAGAAAGTACTTTAAAATACGTTTAAAAGATATTGTAAAGGTGTTTATTTAACCTTAAAATAAGAATTTGATGTGTTAAATTCAAAACAAATTGTGATACCAATAAAAAGCGAACATGTACATAGACCATTTCATATCATTGCACACACATACGTGTGTTTCCATATGGTTTTTATCAACATTTGCATTTATAGGATTTGTGATTTTATGTGGATGTCGCCATGGGATGGGGAGGGTGAACCCGTGAAGGGATGGCCAATAGGGTGAAAATGACACTTTCAAAGGTCAAAATAGGTCAAAGTCTGAAAAATCTGTAAAAAGTCGTTGGTCAAAAATGAGCCAAATATTTATAAATAAGTAAAATATATTAATTTACTATTTTCTCCTCGTTATTCTAGAAAATTATGCCTTTTTTTTCGACTTAAAACTTGGATTTACCTTGAAAATTATGCCTTTTTGTTCGACTTAAAACTCAGTTGGATTTACAAACTAAAATGAGCTTGAATTTTATTTGACTCAAAACATGTTGTCAATCAAATTAACCAACCATTTTTCTTACAATCGAAGAAAACACCTTTTTATAACCGAGATTAATCATTAATGTGTTGTGAAAATCTAAAAATCCAAACATTAGTTATTCACTTGATTTTGGCTTATAAGCGAAGCAAACCGATTGATGCTCAACATTAACCGGTAATGTATTGATCATGGACATGGTGTGTCTTTGCAAATATTAATACAAACAACACGAGTTTGGGGATAACAATATACAAGTCCAAACAATTTTGATTAATTTTGGGATTTATATAATGAATATTTAAATGTCATTATATAAAAATATTATTAGAAGAATAACTTAATCAATACAAGGTACATCAATTTATGATAGTTAAGCTTGAAAACACTTTAGGATGAACTTCATCTTTTCCTTCTGATCATTCATTTTGCATGCTAGAAATAAAATTAAACGTAACTAAACTCTTATAGATATGTAAAAATACAAACACATATGTAAATAAGGTTTTATTTACTTCATATATGGTCACTTGGAACCCATACAAAAGGATTCGGTGTTACATAATGTCAAAGAAATTTTGTGTATTACATATAGTATTCAATACTTGAATTTTTTTTATTTTTTTTTAATTTTTTGCTTTTTTGTCTTGAGTGATACCAGTTTAATTTTTTTAGTTAATAGCAACAAACGCACAATGATCAAAACCGATTAATTTAGTTAAAGACTTAAAAGGTTTAAACAAACACTTTAGTTCTAAGACAAGAAACAAAACTACAAAAAACTAAATATATAAACAATAATGAAAATTCACATAACACGAGTTGTTCATAAATATAAACAATAATAATATGTAGAATTTACTACTACTACTACTACCTATTATGCAAGGGATTAGGTCCAGTAGGTACCACCCTCTCTTCATCATTAAACTTGATGATTTTTGCAATGGAGGTGGTATGGTTGATGTGCACTGGTGATGATGATCTTCTTCCCATGAGCTTCTTTCTGGTACCCTCTGCATTTGGAGTTGTACCTATAAGTACAACTATCAATATTACCAACATCACCATCTTCATCCTCATTGAAAAAGATGTATAGAGAGAGAGAGAATGAGAGAGAGGGGGGAGTTAAGATTATGGGTATGGAGGGAAAGGACAGAAGGTGTTGTATACATCAGAGAATTCAACAATATTAAATTTGGCTACCTGCATGTTAAGGATTCAATTAACTCCCCTTGATATATCAACATCTCTCTCTCTCTCTCTCACCCCTCCCCCCCCCCCCACACACTCTCTCTCTCTATATATATATACACACACATACATATATATAGTGAAAGTATAAAACACAATATTTCTTAGCATGCGATGCGTACGCGAGAAAATTATTATATGTGTAATTATTTTTATAACATGAGTGATTAGGGTTTACCCAATGCGTGATTTCTGATTTTGTTCATGCGTTATTATGTGTTTTTGTTCATGCATGATTAGGGTTTGATTTTTATAACATGCGTGATTTAATATCGTACGCATCGCACGTTAAGGAATATTGTTCGTTAACCTTCCCCTATATATATAGGGTCTACATATTCACACACCCTAGTCCCTATTTACACACCCTCGTATACGCCTCGTATAGGTCTATACGTCGCGTATAACCTTTTTCAATTTCCAAGAGAATCTCTGATTATATCATATTTTGTCTTATATGCCTCCTATATGCCTATATGGGGCGTATAGACAAAAAAGACCATTTTACCCCTGAGTTAGGCCTAGACTTGGGGTAAATTGGGTTTTTTTGCTTCTCTTATATGCCTAGTATAGGCATGTATGAGGCGTATGTATATAATGCAAATTACCATTTTACCCCTGAGTTAGGCCTAGACTGGGGGCAAAACAGAGCTATAATGGTATTTTGGACCCCACTATACGCCCAGTCTAGCCCTATATGCGGCATATATTTTTAAATTTTTTTTGTTTTCTTCTTTTAATATCCATAACACTAATATTAATTATAAAAAAACTCATATTAATATCAATAACACTAATATTAATTATGAAAAACTCATATTAATTATAATAACACTCATATCAATTATAAAAAAACTCATATTAATATTAATAACACTAATATTAATTATGAAAAACTCATATTAATTATAATAACACTAATATTAATTATAAAAAACTCATATTAATATCAATAACACTAATATTAATTATAAAAAAACTCATATTAATTATAATAACTCTAATATTAATTATAAAAAACTCATATTAATTATAATAACTCTAATATTAATTATTAAAAACTCATATTAATTATAATAACTCGTATAGGCTTGTAGGTGTAGTATATGTCTTGCATAGGACTATAGGTGTGGTTTAGGTCTCGTATAGGCCTATACAGGTGTTGTATCATATCATGTACTTGTTATTTTTATTTATTTAAAATAGAAAACTTGTTTTTGTATAAAAGTTTGCTAAAACGATTAATACTGTATAAAATGTTTGTTAAAAAAAAACCTTATATACGCCCCATATAGGCCTATACGAGGCCTATTACCTATACGATGCATATAGGAGCAGTCAAACAAGAACTGACACGAGTCAAACACTGAGTTTGATGTAACCCTATACGCCTCATATAGGCCTATACGAGGCATATTATATAATGATATATACTTCTGTAACTCTCTTGCTATTGCTCTCTAGCTAAGTCTCTCTCTGTGTGTGGTGTGTGTGTTTAAACAGAATAACCTTTTATGGTGATACCAAAGTGCATTAACTCATTTCAGATGGCATCAGAATTTGGAAGAATTTAGTAGGACAGCTACTTAAAAAGAATTTGAATCATGCCCATACAAACAACACCCCACACTTTTGACTAATTACACAATACCCCTCTGGATACGCCACTTTTGTTAGAAGCGTTAACTACGTACCCTTATAAAATCCTTTCTCTTTCAAGATATGTAATATGGCAACGGTACATTTTTCTTTGTTTTTACGCAAGAAAAGTAGGTGAAGTATGTAACATACCGGCGTTGAATCACAGGTCTACCAATGAGTCTCCACGAGCTGGATATTTGCTTGTAACATGCGCAAGTTTTAAATGTATTCGAAAAATAAAAGATACTAAATGTTATTAAAATTGTAATGACCATTACTAAAGTATGTTGAGGCGGTTGCCATTTTGTCTTAACTCAAGCTAAAACGAGTTTGCTTGAATGATCGACTATACCATCTTAGCTTAACGGCTAACATGATCCGTGATTGGCAGTTGAAATCTTACCTAGTTAATAGTACCATAAACATTGACATGAGACTAGGCTTAGATTTCAGTAGCCTAGAACAAATTTTTTAACTGCCCGGTTAATGGCACCATAGTTTTAGTTAGAATTTGTAAAACAGTGAAAAATAAGTGGTGGTGATTGTAAATACCAGTTTGTTAAAGGACGAAAGTGGTAAACAATGGAAAAGTAAAACAGGTCAGCGAAATAAATGGGTTGTAGGTAAACCTAATAATGAATCATGAGAAAAGACAATAATTTAGTGATGATCGTAAGTTAAGTTTGTTGTCTACTACATCATCATATTACCACATATATCAACTGAGATAATCAGATAAACGTATAATAGGAGTTATGTAGTTATTTTTTTTTCTGCAAAAGCATTGAATTATTTAAACTATAGGTTACACAAGTATATTGTCGACGAGGGCCCCTAGCTGGGCTCCTTGTCTAGGCTCCTTAAAAGTGTTAGACTAATGTTTAAACTTAATTATGTTATAACTTATGTACTTGTATTTATAACTTATATACTCGATATGTAATGTGACCGATGGGGTGGTGATAAGCGGGTGCAAAGTTTAAACTGCCATGGCAGTTACTCCCGCCAAAACAGAACCGCCAAATTGGCAGATATATAAGGTTGATATCCGGCAATCATTTCCGGTTATCAAGACATTTCTGTTTCACACGAATTGTCCAATTTATCTTCGATTGATCTTCCCTGCATTCATACATCTTTCTGAAACATGGACATTCAATTCGGTTCAATTTCGAACAAGAATCAATCCATGTCTCACACTTCCGTTGCAACCATGAAGTCTGATTCCCAACATAGTGGTATCAGAGCATCGTTGGGAAAGAAGACCGAGATCAAACCCACTGCAACCTTGTTACCCTGTCAACACTGCACGGATGAGAAGAATGATAAAGAAAAGCGAATTCCTCGAGTGAGGGTCTGTTATTATTGTCACCAACCGGGGCACCAGATTTATTCTTGCAAGGAGAAAGAAAACGACGAGGCAACCCAATTAATACATCAGGCAGTGAACGCAGGCATACAGAAACAAGAAGGAGTAATCAATGATCATTCAGAGATGATTGTTGTTGGTACCGAAGGAGGGCTATGGAGCGACATCTGGTACCGAAGGAGGGCTATGGAGCGACATCTTGTACGTTAGTTCTGTATTTACACATCATATTGCCGGAAACTTAAATGTGTTTAAACGCATTAAACACATTGTTGGGGTTGACACACGTTCTGGGGAAAACAATTTCTTATTTACTCGAGGGGTTGGGTCGGTTGAAATTAAATCAAGCAACGAAATCATGAGAATACAAAGTGTATTCTACTCACCGGAATTAGACAGGAACGTTTTGAGTTTGGACCAGTTAACGTTGCAAGGCTACACCGTCAATAAGTCCGGTGACACTTGCAAAATCTATCCAATGTTCTCAACTCCGGTAAATAATTCTGTAACACCTCGTAAAAATCACGTCCAATGATGTGTTGACACGTGTATTAAACCCTAATAAAGTCAAACATTGACTATGAGGGAGTAATTTTGTGAAAAATCAAAAACCTTGTTTAGGGAAGGACTGGAAGTGATAACATGCTTAAAATAAGTCTCTGAATAACCTCTCATGATATTCGTATCCTCATATTAAGCCACTTGTTGGATTATCGAAACCGTTTGCTTAATAAATCGAAAAAAAATTGCACGGTAAAGGGTTAGAAGCGTCAACATGTTTAATAAATACCTCTGAATGACCTTTTAATGAACTCGAAACATTTTTATATCTAATCATACTCTTGAGAATGCAAATCATTGGCCAATTAGGGCTTAAATATCAATAAGTATCAATACGTACAAGTTTGTGCGTTAAAAAGGGTTGAAAGTGTCAACATGTTAATTCTTACCTCTGAGTGACCTTTTAAAAAATCCAAAGTATCGTAATATTTGATAATACTCTCGGGAATGCCCAATATGGATAACATAGGGCTTTGACGCAATAAAGCGATAATACACGCAAGTTTGCGCGTTAAAAGGACCAAAAGCGTCAATATTTAAAACTGCACCATTGAGCGGCCATTTAAGCGAACTTGTGTGAACTGGAGTGTCGTAATACTCCATTATACACTTGGGAATGATTGTTATTAACTTCGTAAGGCTTTTACGCCATTTCGCGATAATACGCGCAAGGTCGCAAATTAAAGGGTTAAAAGCATCAATATGTCAAACTAGGCCTTTGACTGACTCGTCTAACATGTCGAGAAGTTTATGATGCTTGATTATACCCTTGGATGTGCCTAATGTTGGAAATACATGGCCTTGTGAGCTAAAAACATCGATACGTGAGAGTTTGGAAGTGCAGGGGCCAAACGTGACAACAGATGAAACTTTGTTTTAGCTGACTTGGTCCTTACGGACCGTATGCAATAGACCTTACGGTCCGTATGCTATTGCCAGTAACAGATTTTCAAAAACCAGCCTTGGTTTTGCTTCTTTGTCTCACACATTTGATTCTAGGGGCCTTTGATGGTTTAGAAAAAATGGTATTACACCTGTTATGATCTTGTTAAACCTCCCTAACACTTGTCAATCATCCAATCACACTCCAAACACTATAAATAGGCCTTGAACTTCATTTGAAAATTCACCATTTCTTGAGTTTTGCTCTCTATCACTCAAATCTGAGGATCCTGATCATTGGAACCTCCTTTTGAGTTCTCTTCTGTCCTAAGGACCACTTGTAAGTGTTCCTTTCTTGCTTAGTTATTTTGTTTGGCTCTTAAAGCCGAAAAGTCAAGCATTTGCGATAAACTCTTTGACTTTTAGTTAGACCTTATACGGTCGATGTAACACCTCGAAAATTCACGTCCTATAATGTGTAGACACGTGTCAAATGTTTAAACGTGTGAAAGAAATATTATAGAAGGACTAAAGTTGACAGTCATGGAAAGTATGTGGATATACGTATTCTAAATGTCAACAGTGAATAAATATAATGTACATTAACCCTACATGATGCTCATACCTTCAAACGAATAAATCATGGATCATACGAAGATAAAAGTGAGAGATTACAAACTACAGGGGTTAAATGTGTCAACATGTTTGATTTATACCTCTGAGTGACCTTTTGACAAACCCGAAGCTTTGTAACGGTTAATTATGCTCACTAGAATACACGATTAAAATTTCATAAAGTTTCGTCAACGTATGAGAAAGTTATGATCAAATTCGTGTGCGAGGGGTTAAAGCGTCAACGTTGAAAGTTAGGCCTTTTCGGGTAACAATTAAGTTAACCGGGGACTTAACAAAGTGGGTATATGTCTTGAGGCCCTTATATATAAATTACGGGGGCTCAAAATGCAATAAACGAGTGTCTATACAAGGTTTGAAGAGCCAGGGACCAATCTGCAATTTATTAAAAGTTTGTTGGCTGATACATACATGCTCGCGTAGCGCGAGCCTGAAGCCTTATGGCGTCGCGCTACGCGAGGCCTACATCTGGACAGAAGCTGATTGTGTTTGATCTTTTGTCTGCCACAGCCATGTTAATCCACTCTTGATCGATTTTTCACAACCTTTGGGCCCCTAAAACAACCCCTAGAACACTAGGGCATGTGTCAATCAATTGTGGTAAGTCCTAGACCTTGTTGTCAAGCTTTTGTGGTGCTTGATTCACTATAAAAGGCCACCCTCAAGTCACAACATCACTCACACCTTCATCTGCATTTCTTGAGCACTTCTGGAGCTTAGGAGCAGACCCAATACCTTCCTACTCGAGCTTAGGACTTGGGTAAGTATGCTAGACCTTCCTCGGTTTAGTTTTTGCTTAGTTATTAGCTTAAAAGTCAACCGTCGTAATTAACGGTTGACTTAACGATTAATCGCTAATGGTCCAGTGATTAGTCAAACTAAAAGTAGTTTTAGAATGGTATTTATGAGGGAAATAAAACCCCAAAAGGGTTTCCCCTGATCACCATCCTAAACAGGTCAAATGTCGGGTCAAACCTTTACTTAAAAAGTCAACATATTGCTTAGAATGTCATTTATGCATAATTAGCTATCTAGATCATATATAACCTGTTTGATTATTGTTATAACTTAGAAATAAGTGTAAGAACATGTCCCAACATGTTCAACCCGACTATTTCCTGTTTAGACCCGGTTCGGAACCGAAAGTCACATAGTTTGACTTTCCCGTTGACTTTCAGTTCTGACCCGTTTGGGCATATTTTAGAAATGCCTCAGAGCTTAAATTGGATTAGGATACATGTTAGAACAAACCTCTGTGATCATACACCTTGGTTCACTAGTTATCCAACTAATATGCATATTCCGTTAATTGCTCATACGTTGACCGTTATGCCCTTATTACCTTAAATCACGATTTATGAAAATGTAAAAGTGTAGAAACCTTGAATATTGATATATAAGCTTGTATGCAAAATTTGACATCAGTTTGACTTATAGATTAAGAGTTATGCTCATTAGCGTAATTACGGTGCTTTATGTTAATAAAATGGCGTAATTAGCGTATAGCCTAATTAAACATACTTTTTGGTATCAAAAGAATTACCCACTGATGTAATATATTATTTTGGGAATTTTAAAGATTTTTAATAAATTTTAGGCTGAGCATAACTCATAGTCGTAGGCTTAATTCGGTAATTGTCGGTTTTGCCCTTACGGGCCATAAAATGAGTTTTACTTATCTAAACGACTCCAAACCTTTTGCTACTGATCACATATGATTAATAAATTATTTTAAGCCTTCTGGAAATATAAAAATATCAGATTTAAGTATAGAACCCGGAAATGGCCTTTAATCGCCATAATTAGCGTTTTTAACGCATAGTATGTCTTAAGATCATATTGGACATACCCGGGTTGATACCTACTGATATATGAGGCAAATTATGATATTCTAACAGTAAGCAAAGGTTGATAAACTCAGACTTCGTTTTTGAGCTTTTCGGCTTATGTGAAATTACCAAAATACCCCTACGGGGCATAGTTTGGTTAAAGATGATAAATTTCACATATAAGCTTTAGCCTACTGATATAACTTATCAAATTGAGTATGTTTGCTGTTTACATCAGACCTGTATCTCAGTTAAACAATTAAACTCTTTTACAAACTTTAAAATGACCAAACTACCCCTACGGGGCATAGTTTGTGTTTAAATTAGTTCGGGGCATAACGAAAGACATCCTACTGATGTCTCAACATATTTGAAGCATATTAACTTAGGAAACATGTATATGGCTCTTACGGATACCCGTTACGCTTATTTCGCGTTCGGTTCGGTTTATGTAACAAGTTTACATAAATTAGCCGATACGGGTCAAACCTTATCGGTTTTATCTCAAAATCCAGAATGTGAATAATAAACCCATATTAAACAAGTCTCCGAACTTGTCGGGTCTAAATCACATTCTATCCAGTCTTCGCTTAATTGTGCGTACGAACCGTATCTTTGAAACTAGTCGGTCTAAGCTTAAGCTTAATTAAAGACCCGTTAGGATTCTAATAGGTTATTAAAAACCTTCGTTCCAGATTAGGAGCCCAGTAAAAGCTATCTGTACTTGCTGATTTGATATACGGCTGGGATTGAATTTATATTTAGCTCAGGTAAATACTTTTAACTTATTTTCCCTATACGGGCTTGGGTTACGGTACATAGCATACCGCTTGATCGGGCATCAAATCTCCACGCTTAGTGGGTAGTTGAATAATTTGATCGGCTCGTTTTAAACAGATTTGTTTACTTTACAGCCTTTGGGGGGTTAATGACCATGTCCCGGATATCCTCGGCATCATCTTACGAGATGGCCACGACCTGAGCACGGGGTGTAGGCGTACACCTGTCAGTGTATAACTCTAGAATTGTGGTGTGTCTATTGATCTTTAACCCGGATACGTTCCGGGCTACTGAACGCATAAGTAACATGTAAATCGTTCACAAGATTATAATATTAAATAATTCTCCCAAGTTAAAAAGATTAATTTTGCCTCCGTGCATTTTAATCAATGTGTCAAGATATTTTGTGCCACGTGCATTCAAAACAATTTACAAACTCTTTTTCCAAAATGAGTCAGTTGAATGTATTTACCAGTGTAAACTGACGTATTTTCCAAAAAGGCTAAATGCAGGTACTATACGAAATCGGCTGGATATGTCTCCTTAGCATCAATAGAAGTCTCGCAAGCTTAAGATGCCTAAAAGTCTGTTGAACTATTGTTTCCATTTTATGTTCGATCCTTCTGTGGATAAACTTCCGAATATTGTGACAAATAATATTACAATAATAAATTCGGTTGTATTATATTTTCAATTGCTTCCGCTGTGCTTAATAATATTGTGTTGTTTGACTATTATGTTGCCAACCATGACGTCACGATACTCCCCACCGGGCCCACCGGTGACACGTGGAAATCGGGGTGTGACAGGTTGGTATCAGAGCCAACACTGAGTGAATTAAACACTAGCCTTTGTGTTTAATCTCAGTTACACAATTGCACAATCTAAACTTCTGAGTCTAGACTTAACATAGGAATAATCTTAATCCTAATATGGGAATTTTTGCTTCCAATTTTTATTATTATTATTATTGGATACGTCGCCAAGCGAGGAAGCTGAACTAGGGATTCTCCACACCCGGAGCCTTGAAATGCTGAGCTCCGTACCGCGACCAGGATGAGACGTTCAACCAAGGAGAAAGCATTCAGGAATTGAATGAAGAAGAAACTCCTTTGCTGAAGATCGTTTCCTCAATAGTCCTTATAAGGACGTATTTACCTTTTCAGTCCCTTCGAGGACAACATTATTCCTTTTAAGTCCCGCTTAGGGCAACTTTATACTTTTATTTTTATAAATGGAATGATTAAGTTTAAACTTTCATTCTAAGTAAGAAATATTAAATAAATGAAAAAAAAAATAATATTTCCTTTTTGCAAGATCTACCATTATAATAAAATGGCAAAATCTAAAAGGGCAAGACCTAGCTTCGGGTCATATTAAGACCGGCCAAGATGGCAGTTCCGCAATTTAGATTCAGATCCATATTTACACCTCAATTTAAAATTGTTCTGCGTTAATTATAAATTAAGAATCTTAAGTGTGAAACCTAGCCTCGGGTCAATTATAAGACCGGGCCAAGATGGTAAGACCTGTTAAAAAAAGATTCAAATCATTAATTAAGAATCTTAATGTGAAACCTAGCCTAGGGTCAATTATAAGACCGGGCCAAGATGGTAAGACCTGTTTAAAAGATTCAATTCCCTGTTAACATCTTAAAACATGTTAACACTCCTGGCAGATGTGATTCATTTAAAATCACACACGTCATTTTATATGGGATTCTTCAAAAGATTCCTAACCCAGTTTAATGATCCCTGAATCCTGGGTTTACGTCATCAATTAAGATGATCATATTTTAACCACACGTGGTAATATAGTGCCTACGGGCCTTGCTCATTTCTACATGAGCCAAAATACAGTGGTAGCTATGACTCCCTGTCAAATAAAGGTAATGAACTAGGTTCAAACCTCAAATGCTTTGATTCTCTGAAATCCTAGCATATAATTTATAATTGTCCTTGTGACTAGGCCTATTGTGCCAATATACCTTCATGCTTTGATTCTCTGAAATCATAGCTTATAAATTATAAATGTCCATGTGACCAGGCCATTGGGTGCCACTAATAAAACTGTTAATGTTTTATAATTAGGATAAATTATAATAGAAATCCTAAATAAATATGATTAATAAATTAACCAGATATGGTCTCTGTTTACCATGGTTAATGAATTTCCCTAAGGGGCAATTCTATAATAAACATCTCTTATAAGGGAAGTGCCTACGGGCTATAGTTAATGTCCTCTGAGACTAAAGACAGTGGTAGCCTACAACTCCCTGTCAAGAAAAGGTAATGAACTTTGATTCAAACCTTAATGCCACGATTCTCTGAAATCATGGCTTATAAATTTAACTTGTCTACGTGACTAGGCCATTGGTGCTATTATTAACTTATGAATTAGGATTTATGGTAAAAAATCCTGAATAAAATAAATATCCTTCCTTTTCTGTCAGTATGCAATTGAAGGGAATCTTAAAGGTGAAACCTAGCCTACGCGGCCAAGATGGTGAAACCTACTCAAGGGATTCACATCCTTGTTAACACCTAGGAATGTGTTAGCACTCTTGACAAATGTGATTCGAGAAAATCACAACAGTCATCTTTAAAAAGGATTCTTCCAATCCTCAAATCTAGCCTAGTGATCTAGGAATCATGGCTTATACCATCCTATAAGATGAACATATTATAAACATCCATTAGTGATGAAGCACCTACGGACTAAACTTGTTGTCCGATAAGACAACGACAGTGGTGGTCTTTGACCTCCTGTCTAAAATGTTGGACTATGTCCAAACATAATAGTCTATGTGATCAATGCGATCATGACTAATGTCATCTAATACGATGATCATATTATTTAACATCCTTTAGGGATGTCTTGCCTACGGGCTATAATATATTGTCCATTTGAGACATTGACATTGTTATCTTTATGATTCCTTGTCTAAGGTGGTGAGCCATTCTCAAGCCAAATAGTCAATATGATTAATGCAATCATGACTTATAGCATCTAATAGGATGAACCAATTATAAACATCCATGAGTGATGTTTTCGCCTATGGGCCAAATTATACTGTCCATGTGTGACCAAGACATTGAGATCTTTACGATTCCCTGTCCAAGGTGGTGAGCCATGCTCAAGCCAAATAGTTCATATGATCAATACAATCATGACAAAAACCATCAATACGATGATTAAAAATTTTAACATCCGTAATGATGTTTTGCCTAAGGGCTATATTATATCATCCAATTGAGACAAGGCAATTGTAATCTTTTGTGATTCTTTGCCAAGGGGGTGAGCTATACTCAATTCCCATAGTCTATACTATCAGTGCGATCTTGACTAGTATCATCAGTATGATGATCATAATATTAACATCCCTCGTGATGAAATGCCTACGGGCTATACTTTATTCTAGTGTCGGTAAGACAAAGATAGTAGTGATCTTTATGATCCCCTGTTCAAAATGGTGTGATTACACCCAAACCTAATAGTCAATATGATCGATGTGATCATGACTAATATCATTAGATACGATGGTTATATATAAACATCCATTAGTGATGTTGATTGGCTTATTTTTTTTTCTGCCAAAAGAATCGTCTTTCAAGACAATGACAGTTGTAGTCTATGACTCCCTGTCTAAAGGTGAAGAACCACGTTCAAACCTGGAAGCCCTAATCTAATAAGATTTCGGCTAATAAATTAAGGTCCTTGATAATAGACCATTGAGTTATGTTTTAAAGTCATTCATGACAAGCCTATGTGCTATAATAGGTCATTCGTGACAAGTTAACATATTAAATGTCAACATTCCTGGTAACATGCCTTTGTGCCAGAATTGATGAATGTCCATATAACAAGGCCGTTTGTGCCATATCTAATTGTCCTTCGTGACAAGGCCTTCGTGCCGTATAATCATGTATGTCCTTCATGACTATGCTTTATGCCATATTTTCTACGTCCCTCGCGACGGGCTTCTATGCCATATATATATAACCGAAGTCATGAAAGGCTAGCCTTTGAGCTATTTATAATCGTACTTGTGACAAGGACAGTTGTGACATTATGGTTCCCTGTCAAGCAAGTAATGAACTCGCTCCAAGCTTCGAATGCCATTGATGGTCCAGTTGTGACCTAGGCTAAGTATAATGGAAATACATTCAAAATAACATTCACTATGAATGTTCGGAACAGAATAGCCCATACGGTTTATGAATGCCGTGGCTAATCTAAGTCAGATTATCAGGATGATGACTGATAATGGTTAAATCTTGGTGATTGGTACCAAGTTTCAAGTATGGAAAACTCGGATGAGGTAGACGACAGTCGCAACGCTATTAAGGCGACAAAAGTTAATAAAAACTACAAACGTAAACCTCAATATTAATGGAGTTAATCTTCAGGCTGTGGTTGACGCAGCAAATGGAAGGACCATAGAAAGGTCATGAGACAATCCAAAGAGCCGAATTCTTCTCGCTCTAAATCTCATTCGAAACCATGTTTAAATTACTCATGAGGAGAGCTATGTTCACACTTCAAATATGAAGGGTGAACCAAAGAAAGAGGATAACTCCTAGAATTCGGAGAAGGAGAGCAAATACAGGCTTAACAAAAAGCAACGAAAGTTCGGTGAGAAGCCGGTATACCTCTGAGACTGCTTCAGCATTAATAGATGGATGTTTTATATCCATTAGAAATCATCTTTGTTGTCCTAGTTCCGTTAAATACAAGGACTCAATTTAGTGATAAAATCAAGCCCATATTATGGGTAATAAGAAGAAATTAATTATCAAGACTCCTTATGAGACAACTCTCATAATTACACGTATCCGTACGTTTAATTAATATTAAACACAAAAAAAAAAAAAAAAAAAATGGTGGAACTGGCCGTCCCCGGAATCGAACCTGGGTCTAGGCCGGCCGCACCCTTTCGCGCGCCTAGCCAACTGGGCTAGGTGCCTAGTTTGTGAAACTTCCATTATTAATTAAATATAAGCACTTGTACAATGAACTTCCTTATCATTTATCAATGATAATTCCTGCTAAGTGTCATGTTTTTAATACAGGCAATAATAAATCTTCATGAACCATAAACTTAGCAAATTTTTTTTTATCATCCACAAGGTATAGTTACCAAGGAAACCGTAGTAACCGATTCTTCTAGTATCGGCAAGGAATCCTTCCGAAAAATCTAAGAGTACTCTTTCTTCGCATAGAGTACGACAACATATGTTATTTTAATTATTTTCTCATCGTTTTCTATCGCCTGCGAATGCCAAACTATGTTTGATTAAAGTGTCATATGAGGATTGGCGTATCCTAGTGTGTCCCATAGATTATTTCCATGTCTGATCAGCATGGAGGTTTAATACATGGAACCCCTAAGATATCCCAATGATCATATTGTACTAAAGTCGACTAGTAGTATTCAAAGAAGATATCCAAAAATGGAAATTTTTTTTTTTTTTCCAAGTAAATGCTCCCGATTAAGGAAGTCGTGGACTTATAACATAAAAGTGCCACTCATTTGACACGAACAATGGTGGATGAACTGGAGCCTGAGATATGGAAAATCTCTGTAGCCTCCTTGCAATCTTGATTATCTTCTCATAAGTTTTCCCTGCTTACCTCCGGGAAGGCAGGTAGAATTAAGATTGTATCCCGCTGTGGGCTAGAGTATTGTGAAAACTCCATATTGATTATGGAATAAGCGAAACCCTGATTTAGTAAGTTTTAAGATATAGGCACATATAGCCTGACTCATTCTTCTGAGGGTTTTATATTATTAAATAAGAAAGACGGTTCATATTGCTTATGCATACATGCCGCAACTCCAATTAGGCAACAATTAAGAATTTGCCATCAGCTACCCAGGATCTAAGGGCAAGGTGGATAGGCTTAAAAAAGTCCGTAGCCACCCATGTAGCTAAATGCTTGACATGTGCGCAAGTCAAAGCCGAGCATCAAAAGCCGTCAGGCTTACTACAACAGCCTGAACTTCCTACGCGGAAGTGGGAGATGGTAACTATGGATTTTATTACCAAGTTACCCAAAACAAGGAAAGGAAATGATACGATATGAGTTATAGTTGACAGACTTGTAGCCTTACATGGCATACCTGTAGCTATTATCTCGGATAAAGATACTAGGTACACGACACATTTTTGGAAGAGTTTCCAACAATCCTTAGGCACACGTTTGAGTTTTAGTACGGCGTACCATCCTCAGACTGACGGTCAGAGTGAGCGTACTATTCAAACGTTGGAAGACATGCTGCGTGCATGTGCGATCGATTTGGGAGGTAGTTGGGATAAGAACCTACCATTAATCAAATTCTCCTATAACAATAGCTACCATACCAGCATGAAGGCTGCGCCTTTCGAGGCATTATATGGTAGAAAGTGTAGATCGCCCGTTTGTTGGGCGGAAGTTGGAGATGTCCAGTTATCAGGACCAGAGATCGTGTTCGAAGCAACGGACAAGATTGTCCAGATTCGTGACCGTCTCAAAGCTGCCCGGGATAGGCAGAAGAGCTACGCAGATCTGAAACGTAAAGCTTTTCACTTCGAAGTAGGTGATAAAGTATTGCTTAAAGTATCACCCTGGAAGGGAGTGATGCGGTCTGGTAAGAAAGGCAAGCTAAGCCCGTGATACATAGGACCTTTCGAGGTTAACGACTGTATCGGGTCAGCTGCCAATAAGTTAAACTTACCGGGGGAGCTCAGTGGAATTCACAAAGTGTTCCACATTTGCAATCTGACGAAGTGTTTCGCTGAGGAATCACTGGTTATACCACATACAGATGTGCATATAGACGAGAGCTTGAAATTTGTTGAAAAACCTTTGTCGATTGAAGATCGACAGGTAAAGAAGCTTCGAAGGAAGCACGTACCTATTATAAAGGTCAAATGGGATGCCCATAGAGGCCCCGAATGCACGTGAGAGGTTGAATCCACGATGAAAGAAAAGTACCCTTACTTATTTCAGTAAATCTCGGGTCGAGATTTATTTTAAGGGGGTGAGGATGTAACACCTCGAAAATTCATGTCCTATAATGTGTAGACACGTGTCAAATGTTTAAACGTGTGAAAGAAATATTATAGAAGGACTAAAGTTGACAGTCATGGAAAGTATGTGGATATACGTATTCTAAATGTCAACAGTGAATAAATATAATGTACATTAACCCTACATGATGCTCATACCTTCAAACGAATAAATCATGGATCATACGAAGATAAAAGTGAGAGATTACAAACTACAGGGGTTAAATGTGTCAACATGTTTGATTTATACCTCTGAGTGACCTTTTGACAAACCCGAAGCTTTGTAACGGTTAATTATGCTCACTAGAATACACGATTAAAATTTCATAAAGTTTCGTCAACGTATGAGAAAGTTATGATCAAATTCGTGTGCGAGGGGTTAAAGCGTCAACGTTGAAAGTTAGGCCTTTTCGGGTAACAATTAAGTTAACCGGGGACTTAACAAAGTGGGTATATGTCTTGAGGCCCTTATATATAAATTACGGGGGCTCAAAATGCAATAAACGAGTGTCTATACAAGGTTTGAAGAGCCAGGGACCAATCTGCAATTTATTAAAAGTTTGTTGGCTGATACATACATGCTCGCGTAGCGCGAGCCTGAAGCCTTATGGCGTCGCGCTACGCGAGGCCTACATCTGGACAGAAGCTGATTGTGTTTGATCTTTTGTCTGCCACAGCCATGTTAATCCACTCTTGATCGATTTTTCACAACCTTTGGGCCCCTAAAACAACCCCTAGAACACTAGGGCATGTGTCAATCAATTGTGGTAAGTCCTAGACCTTGTTGTCAAGCTTTTGTGGTGCTTGATTCACTATAAAAGGCCACCCTCAAGTCACAACATCACTCACACCTTCATCTGCATTTCTTGAGCACTTCTGGAGCTTAGGAGCAGACCCAATACCTTCCTACTCGAGCTTAGGACTTGGGTAAGTATGCTAGACCTTCCTCGGTTTAGTTTTTGCTTAGTTATTAGCTTAAAAGTCAACCGTCGTAATTAACGGTTGACTTAACGATTAATCGCTAATGGTCCAGTGATTAGTCAAACTAAAAGTAGTTTTAGAATGGTATTTATGAGGGAAATAAAACCCCAAAAGGGTTTCCCCTGATCACCATCCTAAACAGGTCAAATGTCGGGTCAAACCTTTACTTAAAAAGTCAACATATTGCTTAGAATGTCATTTATGCATAATTAGCTATCTAGATCATATATAACCTGTTTGATTATTGTTATAACTTAGAAATAAGTGTAAGAACATGTCCCAACATGTTCAACCCGACTATTTCCTGTTTAGACCCGGTTCGGAACCGAAAGTCACATAGTTTGACTTTCCCGTTGACTTTCAGTTCTGACCCGTTTGGGCATATTTTAGAAATGCCTCAGAGCTTAAATTGGATTAGGATACATGTTAGAACAAACCTCTGTGATCATACACCTTGGTTCACTAGTTATCCAACTAATATGCATATTCCGTTAATTGCTCATACGTTGACCGTTATGCCCTTATTACCTTAAATCACGATTTATGAAAATGTAAAAGTGTAGAAACCTTGAATATTGATATATAAGCTTGTATGCAAAATTTGACATCAGTTTGACTTATAGATTAAGAGTTATGCTCATTAGCGTAATTACGGTGCTTTATGTTAATAAAATGGCGTAATTAGCGTATAGCCTAATTAAACATACTTTTTGGTATCAAAAGAATTACCCACTGATGTAATATATTATTTTGGGAATTTTAAAGATTTTTAATAAATTTTAGGCTGAGCATAACTCATAGTCGTAGGCTTAATTCGGTAATTGTCGGTTTTGCCCTTACGGGCCATAAAATGAGTTTTACTTATCTAAACGACTCCAAACCTTTTGCTACTGATCACATATGATTAATAAATTATTTTAAGCCTTCTGGAAATATAAAAATATCAGATTTAAGTATAGAACCCGGAAATGGCCTTTAATCGCCATAATTAGCGTTTTTAACGCATAGTATGTCTTAAGATCATATTGGACATACCCGTGTTGATACCTACTGATATATGAGGCAAATTATGATATTATAACAGTAAGCAAAGGTTGATAAACTCAGACTTCGTTTTTGAGCTTTTCGGCTTATGTGAAATTACCAAAATACCCCTACGGGGCATAGTTTGGTTAAAGATGATAAATTTCACATATAAGCTTTAGCCTACTGATATAACTTATCAAATTGAGTATGTTTGCTGTTTACATCAGACCTGTATCTCAGTTAAACAATTAAACTCTTTTACAAACTTTAAAATGACCAAACTACCCCTACGGGGCATAGTTTGTGTTTAAATTAGTTCGGGGCATAACGAAAGACATCCTACTAATGTCACAACATATTTGAAGCATATTAACTTAGGAAACATGTATATGGCTCTTACGGATACCCGTTACGCTTATTTCGCGTTCGGTTCGGTTTATGTAACAAGTTTACATAAATTAGCCGATACGGGTCAAACCTTATCGGTTTTATCTCAAAATCCAGAATGTGAATAATAAACCCATATTAAACAAGTCTCCGAACTTGTCGGGTCTAAATCACATTCTATCCAGTCTTCGCTTAATTGTGCGTACGAACCGTATCTTTGAAACTAGTCGGTCTAAGCTTAAGCTTAATTAAAGACCCGTTAGGATTCTAATAGGTTATTAAAAACCTTCGTTCCAGATTAGGAGCCCAGTAAAAGCTATCTGTACTTGCTGATTTGATATACGGCTGGGATTGAATTTATATTTAGCTCAGGTAAATACTTTTAACTTATTTTCCCTATACGGGCTTGGGTTACGGTACATAGCGTACCGCTTGATCGGGCATCAAATCTCCACGCTTAGTGGGTAGTTGAATAATTTGATCGGCTCGTTTTAAACAGATTTGTTTACTTTACAGCCTTTGGGGGGTTAATGACCATGTCCCGGATATCCTCGGCATCATCTTACGAGATGGCCACGACCTGAGCACGGGGTGTAGGCGTACACCTGTCAGTGTATAACTCTAGAATTGTGGTGTGTCTATTGATCTTTAACCCGGATACGTTCCGGGCTACTGAACGCATAAGTAACATGTAAATCGTTCACAAGATTATAATATTAAATAATTCTCCCAAGTTAAAAAGATTAATTTTGCCTCCGTGCATTTTAATCAATGTGTCAATATATTTTGTGCCACGTGCATTCAAAACAATTTACAAACTCTTTTTCCAAAATGAGTCAGTTGAATGTATTTACCAGTGTAAACTGACGTATTTTCCAAAAAGGCTAAATGCAGGTACTATACGAAATCGGCTGGATATGTCTCCTTAGCATCAATAGAAGTCTCGCAAGCTTAAGATGCCTAAAAGTCTGTTGAACTATTGTTTCCATTTTATGTTCGATCCTTCTGTGGATAAACTTCCGAATATTGTGACAAATAATATTACAATAATAAATTCGGTTGTATTATATTTTCAATTGCTTCCGCTGTGCTTAATAATATTGTGTTGTTTGACTATTATGTTGCCAACCATGACGTCACGATACTCCCCACCGGGCCCACCGGTGACACGTGGAAATCGGGGTGTGACAGTCGAGCCATGGTTCGCATCGAACATGGCTACGTGATCGTAATTAGGTAGGTATTAAACCCTCAAAAGGGCACCTCCTAATTACCACGTTTGCTTAGTTAATTGTCGGGTCAAGGTAACTAAAATAAAAGTCAAATGGGTCAGTTTTTAAATAAAATTCATAACTGATAATATAGAAGCTATAAAATCAGTTTTGTCACTTTAATAACTTGGTAAATATTAATTGAACATGTCTAAGCATGTTCGACCCGACAATTCTGAGTTTAGGATCGGTTCGCAACCGAAAGTCGCAAAAGTTGACTTTTACTTTGACTGTCAGTTCTGACCCGAATTAGCTTAGTTTAATTATGCCTTAGGGTTTCTTTGTGACCATATTACATGTTAGTATAACCCCCTGAAGTTATACTACTTGGTCCTTTAGAATTAGAGTTCATATGCATGTTTCCGTTATATGCTTAAAAGTTGACCGTTATGCCCTTTTGATATTAAAACGAGATTTTTGAAAATGTGAGAGGACAAAAAGCTTTATTACTGATTTATAAACATGTCCTAAAAATTTGACATCAGTTTGAGGTCTAAATTAAGAGTTATGCTCGATATCGTAAATTGAAAGCTTTTTATTAATTAAACGGCATTTTCGGCATAAAGCCTATTTAAACCCAAATTTTGACACCAAACTTCCTACCCACTAATGTAATATAATATTTTGGGATTTTAGGAATTTTTTATTAAATTTTAAACTGATCATAACATAGGGTTCTTGCATTGATTCGGTAATTGACGGTTATGCCCTTTTTGCTAATAAAATAAGTTTTATACATCCTTTACATGTCAAACCTTTTCAACTGATTTTATATAATAAATAAGTTATTTTAAACTGTAAAGGCTGGTCAAAATCTCAGATCTCCCAATTTAAACCGAATATCGTCAAATACCGACTTTTATGCGATTTAGGCGCATAGTATGGTTTAAAACCATATCAGGCACCTAAAGCTTGATACCTACTAATGTTATGAATAAATTTTTGTACTTTAACAATAAATAAAAGTTTTGAACTCAGATTTCCAAAATTTACCCTTAAAGCATATGTGAAATGACCAAAATGCCCATACGGTGCATAGTTTGGCCATAAAGGATAAATTTCACATATAAATGATATATTACTGATATAACTTATTAAATTAAATATTTTTACTGATCATTTTAGACCAGAACCTCAGATTATTATTAAATCTCTTTTATAATCTTTATAATGACCAAAATATCCCTACGGGGCTTAAATTGAGTTTAAATTCGTTTTGGGCATAATGGAAGGTATCCTACTGATATCACAACATATTTAAGGCATATTAACTTGTGAAACATGTCCTTGACTCATTTGGTTACCCGTTATGCATCTTACGCGTTCGGTATGGTTTATGAAACTAGTTTACATGAATTAACCGAAACGAGTCAAACCTTATCATTTTCACTTCAAAATTCAGAATGTGTTTAGTTTACCCATATTATACAAGTCTCCATACTTGTCGGGTCTAAATCACATTCTAATCCGGTATTCGCTTAATCTTGCATTTCGAACCGTAAACCTTTCCTTAAAACTAACCGGTCTAAGTTACAACTTTTAAGTCCCGTTTAGGGGCATCTATGTACTTCTTTTAAGTCCCGTTTAGGGGCATCTATGTACTTCTTTCATTTTATGATTCAAAAATTCATTACAGATATATATAAATGAATATATTATATAAAATAAAGCACAATATCCTTCCTTTTTATAATTGACCAGCCTATATATTGAAAGGAATCTTAAAGGTATAACCTAGCCGATATGTCATTTTAGACATGGCCATAATAGTAAAACCTAATTAAAAGATTAAAATCCTTGTTAACATCTGAAAACATGTTAGCACTCCTGACAACAGTGATACGATGAAATCACACCTGTCATCTTTACACTAGATTTCTTTCAAATCTTACATCATCAATTAAGATGACCATTTTACAAACATCCAATTGTGATGAAGTGCCTACGGGCCGTATTCAATGTCTAACGAGACAAAAGACAGTGGTAGTCTATGACTCCCTGTAAAGAAAAGGTAATGAACTATGTTCAAACCTTAATGCCTCGATTCTCTGAAATCATGGCTTATAAATTTAAAACTGTCCTTGTGACTAGGCCTTTTGTGCCACTTTAATATCCTTAATGTTTTATAACTAGGATAAATTATAATGAAAATACTAATTAAATATAATTAACAAATTAACCAATATGGTTTATATTACCATGGTTAATGAATCGTCAAAAATGATGATTCCATAATAACCTCTGAATATATCATCGTCAATATTTATGTAGCAATCAAGCTACATGGCTGGAACAGATGAGGTTAACAGCCACCCGATGGAGAATAATGATACTACCAGAGTCAATATAGTTGGTGCAGAACTGCAGGCATTAATAGATAATGCCGTTACTCGAGCTCTTGACAGACAGTATAATGAATCAAGTGGAACTCGCACCAAAACTCAGTCTGTACCTCATGCAAAACCACCTTCCCAAACGCATGTATCTCATAAGGACGATTCTCATCACTAATCAAATCAGAGGAGTGTTCCGTCTAGACATGTTGTGCTTCACCAAGAGCCACGTGTTAACACCTGTTCATATAAATATTTTGTCTCCTGCAAGCCCAAAGACTTCACAGGAGAAAAGGGAGCCATCGATTGCATGACGTGACTCGATGAGATGAACACCGTTGTTGATATTAGTGGATGGGCAGAGCAAGACATTGTGAAGTTTGTTTCACAATCTTTTAAAGGAGAAGCTCTAGCTTGGTGGAGGTCACTAATCCAAGCTACTGGGAAGGTCCCGTTGTATAATCTGACATGGGATCAGTTTGTTGCTCTTATCAAAGAAAATTACTGTCCTCAACATGAAGTTGAGAAAATTGAGACTGATTTCTTGACATTGGTCATGAAGAACTTAGATTGTCAGGCATATCTTACAAGTTTCAATACTATGTCTCGATTGGTTCCTTACTTGATCACACCGGAACCAAAGCGTATAGCTCGCTTTATTGGGGGTCTAGCCCCAGAAATCAAGGCAAGTGTAAAAGCATCGAGACCTACTACATTCAGGCCAGCGGCAGATCTGTCACTATCTCTCACACTCGATGTAGTTAGAAACAAGGCTGCCAAAGCTTCTGATGAAGGAAAGCGTAAAAGGGAGGATGAGAATCCTCATCGCTCCGATAAGAAGAAAAAGTGGGACTCTGATCATAAGAAGAGTTCCAGGTTTAAGAAGGACAACCAGCAGTCGGGTGAAAAGACCAGGTGCAAAACCTGTAGGAAATACCACCTCGAGAAGTGCGGATTTGAATATCAGCCTCTACCCTGTGGGATCTGCAAGTCTAAGGAACATAAAACCTTGGATTGCAAGAAGTTGAAAGATGCAACCTGTTATGGTTGCAACGAGAAGGGGCATATCAAGACTAACTGCCCTAGGAATCAGAAGAAGCCTGAAGAGGCCAAGAAAACAAACGCGTGAGTCTTCCAGATGAACACCCAGGAGGCAGTGCAGAAAGATAACATCATAACAGGTACCTTTCCTTATCAATGATGTTTATGCGGGAATTTGTTTGATCCTGGCGCAGATAAGTCTATTGTGGACAATAAATGTTGTAAACAATTGTATCCGCCTGATTAGGACCCTAGACATATGACGCGAGGTAGAATTGGCCGATGATACTTTAGAGACTGCTTTAACAACTTTAGATGGATGCTTTATATCCATTAGGAATCGCTCTTCTCCAATATCCTTATGACAAGCTTTCAAGCTATCCAAAATCATCAATATGATCAAGACAGATTTGACATTTGATCCCCTGTCAAAAAGGTGATGGACTAGGTCCAAACCTCAAATGCCATTGATGGTCTTTTATGGCCTAGGCTAAGTATAATTGATATATATTTAAATAACATTCATTAAGAATGTTCATACTATCTTAGCCTGTATGGTTTAATGATACCATGGTTAGTATATGTTAGGTCATCAGGATGATGAATAGCGGTTGTTGGATTGCAACTAAGTAATTGTTTCATTTGGTGTTAGGGACCAAGTCTCGAGTATGACAAACTCGGATAAGACAACCGTCAATCGCGCCATTGATGATGCGACACATGCTAATGATGCTACAATTGTGAACCTCAAAATTAGCAAAGATGTTCTTCAAGCTATAATAGACGCAGCTGTTGGAAAAGCTGTGAGAAAGGCCGTGAAAAAAAAAATTCAAAGAGCCCAATGCTACTTGCTCCAAATCCCATTTAAGACTACACTCCCTTACTCGCGAGAAGGATCTTGTTCATACTTTGGATGCGAAGGATGAACTAAAAAGGAAAGGGGAGGAAGATAACTCCCATACTTCTAAGAAAAAGGGTAAGCTTGAGCTTAAGAAGAACCAACAAAAGTCCAAGAAGAAACCTGTATGCAAGACCTGCAAGAAGCGCCATTTAGGGAAGTGCAGGTTCGAATCAAAATCCCAATCACAGTCTAGGGCTTGTGGGATCTGCAAATCAAAGGAACATAAAACGTTGGATTGCAAGGACATAAAGGATGCAGTCTGCTTCGGCTGTAATGAGAAAGGCCACGTCAAGACTACATGCCCTAAATCTGTCAAAGGAAATGCGGCTAAGGATGGAAAGCCTAAGAATGAAAGTGCTTAAACTCTCCTGATGGATGCCAGAGGTAGATCATATCAATAATGACATCAGGTACCTTCTTTAACATTCATTGGTAATGCAATACTAAGAGTTCTGTTTTGATTCGGGTACAAATGAATCCTTCATAAATTGTATGTATATCAAACTTTTAAAATTTTCCATAAGAACCCCAGAGATTAAGTGTAAGGTAAGACTTACATACTAGAATCATAGGAACCGTTTCTTCTGTTCCTGTCAGAAATCTTCAGTCATAAATTCTAGAGTACCCTCTCTCCAGATGAAGCACGTCAGCATATGTAGTTGATATCTCTTTGATCTCTATCGATTGCGAATACCAGACGGTATGACAAAAGCGCCACATGAAGATTGGTGTATCTTAATATGTTCCATAGATTGCTTCCATGCCTGATCAGTATGGAGGTTTAATGCATAGAACCACAAAGATATTCCAATGGTCATATGGTACTAAAGTCAGCTAATGGTATTCAAAGAAGATATCCAGAGTGGAATTGTCCAAGGAAGTGGCTCTGATTAAGGAATCCGTGGACTCGTAATGTAAATGTGTCACTTATCTTACGCAGGCAATGATAGATGAACCAGAGCCTGAGATTTGGAAAATCTCTGTAATCTCCTTGTGCATTGATTGTCTTATCCAAAGACTACCCTGTTCACCTCCTAAGACAAAGTGGAGTTAAGATTTACATCCCGCATAGGGCTACATTATTTTGAAATCTCCACGACGATCGTACCATCATTATTAGAAGAATCGAAACCCTGATTAAATGAGTTTTAAGATAAAGATTCATAAAGCCTAATTCAATATTCGGAGAATTCGGTATTATTAATTGAGAAAGATGGTTCATTATGCTTATGCATTGATTACCGCAACCCTACGTAGGCAACAATTAAGAATCGCCATCAGCTGCCCAGGATCGTCGATTTGTTCGACTAACTGTAAGGATTAGCTATTCCTTAAGATTGGTTTTAGGCAGTAGTTGGAATAACCATCTCACCATTAAATAAACTATTTTATAACTAATAGTTAGTATGTAAGCATCAAGGCTGCTCCTTTGGAGACCTTGTATTGGTGGACTGTTAGACATCCGTTGTTGGACAACAGTTTGGTAAGTCCGAATTAGCAGAACCTGAAACTACCTTGGAAATAACAGACAAGATCATACGAATTCGTAATCGTCTGAAGGTTGCCAATAATCGGCAGAAAATCAATGATTGATAAGAGTCGCAAACCTCTTAAGTTCTTGTTAAGGAATATGATTCAAGAGAAAGTATCACCCTTGAAAGGTGTGCTGAATTTTAATATATCAGGCTAGTTAAGCTCAATTTTAATATATCAGGCTAGTTAAGCTCTGGATATATTGGATTAATTCGGGAAATCGAATACGTCAAGATCAGTAGCTTATAAGTTGAGACTTATTTAAAAGAGCTTGATGATATTCACAATGTGATTCACACTGGTGATTTCAAGATATGGATAGACAATAGGTCAATAACATTGTCACATAATGATGTTCAGATTAATAAAACTTATGGTGTGTGGAGAAATCAGCATCGATTGAGGACCGACAAAATTAAAAGCTCCGAAAATATACATGTACCTATTATAAAGGTCATCTTGGGTGCCTATAGAAGCCCCAAATGTGATGTGGAAGATTAAGTCCATTATAGGACAGAAAGTACTTCTATCTTTTGAGCAAATCTCGAGGTCAAGATTTCTTTTAAGGGGGTGAGGATGTAACACCTCGTAAAAATCACGTCCAATGATGTGTTGACACGTGTATTAAACCCTAATAAAGTCAAACATTGACTATGAGGGAGTAATTTTGTGAAAAATCAAAAACCTTGTTTAGGGAAGGACTGGAAGTGATAACATGCTTAAAATAAGTCTCTGAATAACCTCTCATGATATTCGTATCCTCATATTAAGCCACTTGTTGGATTATCGAAACCGTTTGCTTAATAAATCGAAAAAATTGCACGGTAAAGGGTTAGAAGCGTCAACATGTTTAATAAATACCTCTGAATGACCTTTTAATGAACCGGAAACATTTTTATATCTAATCATACTCTTGAGAATGCAAATCATTGGCCAATTAGGGCTTAAATATCAATAAGTATCAATACGCACAAGTTTGTGTGTTAAAAAGGGTTGAAAGTGTCAACATGTTAATTCTTACCTCTGAGTGACCTTTTAACAAATCTGAAGTATCGTAATATTGGATAATACTCTCGGGAATGCCCAATATGGATAACATAGGGCTTTGACGCAATAAAGCGATAATACACGCAAGTTTGCGCGTTAAAAGGACCAAAAGCGTCAATATTTAAAACTGCACCATTGAGCTACCATTTAAGTGAACTGGTGTGAACTGGAGTGTCGTAATACTCCATTATACCCCATTATACCCTTGGGAATGATTGTTATTAACTTCATAAGGCTTTTACGCCATTTCACGATAATACGCGCAAGGTCGCAAATTAAAGGGTTAAAAGCGTCAATATGTCAAACTAGGCCTTTGACTGACTCGTCTAATGTGTCGAGAAGTTTATGATGCTTGATTATACCCTTGGATGTGCCTAATGTTGGAAATACATGGCCTTGTGAGCTAAAAACATCGATACGTGAGAGTTTGGAAGTGCAGGGGCCAAACGTGACAACAGATGAAACTTTGTTTTAGCTGACCTGGTCCTTACGGACCGTATGCAATATACCTTATGGTCCGTATGCTATTTCCAGTAATAGATTTTCAAAAACCAGCCTTGGTTTTGCTTCTTTGTCTCACACATTTGATTCTAGGGGCCTTTGATGGTTTAGAAAATTGGTATTACACCTGTTATGATCTTGTTAAACCTCCCTAACACTTGTCAATCATCCAATCACACTCCAAACACTATAAATAAGCCTTGAACTTCATTTAAAAATTCACCATTTCTTGAGTTTTGCTCTCTATCACTCAAATTTGAGGATCCTGATCATTGGAACCTCCTTTTGAGTTCTCTTCTGTCCTAAGGACCACTTGTAAGTGTTCCTTTCTTGCTTAGTTATTTTGTTTGGCTCTTAAAGCCGAAAAGTCAAGCATTTGCGATAAACGCTTTGACTTTTAGTTATACCTTATACGGTCGAGCCATGGTTCGGATCGAACATGGCTACGTGATCGTAATTAGGTAGATATTAAACCCTCAAAAGGGCACCTCCTAATTACCACGTTTGCTTAGTTAATTGTCGGGTCAATGTAACTAAAATAAAAGTCAAACGGGTCAGTTTTTAAATAAAATTCATAACTGATAATATAGAAGCTATAAAATCAGTTTTGTCACTTTAATAACTTGGTAAATATTAATTGAACATGTCTAAGCATGTTCGACCCGACAATTCTGAGTTTAGGATCGGTTCGCAACCGAAAGTCTCAAAAGTTAACTTTTTCTTTGACTTTCAGGTCTGACCCGAATTAGCTTAGTTTAATTACGCCTTAGAGTTTCTTTGTGACCATATTATATGTTAGTATAACCCCTTGAAGTTATACTACTTGGTCCTTTAGAATTAGAGTTCATATGCATGTTTCCGTTATACGCTTAAAAGTTGACCGTTATGCCCTTTTGATATTAAAACGAGATTTTTGAAAATGTGAGAGGACAAAAACCTTTATTACTGATTTATAAACATGTCCTAAAAATTTGACATCAGTTTGAGGTCTAAATTAAGAGTTATGCTCGATATCGTAAATTGAAAGCTTTTTATTAATTAAACGGCATTTCCGGCATAAAGCCTATTTAAACCCAAATTTTGACACCAAACTTCCTACCCACTAATGTAATATAATATTTTGGGATTTCAGGAAATTTTTATTAAATTTTAAACTGATCATAACATAGGGTTCTTGCATTGATTCGGTAATTGACGGTTATGCCCTTTTTGCTAATAAAATAAGTTTTATACATCCTTTGCATGTCAAACCTTTTTCTACTGATTTTATATAATAAATAAGTTATTTTAAAATGTAAAGGCTGGTCAAAATCTCAGATCTCCCTATTTAAACCGAATATCGTCAAATACCGACTTTTAGGCGATTTAGGCGCATAGTATGGTTTAAAACCATATCAGGCACCTAAAGCTTGATACCTACTGATGTTATGAATAAATTTTTGTACTTTAACAGTAAATAAAAGTTTTGAACTCAGATTTCCAAAATTTACCCTTAAAGCATATGTGAAATGACCAAAATGCCTCTACGGTGCATAGTTTGGCCATAAAGGATAAATTTCACCTATAAATGATATCTTACTGATATAACTTATTAAATTAAATATTTTTACTGATCATTTTAGACCATAACCTCAGATTATTATTAAATCTCTTTTATAATCTTTAAAATGACCAAAATACCCATACGGGGCTTAAATTGAGTTTAAATTCGTTTTGGGCATAATGGAAGGTATCCTACTGATATCACAACATATTTAAGGCATATTAACTTGTGAAACATGTCCTTGACTCATTTGGTTACCCGTTATGCATCTTACGCGTTCGGTATGGTTTATGTAACTAGTTTACATGAATTAACCGAAACGGGTCAAACCTTATCATTTTCACTTCAAAATTCAGAATGTGTTTAGTTTACCCATATTATACAAGTATCCATACTTATCGGGTCTAAATCACATTCTAATCCGGTCTTCGCTTAATCTTGCATTTCGAACCGTAAACCTTTCCTTAAAACTAACCGGTCTAAGTTACAACTTAAATAAGACTCGTTAGGAATCTAATAGGTTAATAAAACCTTCGTTCCAGATTGAGAGCCCCAGTAGAGGTACTTGTGCTTGCTGATTTGAATATACGGCTGAGAATAAAATTACATTTTAGCTCAGGTAAATACTTTTAACTTATTTTCCCTATACGGGCTTGGGATACGGTATTATAATAATACCGCTTGGTCGGGTATTGAATGTTTAATCGGATTGTGATTAAATTATTGAGGTAACCCGTTTTAATCTGTCTTGTTTAAAATAAAGCATTTGGGGGTTAATGACCATGTCCCGGATATCCTTGGCATCATTATTAAGAAAATGGCCATGTCTTAAGCACGAGGTGTAGGCATACACCTGACAGTCGCGTAAGAAAAATGGTCTCTCACTCTCTTGTGGGCCTATACTTGTGGTGTGTCTGTTAATCTTGACTCGGTTTCTACATCGGGCCCTGAATGTATAACGAACATGTAAATCTGTATACAAGATTATTTTTATATAATTGTCCCAAGTTAAAAAGGATATTTGTGCCTTATGCATCCAAATCAATTTTCATAAACGTTTTCAAAAGAGTCAGTTAATTGTATTTACTAGTGTAAACTGACGTATTTTCCAAAAAGGTTAAGTGACAGGTACTGTACGTAATTGGCTAGGAGCTCAGGGCGTTAATAGGGAATCTTGCAAGTTCTAGACGTCTAAAGCCTGTTGAACAGTGTTTATCTTTCTGTTTTAAGATCCGCCTGTGGATCCATCTTACAATCCGCTTGTAATATTGATGTTACTTTTAAATCGGTTTGTAATATATTTACTTTAGACTTCCGCTGTGCATTGAACTGTGATTATTTGACTATGATGATATCAACTACGTCACGATACTCCCCACCGGGCCCACCGGTAATATGTGGAAATATCGGGGTGTGACAAATTCCGTGAACGATGTGAGTGGCCTGACAAAAGTAGAAGAAATTGGTTTAACCGAAAAACAGGGAATACTTGATGTGGGTATCATTGATGATGAATTCAAAGAACGATATTTAAACTCCTATTTCGAAGATTAAATCTGTCTTCACAAGAGACGGATTGGAGTTTGATTATCATCAAGGCCATGGAGTTCCATGAATTTGCCGATTGCAAAGCTTTACTGGATAAGATTGATGATAGAGAGTTTGTATTCAAATACAAACACACTCTGGAGGCAAAATTCGAGGAGATGGTGAAGTGGTTCCTGAACATCTATATGGGAATATCTTCAAGGCCAGTGCCTCCATATGCTCCGAACAAAAGGAAAATAGATCTACTAGGACTGTACGTGTTGGTGGAAAGAGATGGCGGCTATCGGAATGTCACCAGTGACAATTTATGGCCGGTGGTAGCGAAGGATTTAGGATTTGATTACCAAGACGGCGATTACATGAGAATTATCTTTGCCATGTATCTCGATGTCTTAGAATACTATTACAGGTTTAAGATGGTTCAAGAAAAAGTGTATGACAAGGAGATGGTGAATGAAGGAGAAGGTTCCTCTCACGGCTGCCATGTGAGACGGAAAAGTGCAAGTGATGCTCAAGATGAGACTGCTGCTTCGGCCCACTATGCTCTCTTCGCCGGAAACGAATGGGAGGATGTCTGGAATCTACAAAAGAAAAGGAAGCGATTCAACTTCAATCATGCAAGAAGGGCTGTCGAAGAAGCAAACAGGAGTGTCATAATTAAATTTAAGGGGGTTGTTTAGACTAATGTTTAAACTTAATTATGTTATAACTTATGCACTTGAATTTATAACTTATATACTCGATATGTAATGTGACCGATGGGGTGGTGATAAGCGGGTGCAAAGTTTAAACTGCCATGGCAGTTACTCCCGCCAAAACAGAACCGCCAAATTGGCAGATATATAAGGTTGATATCCGACAATCATTTCCGGTTATCAAGACATTTATGTTTCACACGAATTGTCCAATTTATCTTCGATTGATCTTCCCTGCATTCATACATCTTTCTGAAACATGGACAATCAATTCGGTTCAATTTCGAACAAGAATCAATCCATGTCTCACACTTCCGCTGCAACCATGAAGTCTGATTCCCAACAAAAAGCAGTGGTGGACCCAGTAATTTTTTCATGGGGGTGCGGAACATTTTTAAAATTTTTAGACCCCTAGGTATATAAGTAAAAAAATCGGTTCGTATCGGGTCGGTCGGATCATGTAAAACAAAAGAAATCGCGCCATAACGTCTTTACTCATGGTTCCTATCACAAACAAATTGATCCATAAGTTCATCGATCCATAACATAATGTTTCTATAATTTTCAAATATTCAAGCCCTAGAAATCGTGTGTTATCAGCCTAAAAATCATCTAAACAACCATAAACAACGTCAAAATACACGAAATTTCAAACCTATTTAAGAATTTTATTACCTTTTTCTCCTATAATATCAGCTAAAATCATTCAAAAAACATAAAAACTTACCCTTTATCGAATTCCGGTTGGTTTGGTGTCAGACGATGGTGGTTCGCGGCTGCTGATAACGTGCTGTTGTGTTCACTGATCGTTGGCAGGAGACGACGCAAGAGAGGGAGGGTGGGATGATTTCTAAGGGACTATTAAGCTTATTTTAATTATTAGAGTTTGAACTTAGGTTGGGTTTGGTTAATGGGCTAGGAATTAGTGGGCTAGTTATGTTTAATGAAATAGTGGGTTAAGATATTGGGTATTTGGGTTAAGTTGGCTAGTATAAGTTTATATAATTTAGGTAGTTGTTTTAAAAAAAATCAAAGTTTACTAAGAAAAATTTAAAATATAAATCGATAGCATTTTCTATCTAAGGTGTGCGGACGAAAAATTCCAAGGGGTGTAGACGAAAAAATCCAAGGGGTGCGAACGGGATTTTCGATGGAAAACTGCATTAATTTTTTTTCCCGGGGGTGCGCCCATCCACCTTGGGCTGGGAGTGGGTCCGCCCCTACCCAAAGGGCTACTTGTAACAAAAGCCCATTTCACATTCCCAAAGATACCATGTATAATAAAAGGAGCGGGAACAAGAGAGGCTATCACCTCACGTCATCGTCCCTGCCAGGAGCATTTAATGACATGCGTCAAGAGTGAGAAAGTGCCGGCTGGAATAGTACGAGGTTGGTACTGACTTCATTAAATGAGAGGATCATCGCCCTTGGTAAGAAGGAGACACGAATCCATCGGTGGCAGGGAACCTTTCTGGCACAGTAGAAGACCATTAGATCTCAACGGGATTCCCACCGTCCGATAAGCTCACCTCACTATATAAGCCATACTTATGATCAAAGGTGAGCATTCAATAACTCTCCCTAACTTGCATGTTAGGGTTTCGTATATAATCAAAGATAATCATTCATTAAAGAGAAGTTACGAACTCAAGAAACCCTAGGCGATTTTCAGAGCTGATTTTACAGTTTTCGGAGTATTTTGGCTTACGGGAATCATCCGGTTGAAGCTCGGAACGTAGGAAAGAAGATTGTTCGGGTCTTATCTCCCGGTTTTCGTTATTTTCTTGTTTCGATACTTTTATGATGAATTCTTGTTTTGAACTTGTTTTGTTGATTTTAGACATTATGTTTTCAGGCTAAAACCTTCGTTACTACCTAGGTTAGATGATAGTTTAATAAAGTTTGGATTTTTAATGGTTTTCTATTGTTAGTTATGGATTGATATTTGAAAGTAAATCATTCTAGAACCTTTAATTTGGTACATGTGCGTATTTAATTTTGATTGTTGATTATTTGCTGTTTCACATAAATTTTGGTGGATGTCTTTCACATAATGAATTTGTGTTGAATATTCGTATCTTTGCGGGTTCAGGTGATCTTTGGGTAAATCGGCTGATAGCCTTAGGAACAGTAACTAAAATTCAATTAGAATTAAGTATTCTGCTTAACTTGTCGCTGAGAGGCTCGAGTTAGTTAGTAGGTCTCGGTGCAATATATAACTAAGATAGGTTTTGAGAGAAGTCGATCTTAGTTCCCTAATTGCACCTGTGTCTATTAAACCAAGTTAGACTCTAGGATTGCCTTAGACTGTCGCGCTGAGAGGTAGATAGTCGTATTAGGGCACTTTTAGAGTCGTTAGAGGACTGAGAGGAAGTCTAACAATCGGTGTTCACAACAGCCTTGTAGGGTTTCCTAGGTTTCTTCCTGAGAAGGGTCGGGAAGTCTTAGCTTGAAATACCTTAGGGTTTAGTACTTTACGATCCTGATTCCATACCACAATAGTACCGTTAGAAATCCATTCCTAGTTAAACTGGATTCAAGCCTAGGTAGTCGTTAATCTCATTTGAATTAAACCTTAGTTCTCGTTCGTGTCATAGTCTAGTTTCATTTTAAATTCCAATTTTAGGATTTTAGTAAAACCCCCCCTTTAAAACACAACAATAGTTAATTCGTGTCAGTGTCAAGTCTAAATAAAGCCGTTAACGTAATTTATTAGAGTCCTTGTGGGTTCGACATCCGGACTTGCTTTTCTTTGCTAGAGTCGACCGGTTCACTTGCCGGTGAGTAGTTTAGTCAAGTTAGAGAGTCTAGATTATTATTACTTGAGTCTAAATTTAGGTTTATTTTAGTTTATTTATTTGAACTACTTATTGCACATCAAGGAACGTTCAAGGACGAAGGTTGTGAGAAGGACTTGAGAGAGCTTGAGGGAGACGTCGTGTTAAGTGATAGGAAGATGTTTCTAAAGAGAGGGATATCCCAAGAGCAATCCATTGTGGATGTTGTTATTCATGTTAATTTCAAATGCTATAAAACATCTTCCATTTAAAATTGGCCCATAATTTAAAACTAGTAGTTTACCCGTCCGCTGTCCGGGTATATATGATTAATATCAACCAAACTCACTGCTGTCCGGGTATATATGATTAACATCATCCAAACTCACTGTATATTTTAATATCACGATGACTACTTATCTAACTATTAAGAACATCAATAACTATGTCTATATTTAAAATAATGTTGACTTTTAATTTGATTTCGATTAATAACTACAACTCTTCTTGAATTGTTATGCATACTAATTTAAAATCTTACATCTAATTTGCACAATTTAAAATATTTAATTAATTATCTGTAATTGATTAACGTAGGAATTTCTAACACCATTAAATGAAGATAAATGAGATCTATCAATGATACATGTTTACAAAAGTATTAAAAAAAACTATCAACATAACCAAACGTAGATTATATTTATGTCATGAGAATATTATTTAAGAACATCAATAACAGTGTCTACATTTAAGATAATAATGACTTGTAATAAATGATAAACATGCAGGATACATATACAAAAAAAAAAAGCAGATAATGTTATCAAGATCTCACAAGTATATTACAAAAAAGCCAAAAAAACACAATGTATACTATAATATACAATAAATCATAAACATGCAGAATACATATACAAAAAAAGTAATTGATGTTATCAGGATCTCCCAAGGATATTACACAAAAGCCAAAAAAACACAATATATACTATAATATACAATTTCGCTGGCAAAACACAAACCATTGTAAAAAAACACAATGACTTATTATCCAACTATTTAGAACATCAATAACCATGTCTATATTTAAGATAATAATGACTTTTTATTCGATTGCGATTAGTAACTACAACTGTTCTTATATTCTTATACATCGAATTGTCATACGTAATAACTTAAAATCTTACATCTAATTCACACAATTTAAAATTTTTAAGTAACTATTTTTAAATTGATTAACATAGCAATTGCTAACACCATTAAATAAAGATAGATGAGATCTATCAAAGTTAGATCAACATAAACTAAATCAATTACAATTCTCTCTATGGTCGCTCGAAGAAAAGGGAGCATATGAAGAACTAAACAGAAAAGTCGGCATCATCAGTGATAACAATTACAAGCGAACCTGGAGCAGCATCGGATAGCTTGATGAAGTCCTCCACTCTCCCCCATCAGATTTCAAGAACAACGCAGAAGAGTTTATCACACAACTGTTGAAACAGGATCAGAAAATCTGCGACATCCTAGCCGATCTGCAAAACAAAAGAAAGAATGAAATCGCGTGGAAGAAGGCGAGAGTCGTTGAAATCTTAGGAAGTGTTAATTGTAGCGTATAATATTTTATACATATTTCACTCTTTAATCTTTCTTTATATTTAATTTAATAAAATTAATATCCATTGGATACAAAGTAAACACAATGACAAGAACACATAACATAATATATAGAAAACCCACCTAGTTGCAAAACACAATAATCAGACGCAATAACACAATATATAGAATCAGTTGCAATACCATGGCTAATATTAACACTATCCATACCACCAATATTCAAGTATTTCTTTATTTAATTAAACAAACAATAAAATATAAAAGATAATAAAAGATACGCAATCAACATCATATCTATCACAATAAAAACAACTTCATCATCACCGGCGTTTCATATCTCCTTGAAGATCCTCGCCGCCGAAAATTTGATCGACAAAAAGGTAACTTCCGATTGTAAATCTTAACGGTTTAATTTCTATTAGATTTCTAAACCTCTGTTAGATACTTAATCAGCGACATATGATGGTTACTGCGGCGAATAACTTGTTTGTAGACGTCAAATCTGATTTTAGGTTTCAATCATCTTCAACCTCTCATATGTTATGTATAGTTGATATATATCTTATGTATTGCATGTTATGGACATTGTCGAACTAATGTTTACAGTATAATGATAATAATATATGAAAAAGTTGCAATCAAACAATGGGGGTGTTTGGGTTAGCTTATTTTGGAGCAACTTATGACTTATTGACTTATAAAAGTTAATAAGTTGTTTTTTGAGTGTTTGGGTTAGCTTATTTTAAAGGGTTTTGTGTGTTTACAAGCCATTTTTGAGAAGTCAGAATTTCTAACTTCTCACTTATATAAGTTAATAAGTCATTTTTAAGAAGGAATCCCAAACACACACGGATGAAAACATATGATTCTGTTATAATTTTTTTTTTATTTTTGGGGTTCCTTCTCTAAAAGTACTTATTAACTTATATAAGTCATAAGTGAGGAGTTACAAATACTAACTTATCAAAAACAACTTCTTAACACACAAAAATAACTTGAATAAGCTAACCCAAACACTATAAACACAACTTATTAAATTTTATAAGTCAATAAGATATAAGTTGCTCCAAAATAACCTAACCCATGTACGATTACGCGAAAAGAGATATTTTACGAATATATATATATATATATATATATATATATATATATACTGATATATTGAAATGGTATACAGAAGAGATCTATTGCACATTATGAATTAGCAATAATAATCTCATGACATAAGATTACATTTTAACACATTGTGTATTAATACTAACAGTTAATATTAAATGTTATATATCCCAGGTATACAAAAATGATTACGTCCTGAGTTGGCAAGGAGAGATATTTCTTATGTGAATTTCCAATTCGACAAGAATGCATCATCTAAAAAAAATGAGTTGACAGTTCCTTTCGGAAATCTTTGCAAACACATTTCAAACAACCAATAGCTTTGGCAGGGAGCCTTGTGAATATTTCATCGACGATCAATGCAAACCCAAGCTTTTCCATTTTATAATCTATGGGGCTACAATATAAAATATAATAAATAAAATACAATTGAGACAATTTGATATGTAAATGTTTATATATAAACACAATGTATACAACCGCTTTTCATACACAACCGGGTGATAAAATAAGACTAACCAACTACGTAACTTATATAAAAAAAACTGTTAATGAAAACAGTTTAACATTGTATTAACACAATCTTAAACAACTGCTGATGTTAGCAAATATTGACCTTTCTACAAACATTTTGAAATGAACACAGCAGTTTACCTTATCATCTTTGTAGGAGAACATGCAAGAAAGACTACAACAACTTATTAACCTAAAATCTTTTATAAACACAACATTTAATGATATACAATAAGATAAAATAAGACACACAACTACAAAAGAAAAGTTAAACCTGAATACAAAAGTTCTAACACATACATTGTCATATAATAAGAGAAAATATCACTCTTCATAAAATAACACAATTTCTTAAAAAATTACACAATAATAACCATTCCAGTTAACTACCTCTACATCAAAATTGAGTTAGAATCGGTTAAGAGAGGTTTATTAAGAAATGAACACAGCAATTTACCTTTCCATCTTTGTAGGAGAACATGCAAGAAAGACTACAACAACTTATTAACCTAATATCCTGGATTATAAACCGCTAGAACATACCATATATTAAAATTACACATATTAAAGATTTCATTTAATACAATAATTCGATTGCGATTAGTAACTACAACTGCTCTTATATTCTTACATTTAATTCACACAATTTAAAACTTTTAAGTAACTATTTTTAAATTGATTAACATAGCAATTGCTAACACCTTTAAATAAAGATAGATGAGATCTATCAAAGTTAGATGTTTATGATATAGATAGTATTTTTTTCATGTGTGCAAGTGCAACTCTATATTCAGGCACAATTTAACATCAAAATAAACCAAATCAATTACAATTCTCCAGATGGTCGCTCGAAGAAATTAAACTGAATATATTAAATGTTTGAAATAATATATGATTAAATAACCACAATAAAAAAACGATCATAATAAAAAACATAATTCATCCAGACATGGATGGGAAAACAGTTGTGAAGATATTAAAATTACATATATTAAAGATTTCATTTAATATAATAACCACTGTTGTCATAGTATATTACAAAAAAAAAACCATAACAAAAAACACAATAGCTGTAAATAACACAATGATTTTAAGTAACACACAATATCAAAAATAATAACAGAAAATTCATCATAAGCTTGCTTCTAAAGGTATATTCTCATTAGAGCAATAAGAAAATTCAGGCAAATGACCATCCACACACTCGTCAGCTACAACCTCACAAAAAAAGCATGTCAATGATTTTTTACTATAATAACACAAAGGATTCCTACAAACACAAAACGATTGTAAAAAACACAATGCTATGTAAATCCCAATACTTGACAAAACAAAATGATAATACATTTCCAACTATATTACAAGACTTCATATCTGCTGGCTGCTTCATTTCCACAATGCTGTCCAACCCGGCAATGTAACACCTCGAAAATTTATGTCCAATAATGTATCAACACGTGTCATGGACTTTAAACGTGTAAAGAAGTGATTTAGAGGGACTAAAGTCGACAAACAGAGAAAATATGTGAATAGAAGGGTTCAAAGTGTCAACAATGAATAAATATATCTTGCAATAACCCTACACGATGTTTATACCCTTAAACGAATGAATCATGGAACATACGAAGCTAATTGTGGAAGAAAGTGAGAGATTACAAACTACAAGGGTTAAATGTGTCAACATGTTTAAAGTATACATCTGAGTGACCTTTTAGCGAACCCGAAGCTTTGTAATGATTAATTATGCTCACTAGAATAAGTGATAAAAATTTCACAAGGTTTTGATAAAGTATGAGAAAGTTACGACAATATTCGTATACGAGGGGTTAAAAGCGTCAACGTTGAAATTCAAGGCTTTACGGGTGATCACAAAGTTAACCAATGACTTAACAATGTTTGGTTATGTCATGGAGCCCTTAAAAGTCAAGTTAGAGGGCCCAAAGTGCAAGAAATAAACTCAAAACCACGTTTAATAGGACCAGGGGCTGAAATGCAAACTTTGAAACTTGTTTGGCTGGTTCTGGGAAGCCACACGGGCCGCGTAAGGTGTCAGGGAATCCTTACGTGGGCCGCCTCAGCATGCCAGCGACAGTTTTCACCTGGCAGCTGCCAGTTCAGGTCTGTAACCGACTTAAAAGCATGGTTTTTGGATTCTAAGAGCGTGGACAGTAGTTTTACATGCAATAGGGACACATGGGGACATCATATTACACCTGTAGACTTAGGTGCTGTTTGTTTTTGCAGACATAAACTGTCTACAAGCTGATTTCATCTGTTTTCATGTCTGCAACTGAAGATGTGGTCTGAAGCTCTTCAAGCTGAAAATATAAGACTGTTTGTTTTTATAAATTGATATTGTCTGTACAAACTAGCTGAACTTTGTTTATTTTCCAAATCAATAAAACAATTAATAGATTCATCTTTGCAAGACTGTATGAGCCAACTTAAAAGTCAAAGGACCAAAATACAAAATTATAACCCCTCTTCACCTTTAACAGACGAACATAATCAATAAACAATTAATAGATTCAGCTTTGCAAACTACAAGAACTTTCTTTACTTTCCAAATCAATAAAACAATTAGTAGATTCACCTTTGCAAGACTGTATTGAGCATAACCGTTTAAACAATTAGTCTTCAAGGGTAATGTCTGCGCGCCTGCAGACATTAGCTCCCTTGAAGATGTTTCAAGAAAAAACAAACACCCCCTTAGTTGGGATGATCTTGTGCACTTTAAATCCCTATATAAGGAGCTTCAATGTTGCAACACTTCACACTTCATTTGCAAACCTTCACATCTTCACTTCTGGAGAATTTTGGAGCTCAAGCACCCTTCCTAGGAGTCACTAGTCGTGCTTAGGACTATTGTAAGTGTCCTTAACTTTCCTTAATTCAGTTTAGCTTAGTTAATTAGCTTAAAGTCAAACCATCGTAATTAGAGTTTGACTTCGTAATTAATCATAATTTGTCCAGTCAAATTTCAAATTGAAAGTACCTATGAGTTGGTAATTATGTGGGCAATAAACCCTTAAAAGGGCACCCTCTGATTCCCACTCTAACTAGGTCAATTGTCGGGTCAAAGCTAATCCTAAAAAGTCAACAGAAAGCTTATTTTCAAATTAATGCATAATTAGCAATGTAGGAGCCATGCAACCTGTTTTATCATTAATATAACTTGGTAATTAATGTAAGAACATGTCTAAACATGTTCAACCCGATAATTTTCAGTTTAGGCTCGGTTCGGAACCGAAAGTCGCATAATTTGACTTTTGCTTTGACTTTCAGTTCTGACCCAATGTAGCATGTTTTAGAAATGCCTTAGAGCTTTATTTGGACCAGGTTTCATGTTAGTATAACCCTCTGTGATTATACAACTTGGTTCATTAGTTATCCGATTCATATGCATGTTTCCGTTAAATGCTTAAATGTTGACTATTATGCCCATATGACCTTAAAACGTGATTTTTGAAAAAGTAAAAGAGTAGAAACCTTCATTGCTGATCTAAAGACTTGTCCCTAAAATTTGACATCAGTTTGAGGTTTAGATTAGGTGTTATGCTCATTAGCGTAATTAGGAAGCTTTTTACTAATTAAACGGCGTAATTAGCATATAGCCTATCTAAACCCAATTTTTGATACCAAACTTTTTACCCACTGATGTAAAATCATATTTTTGGATTTGTGAAGATTTTTATTTAATTTTAGGCTGAGCATAACATAGAGTTCTAAGCTTGATTCGGTAATTGGCGGTTTTGCCCTTTTTAGCTATAAGATGAGTTTTACAAATCTTTTTGACACCAAACCTTTTTCTACTGATCTAATATGATGAATAAATTATTTTTATCCTTCTGGAATAATAAAAATATCAGCTTTTCTTATAAAACCCGGAAATCGTTTAAAATCGCCTTTTTACGCGTTTTAAACGCATAGTATGTACTAAAACTATTTTGGATATATAAGATTTGATACCTACTGATATTTTTAGTAAATTTTTATACTTTAGTAGTAAGCAAAAGTTTTAAAATCAGATTTCTAGATTTGACCTTTTAAGCCTATGTGAAATTACCAAAATGCCCCTAAGGTGCATAGTTTGGTTATAAATGATAAATTTCACATATATGTAATACCCTACTGATATAACTTATTAAATTAAGTATTTTTACTGATTATATCAGACCTGTAACTCAGATTATTATTTAAACTCTTTTATAACCTTTTAATTGACCAAAATACCCCTACGGGGCATAGTTTGTGTTTATATCCATTTTGGGCATAATAAAAGATATCTTACTGATGTCACAACATATTTAAGGCATATTAACTTAGGAAACCTGTATATGGCTCATTTGGTTACCCGCTACGCCTCTTTCGCGTTCGGTTCGGTTTATGTACAAGTTTGCATAAATTGACCGAAACGGGTCAAACCTTATCATTTTTGTCTCAAAATCCAGAATGTGTTTAGTTTACCCATATTACACAAGTCTCCAAACTTTTCGGGTCTAAATCACATTCTATTCCGGTCTTCGCTTAATCGTGCGTTTGAACCGTATCTTCCTTTAAAAACTAACCGGTCTAAGTTTAGGCTTAATTAAAGACCCGTTAGGAATCTAATAGGTTATTAAAAACCTTTGTTCTAGAATAGGAGACCCGGTAAAAGCTACGTGCACATGCTATTTGTGACTATTACTTGCAAAGGTAAATACTTTTAACTTATTTTCCCTATACGGGCTTGGGGTACGGTATATAAAATACCGCTTGGTCGGGCATTGAATTTTTGATCGTATGAAGGTTAATTTATTGAAATGAAGGATCGCTGTAGAGGTATGTAAGAAGGTTGTGGGTCATTGGGCTCATTCTCCGACTGTGGCCCATAGGAGTCACGAAAGGCAGGCGTCGAACTGTGTGAAACCGACCGTCTAGCCAGCTCAAAAAGGTTCCTCCTGTTCTCTCGAGGATCGGCACTCTCGGTGGTTGAAGGAGCTTGCCTTTGCGAAGGCCCGGCTTCGTGGTCATTGGGGGCGGTGATTGGCCCCTTGCCTCTTCCTCTTCGTCTGAAAAATCTTCGCGGCATTTTTAGACATGTCAATATAACATAAGATAACGACAAGAATATATAGAATAAAGGACAAAACAAAACAAAACAAAGTAGAATTTGTCCTATGTTATTTGTCTAGACTCGAAAGTTTTTAGGAATGTGCAATTGTGTCATTGAGATTAAACACAAAAGGCTAGTGTTTAATTCACTCAATGTTGGCTCTGATTCCAACCTGTCACACCCCGACTTTCCACGTATGACCGGTGGGCCCGGTGGGGAGTATCGTGACGTGGTTGGCAGCATAATAGTCAAACAACACAATATTTAAATGCACAGCGGAAGCAAATGAAAGATATACATATATTTCAACCGAATAATGTGTAATATCAAGTATCACAACAATCGAAAGTTTATCCACAGGTGGATCAAAGAAAACGGAAACAGTAGTTCAACAGACTTTAGGCATTTAGCTTGCGAGACTTCTATTGATGCTAAGGAGAAATCCAGCCTATTACGAGTAGTACCTGCATTTAATCTTTTTCGGAAAATACGTCAGTTTACACTGGTAAATACAATTAACCGACTCATTTTAAAATGGTTAAAAATTGATTTGGATGCACGTGGCATAAACATTTTATAACTTGGGATATTTATTTAAATATATAAACTTGTAAAAGGATTACAAGTTCCTTATGCGTTCAGTAGCCCGGTTCGTGCCGGGTTAAAGATCAATAGAGACACCACATAATTTATTTATGCACTGACGAGTGTACGCCTACACTCCGCGCTTAGGTCATGGCCATTTCGTAAAATGATGCCAAGGATATCCGGGACATGGTTATTAACCCCCCAAAGGCGTTAAGCAAACAAAACATATTTAAACGGGTCATCTCGATAATACTTAACCACTAATCGGTTAAGGTCGAATGCCCGACCAAGCGGTATTTTATATACCGTAACCCAAGCCCGTATAAGGGAAAATAAGTTAAAAGTATTTACCTTTGCAAGTATAATTCACAAACAGTAAATGCAAGTAGCTTTTACTGGTCCTCCTATTCTGGAACGAAGGTTTATAATAACCTATTAGAATCCTAACGGGTCTTTAATTAAGTCTAAACTTAGACTGGTTAGTTTTAAAGATACGGTTCGTACGCACGATTAAGCGAAGACCGGAATATAATGTGATTCAGACCCGACAAGTTTGAAGACTTGCCTTATATGGGTATATTATACACATTCTGGATTTTGAGATGAAACCGATAAGGTTTGACCCGTTTCGGCCAATTTATGCAATCTAGTTACATAAACCGAACCGAACGCGTAAGAGGTGTAACGGGTAATCATGAGAGTCATATACAGGTTCCCTAAGTTAATATGCCTCAAATATGTTGTGACATCAGTAAGATATCTTTTATTATGCCCGAAACGAATTTAAACACAAACTATGCCCCGTAGGGGTAGTTTTGTCATTTACAAGGTTATAAAAGAGTTTAAGTATTAACCTGGGTTACAGGTCTGATGTAATCAGCAAAAATACTTAATTTACTAAGTTATAACAGTAGGGTATTGTATATATGTGAAATTTATCAATAATAACCAAACTATGCACCGTAGGGGCATTTTGGTAATTTCACATAAGTCGAAAAGCTCAAATCTGAAGTCTGAGTTAAACGACTTTTGCTTACTGTTAAAATATTATAATTTACCTAAAATATCAGTAGGTATCAACCCTTGTATGTTTAAAATAATTTTAGTACATACTATGCGTTAAAAACGCTTAAAAAGGCGATTAGAAGCCGTTTCCGGGTTCTATATAGAAAACTAATATTTTTATTATTCAAGAAGGCTTAAAATAATTTATTTATCATATGAAATCAGTAGCAAAAGGTTTGGGGTCAAAAAGATATGTAAAACTCATTTTATAGCCCAAAAGGGCAAAACCGACAATTACCGAATTAAGCCTATGACTCTAAGTTATGCTCAGCCTAAAATTAATTAAAAATCTTCAAAAATCCCAAAATAATATATTACATCAGTGGGTAAAGAGTTTAATATCAAAAAGTATGTTTAAATAGGCTATACGCTAATTATGTCGTTTAATCGCTAAAGAAGCTTTCTAATTACGCTAATGAGCATAACTCTCAATCTACACCTCAAACTGATGTCAAATTTTGGGTGCAAGTTTATAAATCAGTAACTAAGGTTTCTACTCTTTTACATTTTCAAAAATCACGTTTTATGGTGAAAAGGGCATAATGGTCAACATATAGGCAATTAACGGGATCATGCATATTAATTGGATAACTAATGAACCATAGTGTATAATCACAGAGGGTTATACTAGCATGTAACCTGGTCCAATTAAAGCTCTAATGCATTTCTGAAACATGCTTAAACGGGTCAGAACTGAAAGTCAAAGCAAAAGTCAAATTATGCGACTTTCGGTTCCGAACCGGGTCTCTACTGAAAATTGTCGGGTTGAACATGTTTAGACATGTTCTTATATTAATTACCAAGTTATATTAATGATCAAACAGGTTGTATGGGTCCTACATTGCTAATTATGCATAAATTGGAAATTAAGCATTCTGTTGACTTTTTAATAACAAGTTTGACCCGACATTTGACCTAGTTAGAGTGGGAATCAGAGGGTGCCCTTTTAAGGGTTTATTGCCCACATAATTACCAACTTATAACTACTTTCAATTCGACTAATCACTGGACCAACAATGATTAATCGCTAAGTCAAATGGTAATTACGACGGTTTGACTTTTAAGCTAAAACTAAGTAAAAACTCAACTAAGAAAGGTTAAGCATACTTACTGAAGTCCTATGCTCGATTAGGAAGGCTTAAGGTCTGCTCTTGAACTTCCAAAAGCTCCAGAAATGCAGAAGAAAGGTGTGATCACAATGTTGCAACCTTGTGGCCTTTTATAGTGTTCAAAATCTCATAGATTGTTGACACACAAGCCTAGCAATGGCCATGGATCACCCCCAGATGTCCCTAAGGGCCTAGGAGTCATTTAGGGGTCGTCCAAGATGAGGAAAATCGATTATAAGTCGGTTATAATGCTCATAGCAGACACCTAGTAACATTTTCCCAAAGTTTTCGGAACAGATGGCCCCTCGCGCCATGCGTAGACCCCCTAGGGGACCCTCGTGTCGCGCGACGCCCTTTCTGACTCAAATCCATTTTCAGATTTTTATGTTTTGGTCCTTGGCTCTTAAAAACTTTGTTTCGACTTTATTTCTTGCATTTTGAACCCTCCAATTTGACTTATAAGGGCTTCAAGACATGTACCCATTTTGTTAAGTCCTCGGTTAACTTTGTATTCACCCTAAAAGTCATAAACTTCATCGTTGACGCTTTTAACCCCTCGCATACGAATTTGATTATAATTTTCTCATACGTTAACGAAACTTTATGAAATTTATATCGTGCATTCTAGTGAGCATAATTAACCGTTACAAAGCTTCGGGTTTGCTAAAAGGTCACTCAGAGGTATAACTTAAACATGTTGACACATTTAACCCCTGTAGTTTGTAATCTCTCACTTTCTTTCATGTTTAGCTTCGTATGATCCATGATTTATTCGTTTAAAGGCATGAGCATCATGTAGGGTTATTGTAAAGTATAATTATTCACTGTTGACATTTTGAACCCGTATATTCATATACTTTTCACGTTTGTCAACTTTAGTCCTTCTATAACATTCTTTCACACGTTCAAACCTATGACACGTGTCAACACATTTTAGGACGTGAATTTTCGAGGTGTTACATCGAAATAGGCTGGCCTCTCCTTAGCATCAATAAGAGTCTCGCAAGCTTGGATGCATTTTAAGTCTGATGAACTATGTTTCCTTTTTATTTGATCCGCCTGTGGATCTGTTTCAACTATTTTGTGATACTTAATATTACAATTTATTCGGTTGAAATAAATCTATCTTTTGCTTCCGCTGTGCATTTAAAATTGTGTTGTTTGACTATGATGATATCAACTACGTCACGATACTCCCCACCGGGCCCACCGGTAATGCATGGAAATATCAGGGTGAGACAGGTTGGTATCAGAGCCAACACTGAGTGAATTAAACACTAGCCTTTTATGTTTAATCTCAGTTACACAATTGCACATTCCTAAATTTTCGAGTCTAGACAAAGAACTTAGGACAAATCCCGAATTGTTTTATTTGGTCTTTTATATATATCCCTTGTTGTTATTTTTGTTTATGTTGACAGGTTCAATCATGCCACCAAGATTCAACAGGGGAAGAGGAAAGGCACCAATCACAGGCCACGACCATGAGGCCGGGCCCTCACACAGACGGATCCCACCAGCCTCGATGAGTACGAGTCCTTAGGAGCATTGGAGGACGTATATAGAGCCAGCGAGGCAATCCGTCTCGCTAAGTTCGTCACCATCCTCGATCGACACAGGTTTTTCAACAAACCTTAAGCTCTCTTCTATGTGCACATCTGTATGTGGTATAACTAGTGATTCATCAGCGAAACACTTCTTCAGATTGCAGATGTGGAATACATTGTGGATACCACTGAGCTCTTCAGGTAAGTTTAACTTATAGGCAACCGATCCGACACGTTCGATGACCTCGAAAGGTCCTATGTATCTCGGACTTAACTTGCCTTTCTTACCAAATCGCATCACTCCCTTCCAGGGTGATACTTTAAGCAACACATTGTCACCTACTTCGAAGTTAAAAGGTTTACGCTTCAGATCTGCGTAGCTTTTCTGCCTATCTTGGGCAGCTTTGAGACGGTCACGAATCTGGACAATTTTGTCCGTCATTTCAAAGACTATCTACGGTCCTGATAATTGGACATCTCCAACCTCCGCCCAACAAACGGGCGTCCTGCACTTTCTACCGTATAAGGCCTTGAAAGGCGCAGCTTTAATGCTGGTATGGTAGCTATTGTTGTAGGAGAATTCGATTAACGGCAGGTGGTTACCCCAACTACCACCTAAATAAATCACACATGCACGAAGCATGTCTTCCAGCGTTTGGATTGTACGCTCACTTTGTCCGTCTGTCTGGGGATGGTAAGCCGTACTGAAATTTAAACGCGTGCCCAGAGATTGTTGGAAACTTTTCCAAAAATGTGACGTGTATCTAGTATCTCTGTCAGAGATAATAGACACATGTACGCCATGTAGAGCCACAATCTTATCGACGTACAATTGGGCTAACATGTCGGAGCTATAGTTCTCCTTAATGGGCAGAAAATGTGCTGACTTAGTCAGTCTATCAACTATCACCCATATTGTGTCATTTCCTTTCCTGGTTTTGGGCAACTTGGTGATGAAATCCATCGTCACCATTTCACACTTCCATGTGGGAAGTTCAGGTTGTTGTAGTAAACCTGACGGCTTTTGATGTTCAGCTTTTACTTGCGCACATGTCAAGCATTTAGCTACATAGGTGGCTATAGACTTCTTCAAGCCTATCCACCAAAAATTTGCCTTCAGATCCTGGTACATCTTATCAGCTCCAGGATGAACGGAGTATTTAGAACTATGGGCTTCCTGGAGGATAACATCTCGAAGTCCTCCATAAATTGGAACCCATATTCGTCCATTTAACCTTAGAATTCCGTCCTTGCCAAGAGATAACTGCTCCTCAGTTACTCCTAGCTTTTCGTTAGGATAGTTAGCTTCCAACACAGCTTCTTTCTGTGCAGCTAACAACATTTCATTCAAACTGTTCTTTATTTCAATGCTCTTGGCATTGATTCGGATGGGTTTCACCCTTTCCTTTCGACTCAAGGCATCGGCGACTACATTCGCCTTGCCGGGATGGTATCTGATTTCACAATCATAATCATTCAAAGTCTCCATCCAACGGCGCTGCCTCATGTTTAAATCTTTCCGATTAAACAGGTGCTGGAGGCTCTTGTGATCAGAATAGATCACACATTTGATACCATATAAATAATGCCTCCATAGCTTCAGTGCAAATACAACGGCACCTAGCTCCAAGTCATGGGTGGTGTAATTCTTTTCATGCACCTTTAATTGACGTGATGCATAGGCAATAACCTTGCCTTTCTGCATAAGCACACACCCCATGCCAGTGTGTGATGCATCGCAGTACACTACGAAATCTTCGGTACCTTCAGGCAATGTCAGTACAGGAGCATTGCTCAATTTTTGCTTTAGGATATCAAAGGATTCTTGCTGCTTAGGGCCCCAATCAAACTTTATTTTCTTCCTAGTCAAAGAAGTTAGGGGCGCAGCAATCCTTGAAAATTTTTCAATGAAACGCCTATAATATCCTGCTAAGCCTAGGAAGCTACAAATCTCTGTAGGCGTCTTTGGCTCCTGCCAGTTCATAACTGCTTCTACTTTAGCGGGATCCACTTGGATTCCACGCTCACTAACCACATGTCCAAGGAATTGGACTTCTCGAAGCCAAAATTCACACTTTGAAAATTTGGCGTAGAGTTTCTCATGATGTAGAAGTTTAAGAATACAGCGAAGGTGTTTATCATGGTCAGCTTGGTTCTTCGAGTAGATGAGAATGTCGTCGATGAAGACGATGACGAATTTGTCTAAGTAAGGCTTGCAGACGCGATTCATGAGATCCATGAACGCGGCAGGTGCATTAGTGAGCCCAAAAGGCATCACTAGGAACTCGTAATGACCATAACGAGTCCTAAATGCAGTTTTGTGTACGTCTTCATCTCTAACCTTCAGTTGGTGGTAGCCTGACCTCAAGTCAATCTTCGAGAAATAACTCGCCCCTTGCAATTGATCGAACAAATCATCGATTATGGGCAAAGGATACCAATTCTTTATAGTGACCTTATTAAGCTCACGGTAATCGATGCACAGACGCATCGATCCATCCTTCTTTTTGACAAACAAGACTGGCGCTCCCCAAGGAGACGAACTAGGTTTAATGAAACCTTTAGCCAGCAATTCATCTAGTTGTGCTCTCAATTCCTTCATCTCTGTCGGTGCCAACCTGTAAGGTGCTCTAGCAACAGGTCCTGCTCCAGGGATGATGTCAATTCTGAATTCCACTTGCCTATCTGGTGGTAAGCCAGGTAGTTCTTCAGGAAAAACTTCAGGGTATTCAGAAATGACTGGGATGTCTTCCATTTTAGGTTTCGGCTCATCAATAGTCACTTGTGCCATGTAGATGACACAACCTTTCTTCAAACACTTAGAGGCCTTGAGCATAGTCACTTGCTCAGGCAATCCAGTCACTTACTCAGGCAATCCATACCGGGTATCTCCCTGTATGGTAAGTGACTCGCCAGACGGAGTCTTGATCACCACTTGCTTTTTATTGCAGACAATCTGGGCCTGGTTACGAGATAACCAGTCCATGCCTAAAACGATGTCAAAACCAGCTAACTTCAAAGGAAGTAGGGATAAAGGAAAAGAGTGGTTCTTAATGGATATGAAACATCCATCTAATATGGTTGAGGCGGTTTCTAAGGTGCCATCTGCTAACTCCACCTCATATTTCACTCTTAGGGTTTTAACAGGTAAATTCAGTAATTTGCAAAACTTATTATCTACAAATGATTTATCAGCTCCCGAATCAAAAAGCACTCTTGCATAAACGTCATTTATAAGGAATGTATCTGTTATCACAATGTCATCCTGTACTGCTTCCTTTGCATCCATTCTGAAGACCCTAGCATTGGTCTTCTTTCCTTCATCAGCTTTCTTTGCGTATTTTGGGCAATTGGTCTTGATATGCCCCTTCTCATTACAGCTGTAGCAGGTTGCATCCTTCAGCTTTTTGCAATTCAAGGTCTTGTGTTCCTTGGACTTGCATATGCCACATGCAAAAGTTCTTGACTGAGTCTGCGAGTTCGATTCAAACCTGCACTTCCCGAAGTGCTGTTTCTTGCAGACTTTGCACTTGGGCTTTTCACCTGATTGGTGCCCATCTTTCTTAGATTCTGACCCTTTCTTGTTGTCACCGTTTCCTCGGTGCTTCTTGTTTGACCTCCGTGAATTGTCATCTTCACGTTTCCTTTTCTCTGCATCCTAGTTCCTCAGCGATCTTTGTCTGACCGCGTCCAGTGTGAGGGACAAGGATATATCAGCCACAGATCTGAAAGTAGTTGGTCGAGAGGCCTTCACGCTTGCCTTTATCTCCGGGGCTAAACCCCCAATGAAACGAGCTATTCGTTTGGGTTCCGGGGTCACCAGATACGGAACCAACCTCGACATTGTATTAAAGCTCGTGAGGTAAGCTTGGCAATCTAGATTGGTCATTACCAACGAAAGAAAATCTGACTCAATCTTTTCGACCTCGTGCTGAGGACAGTAATTCTCCCTGATGAGGGCAACGAATTGTTCCCATGACATGTTGTACAGTGGAATCTTCCCAGTGGCTTGAATCAACGATCTCCACCAGGCTAAGGCCTCACCTTTAAACGATTGAGACACAAACTTGACTATATCCCTCTCAGCGCACTCGCTGATATCCACTACTGTGTCCATCTCATCTAACCACGTCATGCAGTCAATGGCTCCTTTTTCCCCAGTGAAATCCCTGGGTTTGCAAGAAACAAAGTATTTGTAGGAGCAACCCTTATTACTGGGTTCTTGATTTAGTACAATCTGTTGAGATGGAGCACTGTGGTGGTTTGAGGAGAGTCTATCATCATCTCTCTTGGGTTCTTCCTTCTTGGAGGGTGGCTTTGAATGCAGTGTAGATAGGGTCCTACTTCGAGTCCCACTATACTCTTCATACTGCCGCTCTAAGGCCTTTGTAACAGCGTCGTCTACTAACGCTTTCAGTTCAGCACCCGTTATATTAATTCGGGCGTTATCATTATTCTCCCTTGGGTGACTATTAATTTCATCCGAGTCAGCCATTTTAATTTGAGCTGTTACATAAGACAATGACAATAGTTTATTTGGGAGTTTATTATGGAATTGCCCCTTAGGGTAATTCATTAACCATGGTAAATACAAACCATATTTGGTTAATTTGTTACTCACATTTATTTAGGAGTTCTATTATAATTTATCCTAATTATAAACAATAACAGTATTATTAGCACACAAGGCCTAGTCACAGGGACATTTTTAAATTATAAGCTATGATTTCAGAGAATCAAGGCTTTAAGGTTTGAACATAGTTCTTTACCTTTTTCGGACAGGGAGTCATAGCTACCACTGTCTTTTGGCTCATGTAGAAATGAGCAAGGCCTGTAGGCACTATATTACCAATGTATGGTCAAAATATGATCATCTAAATTGATGACCTAAACCCATGATTCATAAATCATTAAGTTGGGTTAGGAATCTTTGGAAAAATCCTTATATAAAAATGACGTGTGTGATTTTTAACGAATCACGTCTGCCAGGAGCGTTAACATGTTTTCAGATGTTAACTGGGATTTGAATCTTTTTAACAGGTTTTACCATCTTGGCCAGGTCTTATAATGACATGCAGGCTAGGTTATACCTTTAAGATCCTTAGTTTAATATTTAAATAGGCAGATTATTTTTTTAAAAGGAATGATTTTGATTCATTTATTTCATATATAATTTATTTATGCATATCATGGCAAAAATGAAATTTATAAATTAAACATTCCATTAATTATTAATAGATTACACATCGCCCTAAACGGGACTTTTCAATAGAACAACATACCCACGCAGGGGTCAAACTGAAATACTAGTCCACGCAGGGACCTAAACAAACAACATACCCTCGTAGGGGTTAACAGAAAGATAGACCAACGCAGGGGTTATAACAGCAAGACATGCCCACGCAGGGGCTCAACTGATACAAGGAAATTACAACAAACAAAGGAAGGATTCAATGGTCCTTCTTGCTCTTCCCTTTTATTAAACTTGTCAATCCCTGGAAGAAACTTTGTCGCTCCCTGCGATCTCTGTGAAAATCTCTCTCGACTTGGTCCAACATTTGAAGAATTTCTTCCCGTTCGGGTGGGGAAAACCGTGGCGGCTGCGATTGTTGCCGAATTATAGGTCTAGCAGGTATTTGGTACCCATGAGTTGGGTACCCTACTCCCCACGGAGCTCCATACGGTCCTTCAGGATGAAGGGCGTTATAGTTGGCCGCTACCAAGTATGGGTCGGCTTCAGCGTAATTATAGTTGGTGTGAACCGGCTGCTCAAACGGGTTATATGCCATTGAACCAGTGTAAGCAGGAATTGGGTTATCAAAACCCATCGGTGGTGGCTGCGGTGCAACTGGGTTCGAAGGCCCACCCATTTGCGGGTCTTCGTGTAGTGGCGGATAATGACTGCCACTTGAGTGTCGAGGAGAGCTGAAGTGAAAATCTCCTCCACGCGCGGACATTCGCGCGCCTGTCCTCCTACGCCTCGGCTGTTCTGGAGGTGCCTGATTAACTGGTGGTGGTGGAGGCGGTGGCGTGACTGCCACAAATCTTGAATCCCCAGAGGGATCCTGCTGTTGCTGCTGGTGAGGCGACGAATGGTGTGAGGGTGTAAAATACCACTCGAACTGGTTAAATCGTGCCTGGTAACTGTCCGGACCATGGTAGGGTGATCCATGAAAAGACGAACCATCGGAGACCTCGATAGGATGGTTGGGAATTCCAGTTGCGGGCTCGACGGGATCAGTGTCCTCGTCCATGTCCTCTGCATGATCGCCGGAGAAATGATCCTCTGGCCCCAATGGGTTAAAACCCACTGGTTCTTGTATGTAGTTTGCCGGGTTAAACCGGCCCTGAAAAACAGGTGTGAGGTCTCCAAAGGAATGGTGCGATAAGGATTGCTGTAGAGGTATGTAAGAAGGTTGTGGGTCATTGGGCTCATTCTCCGACTGTGGCCCATAGGAGTCACGAAAGGGAGGCATCGAACTGTGTGAAACCGACCGTCTAGCCGGCTCAAAAAGGTTCCTCCTGTTCTCTCGAGGATCGGCACTCTCGGTGGTTGAAGGAGCTCGCCTTTGCGAAGGCCCGGCTTCGTGGCCCCTTGCCTCTTCCTCTTCATCTGAAAAATCTTGGCGGCATTTTTAGACCTGTCAATATAACATAAGATAACGACAAGAATATATAGAATAAAGGACAAAACAAAACAAAGTAGAATTTGTCCTATGTTATTTGTCTAGACTCGAAAGTTTTTAGGAATGTGCAATTGTGTCATTGAGATTAAACACAAAAGGCTAGTGTTTAATTCACTCAATGTTGGCTCTGATACCAACCTGTCACACCCCGACTTTCCACGTATGACCGGTGGGCCCGGTGGGGAGTATCGTGACGTGGTTGGCAACATAATAGTCAAACAACACAATATTTAAATGCACAGCGGAAGCAAATGAAAGATATACATATATTTCAACCGAATAATGTGTAATATCAAGTATCACAACAGTCGAAAGTTTATCCACAGGTGGATCAAAGAAAACGGAAACAGTAGTTCAACAGACTTTAGGCATCTTAAGCTTGCGAGACTTCTATTGATGCTAAGGAGAAATCCAGCCTATTACGAGTAGTACCTGCATTTAATCTTTTTGGGAAAATACGTCAGTTTACACTGGTAAATACAATTAACCGACTCATTTTAAAATGGTTAAAAATTGATTTGGATGCACGTGGCATAAACATTTTATAACTTGGGATAATTATTTAAATATATAAACTTGTAAAAGGATTACATGTTCCTTATGTGTTCAGTAGCCCGGTTCGTGCCGGGTTAAAGATCAATAGACACACCACATAATTTATTTATGCACTGACGAGTGTACGCCTACACTCCGCGCTTAGGTCGTGCCCATTTCGTAAAATGATGCCAAGGATATCCGGGACATGGTCATTAACCTCCCAAAGGCGTTAAGCAAACAAAACATATTTAAACGGGTCATCTCGATAATACTTAAGCACTAATCGGTTAAGGTTGAATGCCCGACCAAGCGGTATTTTATATACCGTACCCCAAGCCCGTATAAGGGAAAATAAGTTAAAAGTATTTACCTTTGCAAGTATAATTCACAAACAGCAAATGCAAGTAGCTTTTACTGGTCCTCCTATTCTGGAACGAAGGTTTATAATAACCTATTAGAATCCTAACGGGTCTTTAATTAAGTCTAAACTTAGACTGGTTAGTTTTAAAGATACGGTTCGTACGCACGATTAAGCGAAGACCGGAATAGAATGTGATTCAGACCCGACAAGTTTGAATACTTTCCTTATATGGGTATATTATACACATTCTGGATTTTGAGATAAAACCGATAAGGTTTGACCCGTTTCGGCCAATTTATGCAAACTAGTTACATAAACCGAACCGAACGCGTAAGAGGCGTAACGGGTAATCATGAGAGTCATATATAGGTTCCCTAAGTTAATATGCCTCAAATATGTTGTGGCATCAGTAAGATATCTTTTATTATGCCCGAAACGAATTTAAACACAAACTATGCCCCGTAGGGGTAGTTTGGTCATTTACAAGGTTATAAAAGAGTTTAAGTATTAACCTGGGTTACAGGTCTGATGTAATCAGCAAAAATACTTAATTTACTAAGTTATAACAGTAGGGTATTGTATATATGTGAAATTTATCAATTATAACCAACCTATGCACCGTAGGGGCATTTTGGTAATTTCACATAAGTCGAAAATCTCAAATCTGAAGTCTGAGTTAAACGAATTTTGCTTACTGTTAAAATATTATAATTTTCCTAAAATATCAGTAGGTATCAACCCTTGTATGTTTAAAATAATTTTAGTACATACTATGCGTTAAAAACGCTTAAAAAGGCGATTAGAAGCCGTTTCCGGGTTCTATATAGAAAATTGATATTTTTATTATACCAGAAGGCTTAAAATAATTTATTTATCATATGAAATCAGTAGCAAAAGGTTTGGGGTCAAAAAGATATGTAAAACTCATTTTATTGCCCAAAAGGGCAAAACCGACAATTACCGAATTAAGCCTATGACTCTAAGTTATGCTCAGCCTAAAATTAATTAAAAATCTTCAAAAATCCCAAAATAATATATTACATTAGTGGGTAAAGAGTTTAATATCAAAAAGTATGTTTAAATAGGCTATACGCTAATTATGTCGTTTAATCGCTAAAGAAGCTTTCTAATTACGCTAATGAGCATAACTCTCAATCTACACCTCAAACTGATGTCAAATTTTGGGTGCAAGTTTATAAATCAGTAACTAAGGTTTCTACTCTTTTACATTTTCAAAAATCACTTTTTATGGTGAAAAGGGCATAATGGTCAACATATAGGCAATTAACGGGATCATGCATATTAATTGGATAACTAATGAACCATAGTGTATAATCACAGAGGGTTATACTAGCATGTAACCTGGTCCAATTAAAGCTCTAAGGCATTTTTGAAACATGCTTAAACGGGTCAGAACTGAAAGTCAAAGCAAAAGTCAAATTATGCGACTTTCGGTTCCGAACCGGGTCTCTACTGAAAATTGTCGGGTTGAACATGTTTAGACATGTTCTTATATTAATTACCAAGTTATATTAATGATCAAACAGGTTGTATGGGTCCTACATTGCTAATTATGCATAAATTGGAAATTAAGCATTCTGTTGACTTTTTAATAACAAGTTTGACCCGACATTTGACCTAGTTAGAGTAGGAATCAGAGGGTGCCCTTTTAAGGGTTTATTGCCCACATAATTACCAACTTATAACTACTTTCAATTCGACTAATCACTGGACCAAAAATGATTAATCGCTAAGTCAAACGGTAATTACGACGGTTTGACTTTTAAGCTAAAACTAAGTAAAAACTCAACTAAGAAAGGTTAAGCATACTTACTGAAGTCCTATGCTCGATTAGGAAGGCTTAAGGTCTGCTCTTGAACTTCCAAAAGCTCCAGAAATGCAGAAGAAAGGTGTGATCACAATGTTGCAACCTTGTGGCCTTTTATAGTGATCAAAATCTCATAGATTGTTGACACACAAGCCTAGCAATGGCCATGGATCATCCCCAGATGTCCCTAAGGGCCTAGGAGTCATTTAGGGGTCGTCCAAGATGAGGAAAATCGATTGTAAGTCGGTTATAATGCTCATAGCAGACACCTAGCAACATTTTCCAAAAGTTTTCGGAACAGATGGCCCCTCGCGCCACGTGTAGACCCCCAAGGGGACCCTCGCGTCGCGCGACGCCCTTTCTGACTCAAATCCATTTTCAGATTTTTATGTTTTGGTCCTTGGCTCTTAAAAACTTTGTTTCGACTTTATTTCTTGCATTTTGAACCCTCCAATTTGACTTATAAGGGCTTCAAGACATATACCCATTTTGTTAAGTCCTCGGTTAACTTTGTATTCACCCGAAAAGTCATAAACTTCATCGTTGACGCTTTTAGCCCCTCGCATACGAATTTGATCATAATTTTCTCGTACGTTAACGAAACTTTATGAAATTTATATCGTGCATTCTAGTGAGCATAATTAACCGTTACAAAGCTTCGGGTTTGCTAAAAGGTCACTCAGAGGTATAACTTAAACATGTTGACACATTTAACCCCTGTAGTTTGTAATCTCTCACTTTCTTTCATGTTTAGCTTCGTATGATCCATGATTTATTCGTTTAAAGGCATGAGCATCATGTAGGGTTATTGTAAAGTATAATTATTCACTGTTGACATTTTGAACCCGTATATTCATATACTTTTCACGTTTGTCAACTTTAGTCCTTCTATAACATTCTTTCACACGTTCAAACCTATGACATGTGTCAACACATTGTAGGACGTGAATTTTCGAGGTGTTACATCGAAATAGGCTGGCCTCTCCTTAGCATCAATAAGAGTCTCGCAAGCTTGGATGCATTTTAAGTCTGATGAACTATGTTTCCTTTTTATTTGATCCGCCTGTGGATCTGTTTCAACTATTTTGTGATACTTAATATTACAATTTATTCGGTTGAAATAAATCTATCTTTTGCTTCCGCTGTGCATTTAAAATTGTGTTGTTTGACTATGATGATATCAACTACGTCACGATACTCCCCACCGGGCCCACCGGTAATGCATGGAAATATCAGGGTGTGACAGGTTGGTATCAGAGCCAACACTGAGTGAATTAAACACTAGCCTTTTGTGTTTAATCTCAGTTACACAATTGCACATTCCTAAATTTTCGAGTCTAGACAAAGAACTTAGGACAAATCCCGAATTGTTTTATTTGGTCTTTTATATATATCCCTTGTTGTTATTTTTGTTTATGTTGACAGGTTCAATCATGCCACCAAGATTCAACAGGGGAAGAGGAAAGGCACCAATCACAGGCCACGACCATGAGGCCGGGCCCTCACACAGACGAATCCCACCAGCCTCGATGAGTACGAGTCCTCAGGAGCATTGGAGGACGTATATAGAGCCAGCGAGGCGATCCATCTCGCTAAGTTCGTCACCATCCTTTCACCATTCCTATGGACCTCATTCTGAAAATGCCCCATAACCCGCAGCCATCTTTCATCCCCCTCCAGAGATCCAGCCCTCACTATTCATTCGATGACCCGACACCTGTCTTCCAAAGCCGGTTCAATCCGGCAAACTACATTGAAGAACCAGTGGGTTTTAACCCACTAGGACCTGAAGACCACTTCTCGGGAGACCATGCGATGGATATGGACGAGGACACCGATCCCGCAGAACCACCGTCCGGAACACCTAACCACCTCATCGAAATTTCGGATGGGTCACCTTTCGTGGGATCACCTTATAATGGTCCCGACAGCTATGAGGAGAGGTTCAGACAGATCGACTGGGTGTTTACTCCCAGTTACCACAACTCTCCACAGCAGCAGCAGGATCCCTCCGAGGATTCTCGTTTTATCGCGGTCACTTCGCCACCACCACCAGCTCAGCAACAGCCTCCGGAGCCACCGAGGTGAAGGAGATCGAATGCACGGATGTCCGTGCGAGGAGAAGTGCGTATCAGCACCCCTCAACCTTCAAGTGGCAGCCGCTACCCGCCACTCCATGAAGACCCGCAGATGGGTGGACCTTCAAACCCCGTCTCGGAAGTAAACTCTGCGCCTGTCGCGCCACCACCGTTGGGCTTTGGCGACCCAATACCCACATACACTGGTACGGCGGCGTATAATCCCTTTGAGCAGCCGGCCCACACCGACTACAACTATGCTAGCGTTGACCCGTACCAGGCAGCGTGGGATTACAACGCTCTCCATCCCGAGGGGCCCGTTGGAGTCCCATATCAGGCTGGATATTCCCCCTATGGGTACCCACCATATGGGTATCAACAACCGCCACCTCCACAACCTCCGCATTATCAGCAGCCCCCGCAGCCGCCAGTGATGTCGCCACCCAACATCAGGAGATTCTTCAAAGGATTAATGAGGTGCGGCAGGAAGTGCGGGAAGACCGTAGGCAAAACCGAGGAATGTTCAAGAGTCTGGCAAACTTAATTAAAGGAAAAAGCAAAAAGCAAAAAGGATCATTGAATCCTTTATTTGTTTGTTTGTTTGATTTTAGTGTTGTAATCATGTCCCTGCGTGGACATTTGTTTCTGTATTCTGCCCCTGCGTGGGCATGTCTTTTTGTATTCTGCCCCTGTGTGGGCATGTCTTTCAATATTCCGCCCCTGCGTGGGCATGTTTTTCTGTTAACCCCTGCGAGGGTATGTTTGGTTGTTTCGCCCCTGCACGGGCATGTTATTTCTTGTAGAAGTCCCGTTTAGGGCAAATATGTACTTGTTTAATTTGTTTGCAGTGGAATGGTTTAATTTAAATTTTCATTTTGTTAAATTATATGCATAAATACAATATGAGAAATAAATGAAAATATAACATTCCTTTATATAAGATCTATCATTATAATAAAAATGACAAAATCTAAAAAGGACAAGACCTAGCCAAGTGCCATCTTAAGACAGGGCCAAAATGGTAGTTCCATAATTAGATTCAGATCCTTATTAACACCTCAATTTAGGATTGTTCTGCGTTAAATATTAAAAAGAATCTTAAAGGTAAAACCTAGCCACATGTCATTCTAAATATGGCCAAAATGGTAAAACCTATTTAAAAGATTCAAATCCTCGTTAACCTCTGTAACACATGTTAACATTCCTGGCGAAAATGTGATTCGATAAAATCACATAAGTCATCCTTGCATTGGATTCTTCCATTTTCTTTTATTATATTAAACATCCAATAGGTATGTAATGTCTACGGGCTATATTCATTGTCATATAAGACAAAAGACAGTTGTGGTCTTCGACCCCCTGTTAAGAAGAGGTAATAAATTATAAGTAAAACCTCAATGCCGTGATCCTATAAGATCATGATTTTGAAAATTTAAAACCGTCCTCGTGACTAGGCCTTTTTGCCATTAATATATTTTAATTCTAACTAAGGATTTTTATAGTATCCTGAATATATATATGTTTAACAAATTAATCGAAATGGTTCTTAAATGCCATGATTAATAAATCTTCTAGAATAATAAAAATGTTATAGACCTCTGAGTAAATTAAACTCATTTATCTTATGTAGCAATCATGCTACATGCCCGGGTTAGACGAGGTCAACAGTCACCCCAGAGAGAATCATGACACCTCCAGGGTCAGCGTAGCAGGAGCAGAATTACAAGCATTAATAGATAATGCTGTTACGCGAGCTTTGGACAGGCAGTTCAATGAATCCAGTGGTACCCATGTAAGGACCCAGTCTGTGCCACACTCTAAACCACCCTCTAGAACTCATACCGCTCATAAAAGTGATTCTCATCACTCAACAAATCAGAGGAGTGTTCCATCTAAGAGAATTGTGTTAAATCAAGAACCACGTGCTAAAGGTTGCACCTATAAATACTTTTTCTCCTGCAAACCCAGGGATTTCACTGGGGAGAAAGGAGCAGTTGATTGCATGTCATGGTTAGACGAGATGGACACTGTGGTAGATATCAGTGGTTGCGCTGAAAAGGATGTAGTAAAGTTTGTATCTCAGTCATTCAAAGGCGAGGCACTGGCGTGGTGGAGGTCTTTGATTCAAGCCACTGGGAAGATCCCATTGTACAATCTGACATGGGATCAGTTTGTTACTCTCATTAAGGAAAACTACTGCCCTCAGCACGAGGTTGAAAAGATTGAAGCTGATTTCTTGTCATTGGTTATGAAAAACCTAGATTGTCAAGCTTACCTTACGAGCTTCAACACTATGTCAAGACTGGTTCCGTATCTGGTAACTCCGGAACCCAAGAGAATAGCTCATTTCATTGGGGGTTTGGCCCCAGAAATCAAGGCCAGTGTGAAGGCCTCTAGACCAGCTACTTTTCGGTCTGCAGCTGATATATCATTGTCCCTTACTTTGGACGCGGTCAGGCAGAGATCGCTGAGAAACACAAATGCTGAGAAGAGGAAGCGTGAGGATGACAACTCACGACGTTCGGACAAGAAGCGTAAGGGAAATAATGACCACAAGAAGAGTTCTGGAACTAAGAAGGATGGTCAACAGTTAGGGGATAAGCCCAAGTGTAAGGTCTGTAAGAAGCACCATTTCGAGAGGTGCAGATACGAATCAAAATCCCAGTCACAGCCGAGAGTTTGCGGGATTTGTAAATCTTCTGAGCACAAGACATTGGACTGTAAGAAGATAAAGGACGCGACGTGCTACAACTACAACGAAAAAGGGCATATCAAGTCCAACTGCCCGAAATTTGCAAAGAAGGCTGAGGATGGGAAAAAGACCAATGCTAGGGTCTTCCAGATGAACGCACAGGAGGGGATCCAGAATGATAATGTTGATGTGTGTAAAATGCAACATATAAATTACATCAAATGAGGCATAAAACTAACCCTTTTTTAGTACTAATGTTGGAAAAAGTGTTCCTTTGTCTTCCTTTTGTATTTTCAGGATCAAATGAGCTTAATTGAACAAAAGGAACAAATATACAACCAAATCTAACATAAATACAAAGAAAGGGAATAAACGTGGCATGCCTGACACCTCGACAACATCTTCCCAAAGCAAAAACAAGAAGAAAGCTGAGCATGGGGCTGTGCCCAGTTGAGCACGGGGTTGTGCCCAGCTCAGCACGGGGCGTGTCCAGCTCAACACGGGGCCGTGCTCAGCGAGCACGGGGCCATGTCCAGGATGATCAGCCCTGGCACAAAAGACAAACATGTAGAAGCTTCTATTGCCCACCACGGGGCCGTGCCCAGCGGACACAGGGCCGTGCCCAGCGGACACAGGGCCGTGGTCAACGCAAAGATACGCAGAATCTTGCCAAATCTGATAGTACAGATATGCTTCTGCACACGGGGCCGTGCCCAGCGGACACGGGGGCGTGGTCAACTAATGCAGACAAGAGCAATTAATGAAGAAAGAGAAAAGGGTGGACACGGGGCCGTGTCCAGGCTTCTGTTCAGCCTATAAATAGGAGTGCTTGGCTCAAGTTCAAACCATCCCTTGGCACACCACCTCTCTCACACTTCACCCACCACCCACCACCACCATAACACCATCATCCACCACCATCATCCATTGTCCATCGTAGAGTGTGTGAGTCGTCTCGGGATCCAAGATTGATCGTAAGAGTTCTTGACAATCAAGGCCATGTTTGCCTAAGTCTCTTACATCACTTGGTGAAGACAAAGTGTCTAGTGTAATACTTTTTATTTTTAATCTTTTCGCACTTTTTACTTGGTTTTGTATTAATGACTTTAATAACTAGTTTCTTATGTTGAAGGTGATCTTTCCTTATTGTTTGTCCGTGGTGTCTTGGCATTATTTTACTGTCTATATAAAATAAAAGATTTTCACCATTCATATCTCCACGGTCTATATGGAGGTATGTTGACTACCTGGTCGGGGGTTAAGGGAACGGTTTGGTAAAGGTCTTGCCATTGTTCAGCGTTTAGAGGTACTGCAATGGACCTGGGTCAAATTTAGTAGGACCTCCTTCAATACTTAACGGTATTGGATGGCGGGGGTCCAAACTCTTTGATCCCCTCATAAGTTAACTACTATTAATACTATAACCCGGCTATTTAGGACTGTATCCCTGCTGACTCAGACTACTTAGTCGAGGGTAACGTCACCTCCAAAAGAGGGGCCTACCATAATTTGCATTAATAACTTAATTAATTATCTTTCAATAATCCACCCTTTTAGGATTGTATCCTTGCTGACTCAAACTACTGGGGTGAGGGTAACGTCACCTTCAAAAGAGGGGCCTACTACAATAACTAAGATAATCTCTTAAAATAGTGCAAAAGTGCGGAAATAATCAAAGGTTACACTAGATACGAGTCGGAACCAAGTGATTCATCTTGTCTATCTGTTTTTCTTTTATTTTTATTTTTCAGCATTTTAGTTAGTTTTTATTCTTCTTGGTTTAAAACATTTTTCTAAACTTTTTGATTTGATTAGACGTTGAGGATAAACCGGTACTAAAAGCTCTTGTGTCCTTGGACGACCTCGGTATCTTACCAACACTATACTACGCTCACGATGGGTGCACTTGCCCATATGTGTGTCTAGTGTTAGTAAATATCGTGTTTTATAAATTTAAAACTTGACTAAAAAGTGTTAAAGGGGCTTAAAATATACACCTAATATATATAACACTTGACACCCATCAAGTTTTTGGCGCCGCTGCCGGGGACACAAGGATTTTAAGAAAGCTTAAAATCGACGGCCTAATCAGTTTTTTCAAAACCTTTTTAAAATGCGCGCACATTTTTCTGCATTTTAGTTTAGTTTTGCATTTACAGTAACCTGAACACTGGCCGTGTTCACTGAACACGGGGCCGTGCTGCACATTTTCATAAAAACACCCAGTAACAGTAGCTTGACCACGGGCCGTGCTCACTGAACACGCCCCGTGCTCAACGAAATCAGTAAATTTAATTAAAACGCCCAGATACAGATTCTGTACACGGGGCCGTGTCCAGCCTCTGTTTCCGTTTTCTATTTGTTTTCTGATCTCGAGACTTGGTTGTGGTCTGCTGAGTGATTCTTATGGATCAATACTCAGGAGGTTACAACTACACCTATGAGGAGGATGATTATAGGGGTAACTATTGCACTAATTGTCGTAACTCACACTCGGTTCAAAATAGTCACTCATATCAACCATCCAATTCATACACCTACTATGAGGAACCCAGGTACGAGCCATCAACTTCATACACATCATATGAAGACCAAAGGTATGAACCTCCTCCCTCATACTCATATTTTGATGAACCAAGGTATGAGCCTTCATACTCATACTTTGAGGAACCAAGATATGAGCCACCACCTTCGTATGCTTGTTATGAGGAACCATGGCGTGAACAACCCACCTCATATGAGTATTATGAAGAGCAAAATAACGACCCTTATCCATCATATGCTTACAATGAAGAACAATGGTGTGAACCATCTACTTCATATGGGTATTATGAGGAACAAAGGATCGAACAACCGGATTCAAGCTTTGAAAATACCGATTCTTTTTCTATAACCGAAGTAACCGATAGGATATTAGAACACATTAGAGTTATCGATCGCTGTATAAAAGAATCTCGCGCAAGGGAAGAGGAGTCCCGCGCAAGAGAAGAATTAAAAAAAGAAGAGATAACCGAAAGTGTAAAAATGGAAGAACAAATAAGTGAAAAGCCGACACATGAGTTAAACAACAAAAAAGGTGAGTCCGACAACGTTAAAATTCAAGAAGAGTCTAATTTTGAAGAAATTAATCTCTTGTCACCTTCTTTCGAAAATCATTGTTTAGTACCCACTCATGCTAAGTTTTTAAAAGAGTTAAACACTAACACTAAAATTGACGAAACAGTAAGTGTTATGTTAACTAATGATCAAACCTCGCTAATAAAAGAAGACCCATTTGAAATTAACATTACACCGGTTCCATGTTTCTTTCAAAATTCGTTTATTAGTAATGTCACAATTGATAAAGATCTTTGTGATAACATAATGCCTAACTACATTTTCGAAAAATTAAGTATTAGTGATTTTTCTCCACATCAAATACCCATTTTTCTATCCAATCGGAAGGTAATAAAATCAATCGGTGTAGTTGAGGATGTCTTGGTTCAAACAAATCAAATGGTAATCCCAACCGACTTTGTCATCCTCGATGACGCTCCTCTAGTGTTGGGACGACCCTTTGTGAAAACTCACGAAGCTTTGAAAAACCGGAAGTTCAATAATCTACCTCTTCAATTAGGGCATTCAAAAAAAGTGTCGACCTTGAGCGATCAATGAAATATCCATTCGGCAATGACGACCCCCTAATTGAAGATGAGCCAGAACCACCTGATAAGGAGGGTCTAGCCAAGGACCCTTATAAACGTGGCGCACCACGGAGGCATTCCACGGAACTATCCTTAGTTTTAGATTAGTTTAACTTTTATGTTTTCTAGTTTAGTTTTAATTTTCAGGAATAAAACACACTCGGGATGGTGAAGGATGCTAAGGGAAGCTTAAACCAACACCCCATACACAAAAACAGAGCCTCCCGACGATTTTTCTTCATTACAGCAAGTTCAGCACGGGGCCGTGCTCACCCCAACACGCCCCGTGCCCGAGATTCTGTAGAAAATGCCCAGTTCAGGTACCTGGACACGGGGCCGTGCTCACTGGACACGCCCCCGTGCCCAGCCTTCTGTTTACTTTTGGTACTGGCAATCTGGACACTGGGCCGTACTCAGCCAACACCACCCCGTGTTCAGCTACCCAGTACCATAAAATCTTGTTTTTAACCCACTTTTACACATTCAATCAACCTAAAAACTTATTTTTGGGACACATTGAGGACAATGTGTAATTTAAGTGTGGGGGGGATGCTAAAACCTTGAATCTTGCAAGTCCTAAATACAAGCCTTACACAAAACTCTATTGGAACCGCTAATCACCCCAAATTTTTTCAAAAATTTTCATTTTTTTTACTTGTCTAGGTTTAATTTGGAAATTTCAAAATTCTAAAAAGGTTATATTTTTACAAATTTACAACCGATAGCGTCGTGATAAAAATAACCAACATAAGAAAATTATGAAAAGGCATGGCAAGCTTAGTTAAAATTTGATTATATATACTTGATCACACAAAAAACCCATTCCCACAAAAGTGAGTTTTGAGCCTTTATTGAGCATACAAATACATATCTTTAAATTAAATGCTCATTTTTCGTTTCTTGTGTGAATAGCCGCTTGGTTCTTACAACTCTAGAACTTGCCACGACGATACATTCCTGGTCCTTACCAACTTAAACACGAGTAAGTAAATGATGGAGGCAATAGGACTAACCCTTTTTTATTTCTACACCATTATTTTTGTTTTTTTACTACCTACCCAAAAATCCCCCTAGTTAGCCCCTTTGAGCCTAAACATTTTCATTTCATAACCCAAACCAAACACCCTTTCACCCACCAAAACCTTTTTTATTTTTAACCCTTTGTTTTAGTAACTAGCTCGGTCTTTCGTATGACTTTTCAAAAAAAAAAATATTGTTGATGATGAAGCAAAAGAAAATAAACAAACAAGTTCATCAAAAATAACTTTGTTTGAATAATAGCTTCATCAAAATAAAAGTTACAAAAATAAAAAGTCTTACGAAAACCGACGCTTGTTACGCTTTTCGCCCTTTTTCTACTAACCACTAACCACTAACCCAACCACCTACCTTTGACCCAAGCCTAACCCTTCACCCAAAAGTCCTCTTGATATTTACAAAGGTATATAAGTTAAAAAGGAGGAGGATTGATCGCTTGGCAAGCCTATGGTAGGAGTAAGTTCCATGCCGCTCTCGAGTGATCCACAAAAATACATTTTCGGCCGAGTGTTGAGTGATCCCAGTGAGGTATGTGAACTTGTATATAAATAGAATTTTAAAGAGGCATGTTATGCCCTAATAAATAATTTCTCTTATGAAAAGTTCAAAATAAATCATAACGAATAGGATTGTAAATAACATAAAAATAAAGCCTAATAAAGAATCTTGGATTCCCGACACGCTAGACAAGCCCAAAACTTCTCTTCTACCCATTCCATTTGGGTGTGTAAGCCATATTATAAAGAGTTTTGCTTGAGGACAAGCAAAGATTCAAGTGTGGGGGTATTTGATGTGTGTAAAATACAACATATAAATTACATCAAATGAGGCATAAAACTAACCCTTTTTTAGTACTAATGTTGGAAAAAGTGTTCCTTTGTCTTCCTTTTGTATTTTCAGGATCAAATGAGCTTAATTGAACAAAAGGAACAAATATACAACCAAATCTAACATAAATACAAAGAAAGGGAATAAACGTGGCATGCCTGACCCCTCGACAGCATCTTCCCAAAGCAAAAACAAGAAGAAACCTGAGCATGGGGCTGTGCCCAGCTGAGCACGGGTTCTTAGTGATGCCTTTTGGGCTCACTAATGCACCAGCAGCGTTCATGGATCTCATGAACCGTTTCTGCAAGCTATACTTGGACAAATTTGTTATCGTCTTCATTGACGACATTCTGATTTATTCAAAGAATCAGGCCGATCATGAGAAGCATCTTCGATGTATTCTGGAACTGCTTCAGCAGGAGAAGCTTTACGCCAAATTTTTAAAGTGTGAATTTTGGCTTCGCGAAGTCCAGTTTCTTGGACATATAGTTAGTGAGCGTGGTATCCAAGTGGATCCCGCTAAAGTTGAAGCTGTCATGAATTGGCAAGAGCCAAAGACGCCCACGGAAATTCGTAGCTTTTTGGGTTTAGTAGGATATTATAGGCGATTTATTGAAAACTTCTCAAGGATTGCTGCACCCCTGACTTCGTTGACTAGAAAGAATATTAAGTTTGACTAGGGTCCTAAGCAGCAGGAATCCTTTGACATCCTTAAGCAAAAGTTGAGCAATGCACCAGTACTAACATTGCCTGATGGAATAGAAGAATTTGTAGTATACTGTGATGCATCGCACACAGGAATGGGATGTGTGCTTATGCAGAAAGGCAAAGTTATTGCCTATGCTTCACGTCAGCTAAAGGGGCATGAAAAGAATTACACCACTCATGATTTGGAGTTGGGTGCCGTTGTATTTGCACTAAAACTGTGGAGGCATTACTTGTATGGTACCAAGTGCGTGATCTATTCTGATCACAAGAGCCTTCAACATCTGTTCAATCAGAAGGATTTGAACATGAGGCAGCGACGATGGATGGAAACTTTGAATGATTATGACTATGAAATACGATACCATCCAGGCAAGGCAAATGTGGTTGCCGATGCCTTAAGTAGAAAGGAAAGAGTGAAGCCTATAAGAATCAATGCCAAGAGCATTGAATTAAAGAATAGTTTGAATGAAAGGTTGTTAGCTGCGCAGAAGGAAGCTGTCCTAGAAGCTAACTATCCTGATGAAAAGCTAGGAATAACTGAAGAGCAATTATCTCAGGGCAAGGACGGAATCCTGAGATTAAATAGACGAATATGGGTTCCAGTGTATGGAGGACTTCGGGATGTCATCCTCCAGGAAGCCCACAGTTCTAAATACTCCGTTCATCCTGGAGCTGACAAGATGTATCAGGATTTGAAGGCAAATTTTTGGTGGATAGGCTTGAAGAAGTTTATGTAGCCAAATGTTTGACGTGCGCTCAAGTTAAAGCTGAACATCAAAAGCCGTCAGGTTTGCTACAACAGCCTGAACTTCCCACCTGGAAGTTGGAAATGGTGACAATGGATTTTATCACCAAGTTACCAAAGACAAAGAAAGGAAATGATACTATTTGGGTGATAGTGGATAGATCGACTAAGTCAGCTCACTTCCTACCTATTAAGGAAACACATAGCTCGGATAAATTAGCTCAGCTGTACATGGACGAGATTGTATCTCTCCACGGAGTGCCAGTGTCTATCATTTCTGATAGGGATACAAGGTATACGTCTCACTTCTGGAAGAGTTTTCAGCAATTCCTAGGCACTCGATTGAACTTCAGCACGGCATATCATCCGCAAACGGATGGTCAAAGTGAGCGAACGATTCAAACACTGGAAGATATGTTAAGGGCTTGTGTTATTGACCTAGGTGGAAGTTGGGATGAACATCTCCCATTGATCGAGTTTTCATACAATAATAGCTATCACTCTAGTATCCAAGCTGCACCATTTGAAGCTTTATATGGAAGGAAGTGCAGAACGCCCGTTTGTTGGGCAGAAGTTGGAGATGTCCAACTAACATGACCTGATATAGTCCTGGAGACGATAGATAAGATTGTGCAGATAAGAGATCGTCTCAAGGCTGCCAGAGATAGGCAGAAAAGCTACGCAGACTTAGGGCGTAAACCTCTAAAGTTCGAGGTTGGTGACAAAGTATTACTTAAGGTTTCACCCTGGAAAGGGTTGATGTGTTTTGGTAAGAAAGGCAAATTAAGCCAAAGGTACATATGACCATTTGAGATCATCGAATGTTTCAGATCAGTGGCTTATAAGTTAAACTTGCCTGAAGAGCACAGTGGTATTCATAATGTATTCCACATCTGCCATCTAAAGAAATGTCTAGCGGATGAATCACTAGTCATACCGCATACGGATGTGCACATAGATGAGAGCCTGAAATTTGTGGAAAAACCTTTGTCGATCGAGGATCGACAGGTTAAGAAGCTTCAAAGGAAGCATGTGCCTATTGTAAAGGTCAAATGGGATGCCCGCAGAGGTCCCGGGTACACGTGGGAGGTAGAGTCCACAATGAAGGAAAAGTACCCACATTTATTTCAGTAAATCTCAAGGTCGAGATTTCTTTTAAGGGGGTGAGGATGTAACACCTCGAAAATTTATGTCCAATAATGTATCAACACGTGTCATGGACTTTAAACGTGTAAAGAAGTGATTTAGAGGGACTAAAGTCGACAAACAGAGAAAATATGTGAATAGAAGGGTTCAAAGTGTCAACAATGAATAAATATATCTTGCAATAACCCTACACGATGTTTATACCCTTAAACGAATGAATCATGGATCATACGAAGCTAATTGTGGAAGAAAGTGAGAGATTACAAACTACAAGGGTTAAATGTGTCAACATGTTTAAAGTATACCTCTGAGTGACATTTTAGCGAACCCGAAGCTTTGTAATGATTAATTATGCTCACTAGAATAAGTGATAAAAATTTCACAAGGTTTCGATAAAGTATGAGAAAGTTATGACAATATTCGTATACGAGGGGTTAAAAGCGTCAACGTTGAAATTCAAGGCTTTACGGGTGATCACAAAGTTAACCAAGGACTTAACAATGTTTGGTTATGTCATGGAGCCCTTAAAAGTTAAGTTAGATGGCCAAAAGTGCAAGAAATAAACTCAAAACCACGTTTAAAAGGACCAGGGGCTGAAATGCAAACTTTGAAACTTGTTTGGCTGGTTCTGGGAAGCCACACGGGCCGCGTAAGGTGTCAGGGAATCCTTACGCGGGCCGCCTCAGCATGCCAGCGACAGTATTCACCTGGCAGCTGCCAGTTCAGGTCTGTAACCGACATAAAAGCATGGTTTTTGGATTCTAGGAGCGTGGACAGTAGTTTTACATGCAATAGGGACACATGGGGACATCATATTACACCTGTAGACTTAGTTGGGATGATCTTGTGCACTCTAAATCCCTATATAAGGAGCTTCAATGTTGCAACACTTCACACTTCATTTGCAAACCTTCACATCTTCACTTCTGGAGAATTTTGGAGCTCAAGCACCCTTCCTAGGAGTCACTAGTCATGCTTAGGACTATTGTAAGTGTCCTTAACTTTCCTTAATTCAGTTTAGCTTAGTTAATTAGCTTAAAGTCAAACCATCGTAATTAGAGTTTGACTTCGTAATTAATCATAACTTGTCCAGTCAAATTTCAAATTGAAAGTACCTATGAGTTGGTAATTATGTGAGCAATAAACCCTTAAAAGGGCACCCTCTGATTCCCACTCTAACTAGGTCAATTGTCGGGTCAAAGCTAATCCTAAAAAGTCAACAAAAAGCTTATTTTCAAATTAATGCATAATTAGCAATGTAGGAGACATGCAACCTGTTTTATCATTAATATAACTTGGTAATTAATGTAAGAACATGTCTAAACATGTTCAACCAGATAATTTTCAGTTTAGGCTCGGTTCGGAACCGAAAGTCGCATAATTTGACTTTTGCTTTGACTTTCAGTTCTGACCCAATGTAGCATGTTTTAGAAATGCCTTAGAGCTTTATTTGGACCAGGTTTCATGTTAGTATAACCCTCTGTGATTATACAACTTGGTTCATTAGTTATCCGATTCATATGCATGTTTCCGTTAAATGCTTAAATGTTGACTATTATACCCATATGACCTTAAAACATGATTTTTGAAAAAGTAAAAGAGTAGAAACCTTCATTGCTGATCTAAAGACTTGTCTCTAAAATTTAACATCAGTTTGAGGTCTAGATTAGGTGTTATGCTCATTAGCGTAATTAGAAAGCTTTTTACTAATTAAACGGCGTAATTAGCATATAGCCTATCTAAACCCAATTTTTGATACCAAAATTTTTACCCACTGATGTAAAATAATATTTTGGGATTTTTGAAGATTTTTATTTAATTTTTGGCTGAGCATAACATAGAGTTCTAAGCTTGATTCGGTAATTGCCGGTTTTGCCCTTTTGAGCTATAAGATGAGTTTTACAAATTTTTTTGACACCAAACCTTTTTCTACTGATCTAATATGATGAATAAATTATTTTTAGCCTTCTGGAATAATAAAAATATCAGCTTTTCTTATAAAACCCGGAAATCGTTTAAAATCGCCTTTTTACGCGTTTTAAACGCATAGTCTGTACTAAAACTATTTTGGATATATAAGATTTGATACCTACTGATATTTTTAGTAAATTTTTATACTTTAGCAGTAAGCAAAAGTTTTAAACTCAGATTTCCAGATTTGACCTTTTAAGCCTATGTGAAATTACCAAAATGCCCCTATGGTGCATAGTTTGGTTATAAATGATAAATTTCAAATATATGTAATACCCTACTGATATAACTTATTAAATTAAGTATTTTTACTGATTATATCAGACCTGTAACTCAGATTATTATTTAAACTCTTTTATAACCTTTTAATTGACCAAAATACCCCTACGGGGCATAGTTAATAGAAGATATCTTACTGATGTCACAAAATATTTAAGGCATATTAACTTAGGAAACCTGTATATGGCTCATTTGGTTACCCGTTACGCCTCTTTCGCGTTCGGTTCGGTTTATGTAACTAGTTTGCATAAATTGACCGAAACGGGTCAAACCTTATCATTTTTGTCTCAAAATCCAGAATGTGTTTAGTTTACCCATATTACACAAGTCTCCAAACTTGTCGGGTCTAAATCACATTCTATTCCGGTTTTCGCTTAATCGTGCGTTTGAACCGTATAAGTTTAGGCTTAATTAAAGACCCGTTAGGAATCTAATAGGTTATTAAAAACCTTTGTTCTAGAATAGGAGACCCGGTAAAAGCTACGTGCACTTGCTATTTGTGATTATTACTTGCAAAGGTAAATACTTTTAACTTATTTTCCCTATACGGGCTTGGGGTACGGTATATAAAATACCGCTTGGTCAGGCATTGAATTTTTGATCGTATGAAGGTTAATTTATTGAAATGTCCCGTTTAAATTGTTTTGTTTGCTTAAAGCCTTTGGGGGGTTAATGACCATGTCCCGGATATCCTTGGCATCATTTTACGAAATGGCCACGACCTAAGCACGGGGTGTAGGCGTACACCCGACAGTGCATATATAAATAATAAGGTATAACCGCCGTTTTCGGGAATAACTCGCCGCGGGACTATATCATGTGGTGTGTCTATTAATCTTTAACCCGGTGTCAATCCGGGCTACTGAACGTATAAGAAACATGTAATTCTTTTACAAGTTTATATATAAATAATTATCCCAAGTTATAAAATGTTTTGTGCCTTGTGCATTTAAATCAATTTTCTAAACCTTTTCAAAATGAGTCAGTTAATTGTATTTACCAGTGTAAACTGACGTATTTTCCCAAAAAGGTTAAGTGCAGGTACTACTCGAAATAGGCTGGCCTCTCCTTAGCATCAATAAGAGTCTCGCAAGCTTGGATGCATTTTAAGTCTGATGAACTATGTTTCCTTTTTATTTGATCCGCCTATGGATCTGTTTCAACTATTTTGTGATACTTAATATTACAATTTATTCGGTTGAAATAAATCTATCTTTTGCTTCCGTTGTGCATTTAAAATTGTGTTGTTTGACTATGATATCAACTACGTCACGATACTCCCCACCGGGCCCACCGGTAATGCGTGGAAATATCGGGGTGTGACAAGCAAACTGAAAAACAAAGCATAATTATTCAAATGAACAAACATGATTGAACAATATCAGTGGTTGCAACGGTTATAATGAAAACAGTGGGAGATTTTAACTATCAGTGGATAGCATATCTGTGGATGAAAACACTGATTTTGAACAACAGTGATATCCAAGCAAATGAGAGAACAGGGGTTAACTTTCAGCAGTGGACAGCTTTTCACAGAGCAGATGTTTGAATAAAACAGTGGTTATGACAGTGGACAGCTTTTCACAGAGCAGATGTTTGAACAAAACAGTGGTCCGCCTATTCAATTGAGATGAATCATTGCATTACATCCCTATTAAGAACATCAATAACCATGTCTATATTTAAGATAATAATGACTTTTTATTCGATTGCGATTAGTAACTACAACTGCTCTTATATTCTTACATTTAATTCACACAATTTAAAACTTTTAAGTAACTATTTTTAAATTGATTAACATAGCAATTGCTAACACCTTTAAATAAAGATAGATGGGATATATCAAAGTTAGATGTTTATGATATAGATAGTGTTTTTTTCATTTGTGCAAGTGCAACTCTATATTCAGGCACAATTTAACATCAAAATAAACCAAATCAATTACAATTCTCCAGATGGTCGCTCGAAGAAATTAAACTGAAGATATTAAATGTTTGAAATAATATATGATTAAATAACCACAATAAAAAACGATCATAATAAAAAACACAATTCATCCAGACTAACTTTCAAGAAACAAAACAAAACAAAACATTCCATTAAAATAAAAATACCTCCAATAACTCTTAATAATTGAATACAAACCACTTCACCATAACAACTATCACTAAACTTAACAAAACTACTTATAAGGAAAGTAAAAACCTACGCTTCAACTCCATTGACTCATTAACTTGTCTAAATATCTCTAACATCTGTGCCATTAACTGAACATCTTTGTTCCCACTCTCACCATTATTCAAAAGTGCCAGGTCACGAACAGCAGTTGGAGGCAATAAACGCAACGTCTCAGTTGCATCATCACGAGAGCCAACTCCAGTCTTCAAAGAATGAAAGCATTTCCTTAGATCTTTAGAAAACTCTAACTCAGCTTCCAAATCTTCCATCACTGCTTTATAAAACAGTTCCTTCAAATCTTCTCCTTGATTACTTGATGAAGCCATTGAAAAAAGTTAACTTTTTAATTAGAAATCGGTAAAACTTAAATAACTTGAGATATGATATACATGAAATGTCTGCATATATATATAAAAGGCTTATGGACACTAACGCGGAACTATTAATGGCAGCAACGGTTACATGATGTAAAAATTGCTCCGGGAAACGATACAATCATACAAAAAACTGAAGAGACACACGTTTACATACAGTTATTACTATAAACACACAAACCATTAATTAAACACGGGAAACTTAAACTGGTACACGGCTAACTATGCATGAATCAACGAAAATATTAATTACCCTTTAAATTATAACGAAAATATTTCAAACAAAGAAAAACATGCATGTTTAAGGGAAATGAAAATACACACATAAAAAAACTCCAACTCAACAGAGTATGATTACCAAAATACAATAACCATCATCATACATAAAAAAAACAACATAACTAATCTTCGCCAAAACGGTCGATTTCAATCACCTCATCCCACTTCCAATTCTTCAGCGCCTTTACCCTTTGATTAATTCTTCTGAAATTACGAGGCTAGAGAATAATATGTCAGCCACTCATCTAGAATATTAACTAAACATATAGATATGGAACCATCCTTGTTCATCTCATGCTTTATAGAATTGTCGGGACATCCAACCAAAGCACCAAACTCCAAGTCAAAGCCTTTAGATTTGTTCTGAAATTTACAAAACAAAATATAAGCAAACATAATAAGATTCAGCATAAACATCACCAACTATCACTAACAAAATAATTTACATACTTTAACATAAACGATTTACCTTTGCAGCTCCGATTGAATACATAGTCAAGTCAGGAAGTACTCCAAACAATTCTTCAAACTGAAAAACAATATACTCATTAATAAAATAAACTACCATGTTGAACTAAAACAATGTTATCTTACAGTTATAAAAGAATTATTACATACATCTCCAGTTTCATCAGATATCTTACTCAACTTTTGAAAATGATCATCCACAAAAATGTTGTTAGCCACAACCTGGAAAAAAAACAACTGTTAATCACTGTTGTCATAGTATATTACAAAAATAAACCAAAAAACACAGTATATGTAAAAAACACACAATGATTTTTAAAAATAAACAACATGATAAAATATTTTACAAGAATTATTACGCACGTTTCCAACTTCATCACATGTCCTGCTCAATGTTTGAAAATGATCATCCACAAAAATG